>CM066224.1:18559991-19159991 GCA_033675125.1 Athetis lepigone
CATGCGCGTACGGGCCCTCACGACAGGGGATGCGGTGGCACAGGGCAGGGTCGTCTTGGCGGTGTCTCTCGACATCGCCAACGCCTTCAATACCCTGCCTTGGGGGTGCATAGGGGCGGCACTCCGGTATCACCGGATGCCTGCCTACCTCTGTCGTGTGGTCGAGGCCTATCTGACGGACAGGGCCGTCATCTACCCCCGGTCACGAGGGAGTGTGGGAGTCGACGAGGGATGTCGTGCGGGTGTTCCACAGGGATCGGTCTTGGGGGCCGCTTCTGTGGGACATCGGGTACGACTGGGTGCTGCGCGCCGACCTTCCCGAAGGTGTCAGCGTAGTGTGTTACGCTGACGACACGCTTGTCCTAGCGCAGGGAGGGTCGTTCCAGGCGGCGGCCGACTTAATGTCAAGTGGTGTTGCGACAGTCGTGGATAGGATCCGGCAACTGGACTTGAGGTGGCCCTGCACAAGTCCGAGGCCATGTGTTTTCATGGCCCTCGAACGGCCACCTCCGGGGTCTCGGATAACGGTGGGAGGGGTTCACATCGGTGTCGAGTCGACGATAAAGTACCTGGGACTTGTCCTCGACAACCGATGGAACTTTACGGAGCACTTCCGACGTTTGGGCCCCAAACTGGCGAAGGCCGGAGCTGCCCTCAAGCGGCTCCTGCCCAATCTCGGTGGCCCAAACGCCTCCTGCCGGAGGCTCTACACGGGGATCGTGCGGTCCATGGCCCTCTACGGGGCTCCCTTGTGGTGCGCCCAATCTACCGCGGCGCCGGGCCCGACTTCTGAGGGCGTCCCAGAGGGTCATGGCCATTCGCATGGTGCGGGGATACCGCACGGTCTCCTGTGAGGCGGCATGCCTCCTTGCCGGCGTCCCGCCGTGGGATCTGGAGGAAAAAGTCCTTGCACACACGAACGAGTTGCGCTTGGAAGTGCAACTCCGCGGTGAAGTCCCGATGCAGAGGGATATCGCGGCACGGCTAACGGAGCTACGGAGAGATCTCATTGGCGGAATGGAGACAACGACTGTCGCAACCTAGTGCTGGGCACGCCGTTATAGCGGCGGTAAGACCCCTCTTTGAGGAGTGGCTGGGAGGCGTCATGGCACTCTCACGTTTCGCTTGACACAGGTCCTCACCGGACATGGTCAGTTCGGGAGGTTCCTGTGTCGGATTCGGGCGGAAGCGACGCCTGGGTGTCACCACTGCAGTAACGGTCGCCTGGAGGACACGGTCGAGCACACGGTGGAGGTGTGCCGCGCATGGGCGGACCATCGACGTGTCCTCGTAGAGGCGATCGGCGGCGGTGACCTCTCGCGCCCGGCGCTGGTTCAGGCCATGCTTCGGGGCGAGACGGAATGGGATGCCGTCGCCTCCTTCTGCGAAGCAGTTATGCTAGTGAAGGAAGCGGCGGCGCGCGAGAGGCAACGACGAGCCTCTCGCCCCGGACTAAGACCCAGGCGAAGACGTCGAGAGTCGCAAGACGACTACCGGCCACCGTAGGCGCGGTTCTGCGGATGGCGAGCGATGGGTAGCTCGCCGCCCGGCTAGGACCAGGACCGCGTAGACGGCGCGTTAGTGTTCCACGCGCGCCTCAAAGAGAAGGAGTCAGCACAGGAAGGGGCCCAACAGGGCCAACGCCTGCCGGGGTTGCGGAATGTTTATAGTGGTTACCGTGACCCTGGAACATAAAGGGCAATCGAAGGAACATGAGTGGGTTTTAGTCAGTAAGAGTCTGACACGCCCTCCCGTCGCACCCAGGACGGGAGCAGTCATTGGATGATTTCCCACTAACCAAAAAAAAAAAAAAAAAAAAAATATTACTAGCGAACTTTGATTTCTTTATGCGACAGGAGCTACAATACTGTAATCACGGCGCCGGCTACATTGACATATCAGCGAAATTGAATCGAATATACGCCAGATTTTCGGTTATAATGTAGCCATTCCACGTTTATCTCGTTTCGCTCTTCCAGTCGCATCGCAAATCGCTGCCTGCTGTAGCCTCAGCCTAGTCACGAACGATGCATTAAAGACTCGTTTTCTCAGTATGAGAAGAAGCTCTTGTCCTATTTGGACAATGATTTCCAATGACAATGATAATTTTCACTGTCAAGTAGTCAAGTCAAATCATTTAGTATTAAAACAGAACTCTGTCTGACACAAAAATAAAGAAACACTTAACCGACGCCTACCGTCATACTAATCCCACTTGTTTATACATACCTGATACCTGTCACCACAAAACCTTTTATCTCGAGTTTTGCATATTAAAGAGTGCTAATCTTCGAGATGTATGGAGTGAGAGCCTCACACCTGCACATACACCGCTCTTATTGATGACCGCCGTACTTACAACACTCACAATTAATTGCGACACGATATTATCTCGGTTTTTGGTCCGTTTTATTTATGAGACGATAAAGGCTATGTTTGGAATGCCTCGGATTTATTTCATGTGTTTTATTACCTTATTTATGTGGAACCGTCCACGTTACAGATTTAATGCATGTTGCAGAGGACTAAATAAGTAATATGCCCTATAAAAGTTTCTACGAAAAATTTGATTAAACCATCGATCTCACGTGATTCGAGACACAATAGAAAGACAATAGCAGCGCGACAGCCGGCTGTCGGTTGGTCGTTGAAAGGACGAGGAATAAGTGATCTGTAATTAAATAAAAATTAAAATATTTAAATGGTAATGATAATATTAGTCATTTATTAAAGCATCAATAATACGTAAAAACAAAAGTTATTGAAGCCGAAATTTATAAAAAATTACGTGCTGCCTATTACTTCCTATACTTAACCTTTCCTGTTATATTGTTTCATATTCCTATTACTTGGTATTTCAGTTTTAAAATTATTTATTTTAAAACTGAAATTCCAAATTTGAAATTCCAAGTTTTAAAATTATTTATTTTAAAACTGAAATTCTATCTACACATTCTAATATTTTGACTTGTAATAGGTGTGTATTTTGTCATGCAACATGGCTCATTCGAATTAATTTGCGTAGTAATTAATAGGCTAATTTATGGCAAATTTCTATAAAACATTTATGCATAATTTAAATATCAATCATTCGGACAGTTTCTGCGTTAGAGGATCACGCAGAAACTGTCCGAATGATTGATATTTAAATTATACATACATACAGAAATTATAAAAAAATATATATAAATCTCCGGTATCAGAATCCCTGTAGCAATTACTTTTATTTATTAAAGTACAGTTTTCATTTCGCAACTATTTTATTATTATGTGTAAATTATGCAAATAAATGATTTGAATTTGATACTCATTCATGTTTTCTATCGATTTTATTATTAAAATGTGATAGATGACAAATGAAACTGGCTTCGTGCCATTCATTTTATCGAGTTCTACAAATAACACTAATTCGGTTGATATATTGGTGCCGATTCTCTTGTGCACAAACTATCGTAAATTTAAGTTAAGTGCATCTTTCTCTTTCCATTTCTTAAAGAAAAGGACAGAAGATACATTTTAGTTTAATCCTGTCAAATTAGACAGCGCCTGATGAAAATTGACGTATATTTAGACGCCATGTTTTTAAATTGCGTCTAAATTATCTATGGAGTGTCTAAATTTGACAGGACTTAACTAATATTTGATCTTCTGTCCTTTTCTTAATTAAAAGGAAAGAGAAAGATGCACTTAACTTAAATTTACGATAGTTTGTGCACAAGAAAATCGGCACCATTACTAAACGATATAAAACATGTGACCGTATAGAGAAATACGATTCTAATTTTTATTGCCAATGCCAGGATAGTAACAAATTATGCGCTTAAAATATTGCAATATCCATTAAATACCCGTTCCGTCCATATATCACAGTGTTTCGTGTCTGCAGTTTGAAGAAATAAAAATAAAATAGACGTTAATGCCCAAATAAAATATTATGTTATTTCAGAACAGGTTTTTTTATACTTGTGTCGGAGTATTTAAACTATTTATACTTGTTCTTATTTGGATGTCTTTGTCGTTTTTAGAGTTATGTTCTTTAATCTGGATCTGAATGATCGTAAGGTGTAACAAATTGCGGACAGTAAAGAGTTGATGAATTTGACAAAATCAAAATACTATAAGTTAATTATAACGGGTAATACGGGGCTTTTTGTGCTTGCCACAAAATAGCAGTGTTGTATTACAAAAAGGGGTTAAGACAGTTGTCAAAACTAAGCGTATATTTTTAGCGCCTTACTAATAAACGCTGCATAAAGTTATGACAGGTTTATACGTCAAAAAATGTATGGTTACACAGGCTTTATTCATTGCATAACTCTACACAGTGATTATTAGTAAGGGCATTACAGTTACCTCACAAAGTCACAACTTTTCTTGCAATAAGAATGACATAAAGTAACCTCATTGTGTCATTTTGGTCAGAAGGTGATCTTAAGGGACTGCTGCATTTATATGTGTAAGCCCATTTTATTGTAGTTTTCATAGTAAAATCTTTTTGGGCGTATTAATCAAATAATTCGTCAAGAAAACTATAAAAAGAAAAACACGTCCACCATTTCTTACCATTATCTCTTTTCTGAGAAATTAATTTGAATAATCCTAACAAAATAATACTATAAATAATAGCTCAATTGGTATGATACCAGATAAGACAGAAATAAAGCTTCGTGTCTAAATATTTTGGTCAAAAATTTGTACTTTACAGAAAAAACCAGTTTCATAAGTTTTATGGATTTCACCAGCACGATGTGATAAATCTATCATTCGCATAACCTTTGTGTTGGTCACGCTTTCCAAATACTTGTTATTAATGTTGGTACAACTGTCTTGAAACGTGTGAATATTTGTCTGTCTGTCCAACTGTAAAATCAATTACGATTGTTAGTAGAAGTGGCGCCAACACTTTCCATGATCACTCGCTAAATGCTATGGGAAATATGGGTATTAATATTTCCGTTTGCGAGTTTACTGGTAACTTTAAATGTCATGTGGTTATTGTTTTCTTTCGTTGTTGTGTTAGTGAAAGCTTGTCACTCTAGCTTGTGCTTTGTTTTCATGAAAGCTAGTAATTGCTCATAAATACTTAAGTTCTTCGAAAACTAAATAGGTACGTAGCTATGTCTGAAATCTTTTTTTTCCATATAAATCATTAACAGACACAGTTTTGAATTGTAACAAAGTACGTATGTAAGTCTATAAATTTGAAGCTCGTTGTTCATTTTAAACAGTGTGAACAATTAGTCAGTTTATCATTCAATATATGTAGAAATAGTTGATTTTGAAATAAGTTTGCGTCTTGCAACATCGTTTCAAATTCCCATTTTTCCTTTTACTTGCAAATAAACACGAGGTAACTATTCGCAATGGTATTCCACGTTAAATATACTACCATGTACTTTACTGAAGTATGCCTATTTCCCATAGCATACGAACACAAAGCATGCGCATTTATCACGAAACAAATAAAACAAAACCGGCTCGCCATGCGAAACTATAGAGATGTCAGCCGGACCGAACCGTCGCCGAATTTGAATAACAACACACCAACATAACTCTAACACCACTCCGTTTGATAAACTGCCTTATTGTGGACACATAAGGTCCTTAACGAGCGCACTGTTATGTCTGTGGTCATACAATAGCATGTTCATGGAGTGAAACAAGGATTTTTTTGTGTATTGAGATGTGGACTTTAAAATATGGCGGTTAAAGTTGAATGTGATGTGGCAGCATAAGCGTGTGCATAAAGTTGTGCATATGTACTTATAGTATCGTGGATAGACATAGGTTACAGGAACTTAGACATTTTAAGTTGAGGGTCATATATTGCAGAGGCAGTCAGTCCTGCCTGCAAAGACGAAGCCCACCCAGCGTCAATAAAGTTTTCAAAGTTAAAACTTCCTCTCACGAGATCATATTAGAACAGGAAATCATTGAATTTGTCAGACCATCACTACTTAAGATACCTACAAGGTATATCTAGATGAAATGACCCACATGGTGGTGAGAAAATGGTAAGAGACTATTCAATGATGTCTAATAAAAGTAATGTAAGGTACATAACATCATTTTCCGATACGTCAACAGAATAGACGTTGTGTGAACCGGCGCGCGCGCAATGCTAACACCGGATCGTGATCAATTAGTTCCGAATTTGACAGATATCTTGCTAAGTGAGAAACATACGACACAATATACAGACGGGTTAGCCTGCTTTTTATATAAAGCTGAAAAGGTATGACCCTTAATATAGTTTTAACTGCTTTTGCAGTTACAGCTTTGAGCTTTTTACTTAGAGAACGAGTCGGTCTTTTAATAGCCAGAACAATCCCCAACTCCATGACATAATAGATTGTAACTAAGAAGAAACAATGGAGACAACAATAGTTAATGGCAATTTAAATAATTTTGTGCAATTAGACAGTAGACAAATGGTGTAAGTTAAATTCCTTATTTCAGGGCAGCATCTATTTAGCGATACATTCAGTAAACTGAACAAAACGAATGTTCCCGACAATACAAAACGGTCTTTCACCACCAAATGTTCAGTGACTAATAACTAGTAAACTTCGTGGTACTTCACGAATCCATATCGTGCCTCAACCCGTATATTTCCAAATCATACTGGCAACATAACTTTCGAATTTGGATTAGTAACGTAACGGTTGATGCGCGCGCTGTTTTTGTTTGCCGCCATCGTGTGCGTGTGGTTTGAACATAACTGTCATGGAGTGAGGCGCGAAAATGACAGCCATCTTGTGGTCCGCTCGCTATTGATTTAGAATAAAACAAAGAACTGATTAAGATGTATGTAAATATTTAAGCGTGCGTATAGTGTTATTGAGCATATCATTGGAGATCCGAATTTCTCATGTTTATCTAACGTAAATGTTTGAGCGATTTTGAAATTGGAGAAACCTGTTTTGTATGAATTATTTACATACTTTGAAGGTTTTTTTTAACCAATCAACATTATCGTCGTTATATAAGCCTATCAGCGTCCACAGCTGAACATAGGCCCTCCCAAAGAGGTCCAAGTTTTGGCAACGCACATCCATCTGCTGCCTAAACCAATGTGCTTGAAAATGGAATCAACTTGCAGATCTTTTTGGATCATTTTAAAAGGGCCTCTTTAGTTTTCCGTCATTCCTTTCATCTTCCATATTCTTTGAGTTTTTCGATGACTATCTTTTGAGAGACGTTAATATAAAATTTTAATCGCCACATAATTCCCATCCTTACCTTACGGGTGCTTAAAGTTTTGCTATACAACCTACGTTTTTAGCCATTAATGATATTTGCAAATAGTTTAACGTTTAGCCATTAATGATATTTGCTATTCATGACCTACAAGAGGTCACAGGTCTCAGCTGATAAGCTGAACTCCTCAAAACGTCTTTGCTCCATTATTACACATCGCACTCTATAACCATTGTTACGTTTCTGCAGTGTAACGTAGCACGGTAGCGCGAGTAGGGTCAGGGATCATAAACGTTTCAGTTAAAAGGCTATCGCTGCCGAACATCGCTATAAAACGACTACCAACAGTGACCTGGAGCTGTTGAGTTTTGAAAAGCTTTTATAGTTACAGAAATGGACGCCTATTAAATTGAATTTAATGTGAATTTGTACAAAACCATACTTAACATCTTTGTTGTGATAAATCTTTCAAACGCAGTCGACATTGCAGTGGCGTTGGTGAATGAAGTATTTATTACTTAATTCTTTTACTCGAAAATAAGGTGTAGTTTACTAGTTTAATCTTTTGGAAGAAGATAAGTTTAGAATTTAATTTTAAATTAATGGTTCCGTTTCATATTTTCCTAAAGCTAATCTAGACTCCATCTGTAAAATGGATAGTTCTAATATCTCTATCTCTAACCTTCAAAATCTTAAATTATTTGTAGGATTATTAAATTTGTATTATGATTAACAGCAGAAAGATTAGAACTGTTTAAGTCATGGTAACCTTTTAAGATGTAGCCGAAGGCGTTCATGGAATGGCAATAATACTAAAGGCATTATAAGTTCATTACGTAGAAATTTCGCAAAGAACTTTGTTCTCTTGACTTTGTACCTCTCTATCGATTCTCACAGAGCATTGCCTGAATTAAATCGCTTTCTTAGTTTTCTCATTTACTGGTAAACGTTAAGATATGTAGATAAAGTGCTCGCGTCGATCGTGTAACAGATATATGTGGAGCTCTTATCGCTGCCAGCTGTTCGCTTGATGGTTACTGCAACAGTATTTATAGGGTAGTTACCGCACCGAGCAATGGAAATTATATAACGGAAATATCTGAAACTTGTGTTGTAGGAATAAGATGGGGGGATAAGAAATGCGATCTCTTCTTATCGGGAGACTAGATCTTAAGAATTATGTTTATTGTTTTAATCGATATTAGAAAGGATTTACAAATTTCGGGTTGTTTGTAATTTCTAGTGCCAAGATGGACCCATACATAATTGAACTCGAATGTCGTGAAACTATTTTGTTACTCGCAGCGTACGAGTCTGTAATGAACCTCTTAATAATTTAGTTGTTTGACGATGATCTCTGCATGTGATACTTACCCAATAATAAAAAAAAACTAAATACAGCAGCTGATAATACTAGCCTGTTGCCTAAGGATACATCTAGAGATTTTAACTACTTAGTAGCGCCGCATAGGCAACTTAAATTCTAACTCCAGTGACACATAAACCGTAACATAAGTCACCGCAACCGTAGTAACTATTTATTAATCTGTGCCGCAACGAAAAGATAAGTCATAATAATCCCACAATCAGCTCCAACACGGCTAACCTAAACCGCAAACACATAACCATAGAGCAATAAACCCTACCTACTAGTGCTACCTGCCTAGATAATATTTATACAGACAGTACACCTATCCACAAAAAAATTGTAAATGTATTAGATTCTGATCATTGCGGACAACTTATTAGTATTCCAATCATTAATAAAAAAATCTTAAAAAAAGATATCACTGTTAACCCAAAATCGAAACGTCGACTTGAAACATTTAAAACTAAACTTCTAAATAAATTACCATGTTTGTTAACTGATGATGACCCAAATAAACAATATAATTTATTTTTTGATATGTATTGCACTCAATTTGACTCAACGTTTATTCCTAAGACTATCTCGGTAAATAGTAATGCTTCTTTTAGTGACTGGGCCACCATTGGTATCTATAAAAGTAGAAAGCGACTATTTGAGCTGTATGAGGAACGGACATACATGAACACTTCGGAATTCAATTTATATGTCAAGAATTATTCAAAATTATTTAAACAAGTTTGTTGCATGGCTAAATCACGGTATTTAAGTTCAAAAATAAGAAATAGCAATAACATCATCAAAATGACATGGAATATTATTAACAGCGAAACGGGAAAGTCCAACAATCAAAGTAGTGATTACAGCCTTGCTATAGATGGTATTATAATTAAATCAGACTTTGAAGTCGCCACGGCTTTTAATGATTTCTTTGCGGAGATTCCCGTTTCAACAACAAAATTTTTAAACTCATCACCGATTGCAGCAGAGTCGTTACTCAAAGATAATGTTCCAACCTATGATTTTGCATTTAATTTCGAATACGTCTCTTGTAAAGATGTAATTAAAACTTTTCATACACTTAATGTTAAAAAGACTGCAGATCTATGGGGAAATTCTGTGGATGTTGCTAAGTCCATTATAAATGTTGTAGCACCTGTTCTTGCCGATATTTTTAATAACTGTATTGATCGTGGTACGTTTCCTGATTTAATGAAATACAGTAAAATAATTCCATTATTTAAATCAGGTAGCACAACCGACCCCAGTAACTATAGACCAATCTCAGTGCTACCTACGTTCAGTAAAATTTTTGAAAAACTTATTTTAAATCAATTGCAAATATATTTTTGTAAACATAAATTGTTGCATAAAAAACAGTTCGGTTTTACAAGGGGTCGTTCAACAACTGACGCCGGTGTTGAACTTTTACAGCATATTTATAATGCTTGGGAGGACAAATGCGATGCATTAGGTATTTTTTGCGATTTGTCTAAGGCATTTGATTGCGTTCTCCATGAAACTCTAATCAGGAAACTACACCACTACGGAATTCAGGCCTCCTCTCTGAATCTTCTCACTTCGTACCTGAGTGATAGGATTCAGAGAGTAGACGTGAACGGTTAAAAGGTCACCCGGATCAGTCGTGAAAATGGGGGTCCCCCAGGGCTCAATTCTTGGCCCTTTTTTGTTTCTTATTTATATTAATGACTTGCCTTATCTCATTCAAGATAAGCACGATATAGTGTTGTTTGCGGACGACACTTCACTTTTATTTAAGATTAAACGTCAACAACTATGTGCTGATGTTATAAACAGTTCCTTAGCATCGATTGTTAACTGGTTTAACGTAAACAATTTACTTCTAAACGAGAAAAAAACTAAAGTAATTAAGTTTACACTGCCTCATGTTAGACAAGTAGAAACCAGAATATTATTAAAGGGGGAGGAATTGAAACCCGAGGCTTCCACAGTGTTCTTAGGAATAACTTTGGATGCCAAACTCCAGTGGGGCCCCCATATAGATAAACTGTCAAAAAAACTAAGTTCGGCAGCATACGCCGTTAGGAAAATTCGTTGTTTAACTGATTTAGAGACAGCCCGTTTAGTTTATTTTAGTTATTTTCACAGTGTGATGTCGTACGGCATTCTATTGTGGGAAATGCCGCCGATATTCAGACAATATTTGTGTTACAAAAAAGGGCTATTCGTGCAATTTATAAATTGAGTCCCCGATACTCCCTCAGAGACAAATTCAAAGAGATTAATATTATGACTGTGCCCTGTCAATACATATATGAAAATCTGTTGTTTGCACATAAAAATATTAATCAGTTTAAAAAATACAGTGATATCCACAATATTAACACACGAAACAAGGACAAATATATTGTTCCTTCAACTAGGCTTAGGAAAATAGGTGGTTCCTTTAAATGTCAATGTATACACTTTTATAATAAACTTCCAATCCAGATTCAAGAACTTAGTATTACCAAATTTAAATTATTAGTAAAACGTAAATTATGCCGAAATGCTTTCTATTCTATTAAAGAGTATATTGAGGACTCAAATGCTTGGAATTGAGCTGCTTCAATGATAATCATGGGCCTATATTGACATTTATGTTTACATAATTTCCTTCATTGACATTGATATTATCATTATTTGACATTGATGTGTACTTTTATAAGTATATTATTTTGTATACCATATTTTTTTTTCCTATTTGACATGTTAATTATTGAATCTGACATTTGTGTACTTTTATAAGTATATTATATTTTTTTTTATACACTATATTTATTGTGAGTGTGAGGACTATGTGGGCTGTTAGGTTACTAGTATGTTTTACAACTACTGACGGTTTGAGTATCTAATGCGGCCTACCCGAATGTCCCTACTTTGGTATTGTTCGTCAAGACGTTAGGCTCCTTACGTTTTAGTTGAGCTAAACGACTTTTGACAAATGCTTGCACTGTTTGGACAGGTCCACTCAAATCTGTGTGCTTCTCTCATCAAGAGATCACTTCAGTTATTACCTTCATGGTCCTCGCATAATTTGACCAATACAATATTGTATGGACTTTAAAAGAGACTTTGACCTCTGAGTTTGTTTCGGTTGTTTCTTCTCAGAGTAGTCCAGCTAGGAAACACCGGCCCCATCGTTCGATTAAAATAAGAAAAAAAAAAATGACGTGTAAAAGTGTAATTTTTTACCTATTTACAAAAATAAATCATTCTATCATTCTATCATTCTATCATTCTATTCTATTCTATCATTCTACCATGGAGCTTAATGATCAACACTTTCGACCTCGACGCACGCCGTGACTGACGCGGAAATAACCAAAACCAACAGAATTACTTTTATTATAACATTTATCACTAATTGGCTGTTTAATGTAATGGCCGTGCGTTTATTAAAGTGTTAGTTTTAATGGCGGCGCGTTTGTGGTACAGTGAGAACTGTGAAATAGCTCAGTTATGTGTTTTTTTTTGTTAATTACTAGTGAATGAAACAAAGATTGGTTGTATAAAGAAATAAATATGACCTTAATTGACTTAAAATCAATATAGTAAAAAAATAGGAAGGAACCTTATCTTAGTTACCAATTCAGAAAGAAAAGGGTATTTTTTAAAGGGTTATTCATAATCTTTACATTTAAAATGGTAAACTGACTGACTGAGTATAATAGGGGATGGAATTTTAAGTAATATAGACATTCACGCGGGCAAAAGCTAGTTATTATATACGGGTACTAAAACGGCATTAAACGATACTTGGTATACACATAGAAATAATATACAGTTTTAACAACTAAATTAAACATCGCCTATAAAGACCTAAGCTGTTATAAAATGAAATATATTAATTAAATGAAAGGTAATTAAGTCATTTTATTAACTCTAGCAATCAACATTAACATATTAATTATTATACTAACTGTTTTAGCTTAGAGCCGAGTCGACAGTAGACATACCATAGGCTCAGGACGAACGCAAGGAATTAATTTTACACCAACATCTTGTAAGGTATATTACTCGTCATATCTAAATTATTTACGTGTGAAAGATTTCACAAGAAGAGAACCCAAAAAACCTGCTAATAATTTGCTTTAAACTTGCTGTAACTATGACCTCGTAAATAAAATGCATTAAATTGGAATCTATCATAATTCATCAGTTTTATTTGATAATCTATTATACAAGAGACTGGCTTTTTGCTAATAATTATCAACCTACCGCCAGATCTAATAGTAAGTATGTATTTTTATGACGTAGACGCGCACTAAAAAGTGATTTTGGTAATTGAATCCCTTACGGGGTCAAAAGGGGCTTAAAGTTTGTACAAAAAGGGGCAGACTAAGCCGCCATAAATACCTTGTACTCTACTCGTATCCGTATTATGATACACGAGATCTTCGCAACAAACTTGCAATCTTTAATTAAAGCGTAACTAATATCACTAATCAATCAAGCCTCACTCATCGATCAAACTAATCGTAGTAAGTTAACACTAATTAAACTCAATCTCCACACATCTTCACAGAGTCAATAAAATATGTAACTTATTTTTCCAGAGATACCTATCTACATATCTTAAGGGAGATGTTCAACGGTATTCCGCGAAATTCACATTTTCTTACGTATTTTTGCAATTTGCAGCTCAGTGTCTGGGCGTGTGTTGATATAGAATGATTTGCGATTGTAATAGGTATAACAGTTATATTAGTTACAGAATAGGCGAGACGACAAAAAAAAAGTAATAAGTCCGTCAAGATAGATTATCTAAAAATATTGGACACGTATTTTTTCTTTTTTCTTGTAAACGAAGAATGACGACGATACAGTGCGTACGTGACGTCACGATTAGATACGTATTATGCAGGACGGTGACGTCAAAAGCCCCCACTCCGGAACTTTGTTGCTCTTTATCTTTGTATTTTTTTACTAATTTGATTAAGCAAAAAATACGTGTCCCGTATTTTTGGCCGATCTATCAGGCGGACTAAACAGAATGCCATTTTTTTTTAATGTTGTCGTCATCCCTATTATAATCGATAATATTATCCATACCACCCTCAGAGTGCATACAACTCGATTTAATGACTTTTTCATGAAATAGGCAATCAACCGAGTTATATGCACTCAACACACACCCAGACACTGAGCGGCAAATTGCAAAAATCGTTAAAAAATTTGATTTTCGCTGGCTACCGTGAAGCATCCTCCTTAAGAAAATCAGTTACATCGACGCATGCGAGCTCGGGGGGACAATTATGTGCGCTCGCGCATCGCTCCCCGGAGGGTAGGCAGACCTGATGAGTACCATCGGTACACGCGAATTTCTGAACATTTGCATAAATTATGTTTAATGGTACGTTTGTTGTGTGTTTCCTAGTTGCAAGTAGAGCTAGGGGTTGATGTTTAAGTTCTTAAGTGTGGTATTATTCGTAACGGGAATTAACAGTTAATGTGGCACGTAATAAAGGTAGGAAAAAGGCATTATACTAACAACAGACTGGGTAATTTTTCTCCTTATTTTATTAGCGGTAAAAGTGGATACGCCATTTATTTTATTCTAGACTAGCTTTTGCCCGCGGCTTCGCTCGCGTTAGAAAGAGACAAAAAGTAGCCTATGTTACTCTCCATCCCTTCAACTATCTCCACTTAAAAAATCACGTCAATTCATCGCTTCGTTTTGCCGTGAAAGAAAGACAAACAGACAGACAGACACACTTTTCTATTTATAATATTAGTATGGATTACATGAAAATGTACATAGATATACATTACATTTGGGAAAGAACTAACATCATATTTTGATATATGTATATTTCTGCCATACATTTACAAGATTTTACTACCTAATCCTTTTAGTGATTACTACTGACCATGACTATCCTAGGTTCGAATGCCACGTCTATCAAAATTTTCAGATCCCTCGGAAAACACTTAAAGCTGTTGATCCACGGTGATCACCGTGATCTTTGGTAGATTAGCATATTTGTGAACTGGCTCGGATGATTTAAAAGGCTAACACATCTTTAAGCCGTTGTGTGAACTTGTGTGGTGTCACTTACTGAAAAGCAATGGTAACCCTTATCAGGTATTTCCTTATAATTGTCACATATCTTGACGGGCTTACAAATAAAACACAATAACTCAATAAGTTGTCCAAACGGCGCCACAGGTACAGAGACACTCGATAATCAATTAATATGGTAATCGTTAGCCGATTAAGAAAGCAATGATAAAGTATAATTTTATTAATGGCGACCACGCCTCGCCGCCTGGCGACTCTTTACGATGCTGCTTGCGTATGAATTTACAAGCAAATGTAGATATTATTTTATTTATATGTGTTTGACATGAGAGGTAAAGACTAAAATGACTGACCATTGGCCTCGACGTTTAAGTACGACTGCTAAGTGTGGTGTTCGGAGTTCGATTACCTACCTGGTGGCGCAGTTTGTTTTTTTTGTTGTCAGCGGTTTCGTGTCTGTGCTTAGGAAGGACCTATATTGCTAAAAGCTATCATTAGGGCTGTAAATTCATTCAAGTGTTGAATTTCCAGAAACCCTATCTTAGTGCTCGCAATATTTCAAGCTCCTGCGTTGCGTTTATTTTGATTTTTCAAGAAACTTATTGGAATTTGCATTTTGTCAAGAAAATCACGTAGCGCCATTATGTTGAACCCTGCTGTCATTCGTTACGTAAATATTTGTCAGATAAAACACTGGTATTCAGCTAGATCCGCTTAAACCAGAACCCTCCCCTGACATAGTTGGAAAAACGTTAGGCAAAATTCAAAATTTAAAGCATTTATTTCACTTAGACCATTTATAGGCACTTATGACTTGTCAATGAGTCGGTCGGTCAGTCAGAAAAGTGACGCTAATTGCCTGTTCCAAAACGTAGATCTCTATGGAGAAAAACAGGCAAGAAACTCCATGGACACTCTTTTGAAAAATATCATGTTTTACAAAATCTTGGTTACATTAATTTTGGTGCTTCTGTATGTGAAAACAAATGTAAGTAAATAACAAAAAAAAACAATTGAAAACATGTAAATAATTAAAAAATAAAATTAAAAAATTTAATAGTCCAATAATAAAAAAGTCCACAGTTAAGAGATGACCAATCTCAACTGACAGCGAGCGCCTGTTCACGAGCATGACGCGTGACATCAGCACCATCCAGCTCAACCATTTTGAAGGGAACCGAATGATCAGCGAGATTTTTGAGCGAGCATGACAATTCTCCTAACCGCCATGTCCAGACCAGACAGAACATGATTAAGGTTTTTATACAGGTACTTACGATAAAAAAAAAATTACTTAATGCCTTCCGATCTAAATGAAACGCCAAATTTAATTAAATTGTTAACTGAAGTCACTTCCGGTACTCTAACATTCTCATATTAGTTCGGATGACTGTCCGCATCTTGGCCATTCTTCTCAAAGAGGGTATTATCATGTAATTGGGCACAAATGACGGGTTCGGTTCCCGGCCTATTAACTCTATAATGATATTAACACTTATTACTGAGGTATGTGAGATCTATTGTTAATGTAAGTACTTATGGTGCTTTCTTTGTTCGTTACGTTATATTTTGTTCTGACGAGGTAAAGGTAATTTTCTCTCAGCTAAGCAATGATGTTAGAGGTAAAAAAGTGCAGCTGAGTATGTGCGGGATCCTTTTTTTCTATCTTACTCTAGACGAGCTAGCTTTTCTCCGTTTTCCTGCCCACTTTCTCACAATCTTATTTTACCAAGGGTTTAGTTCCCAAAAAAATCGCTTCTTAGTCACAGACGCCTTACGTTGTCAAAAAAAACTGCTGTGCAAATTTTATTTTTCTAGCTTGAAACGTTTTGGCTAACGATGCAGAGGTGGCTACCACTAAAAAGATGATTACTTATGTATAAAAAATTGTGAAATGTATAAAAGATATATTTGCTTAGGGCTCTCTATTAATTCAGTCGTTACAGTTAAGTGGTCTTCAACAAATGACTTATGCATGAAAAATAAAGGTTTGTACGGTTTTCTGAAAGTAATGTAACAGGTAGTTTAATATCTTCTATAATATAAAATAGTAAACTGACTGACTGACTGATTGTTGATATATCACAGTCCAAGCCACTGGTCCTAGAGACATGAATAGAATAGAATAGAATATTCTTTATTGTACACCAATAGGACAAAAACAGTAAAGGACAACACAAACAAATATGCAAGAGTACAATAGGCGGCCTTATCGCTAAAAAGCAATTTCTTCCAGGCAACCTTTGGATGGAATCAAATTATATAAAAATGGGTAAAGGGTAGTCTATGGCGTACATTAATATATATATATATATATAGATATAAATATTAATATATATATAGAAACAAATATGAAACAAATATAACATGAAACTTGGAGGGAATATTATTTGTGTTTACTAAGAAAAGACTGGGATCCCTTCTTTTCGCATAATGTTCTTTGTCCTAATATACTTCGGCATAACGATTTTGGCACAATTTGTTTCGGCATAATAATACTTCGGCATAATTTTTTTAGGCATACATTTTATGTTGGCATAATCATGTTAAAGACTAATTTGTTTTGGCATAAATTTGATTCGCATAACGTTAGTAGGCCTAATGACTATTAGCATAACGTTAGTAGGCCTAAAGACTATTAGCATAATAATATTTAGGCATAAAATTAACATAAATAACAAAAACAATTTTCATGCAAATGGTTTATTATAAATGTACTTGACATTATGTAAAGCAAACCAATTTGCTAAAGTTTCTGTAACAATCAAATAATATTGTTGGTAAAAAAAATTAACATGCTGTGCTACAAAAGTTAGTGACAGAACCGAATTGCTGCAAAACCGACTCCACGTAGTCTTGTTTGTCCTACCCCTAGAGTGTTATTTAAAATCGCGTAGGCGCGTAGGGACGAGGCGGCCCGCGGACTGAGGAGCAGGCGGCTGCGAGCGAGCCGCCGCGGCTGAGGCTGGCCGGCGAAGCCGGCCAACAAGCCGAAGCTGCGGTGGTGAGCGAAAGCCGTCTGCGACGATTAGAACGCGTGGGGCCGCCGGAGTCCCGCAGCGCCGGAGCCGTCACAGAAACCCTGCCTGCTGCATGTTGCATGCTTGCTTGCATGCTGCATGCTTGCTTGCATGCTGCATGCTTGCTTGCATGTTGCATGCTTGCTTGCATGCTGTATGCTTGCTTGCATGCTAAATGCTTGCTTGCATGCTGCATGCCTGCTTGCATGCTGCATGCTTGCTTGCATGCTAAATGCTTGCTTGCATGCGTGTATAGTGTCTAATATTCTAGGTGTATATATTTTTTTCATTGTTATACCTATAAAAATATGTTATAATATTTTTATGCGTAATTTATGCTTAAAATTTATGCTTTAGGATATTATGCTTAAAAAAGTTATGCTTTAGAACTTTATGCTTAATAAGTTTATGCTTAATAAGTTTATGCTTTAGAATATTATGCCTAATCATTATTATGGTAAGAGACATTATGCTTAAAAAAATTATGCATGAGCTGTTATGCGTAATTACATTATGCGAAAATACATTTATGCCAAACAACATTATGCTAAGTCATATTAGGTCTTAAAATTTTATGCAAATGGATAGGGAACCGAAAAGACTAATGGAGTAAAATGGAAGTTTCGAGAAACATTTCAGCCAAGAAAATCTGACTTTTGCCGTTTTGAACATTTCCAAACAGCTTTTGTAAAGAGAAGATTTAAAAGATTCTAAAATATTCTCCGTGAACTAGAGTCCAACTTCAACGTACGTTTATGACCGAAGCAAAAGAAGCTGAAACGTATATATGGACAATAATGATGGATATAAATAACAAAGCTGTTTTGATATATAAAGACCGAGACAAAAAAGATTAGGGGTATATTCAACTGACATATCTTCTGATCCGTCAAAAATGACTTTTTGACATTGATTGTCGCTGATATGAAATTGCGTCTAGTTTAAAAACATTTTAATTATAATTGACCTCCAGACTAGCCAGAGTTTTTGTGATCACAGATCCAATCTTATAAAACATCCGTCGTCTGCTGGACCTTAAGTCGTCGTATTGGAGGCCAATGGAGCTAAGTAATAAATATAGCGAAATGGGGTTAAGTGCATCTGCACGACCAGAAAGGTCCAAAGTTAGAATCTAGTGGATATTGGTGCCGATTCTCTTGTGCACAACTTAACGTAAATTTAAGTTAGGTGCATCTTTCTCTTTCCATTTCTTAAAGAAAAGGACAGAAGATACATTTTAGTTTAATCCTGTCAAATTAGACAGCGCCTCATGACAATTGACGTATATTTAGACGCCATGTTTTTAAATTGCGTCTAAATTATCTATGGAGTGTCTAAATTTGACAGGACTTAACTAATATTTGATCTTCTGTCCTTTTCTTAATTAAACGGAAAGAGAAAGATGCATTTAACTTAAATTTACGATAGTTTGTGCACAAGAGAATCGGCACCATTATCAACTCTCTCTTGAAACCTTCCCCAATTTACGTTAAACACCGTTTGAGACGCACCGGTATTTTTTTAATGCCTCTTATAGAAATTGGAACTGATTCTCTTGTTCACAACAAAAACTAAATTTAAGTTAAGTGCATCTTTCTCTTTCCATTTTGTTCAGAAAAAGGCAAAAGATAGGTAGTTTAGTCCTGACAAATTAGCTAGCGCCTGAAGTAAATTAACGTATTTTTAGTGGTCATATTTTGAATTGGGTCTATATTATCTGTGGAGTGTCGCCATTTGAATGAAGGAATGCTTTTTTTTTTTAATTCTAAAAGGTAAATACATGGCCCCACTAAACAGGATTAAACTAATATTTTATCTTCTGTCCTTTTTTAATGAAACGGAAAAAAAGAGGTAGTGATCTTAAATTTAGCTTAGTTTGTGAACCAGGGAATTGTCACCAGTCTAGCAGCTTAGCTCTATTGGGCTCCAAGACAAAATGCGAAAAAACAAACCTTTTAAGTTGAATAAAAAGTTTAGAAACACAATCGCATGACATGACGAGTTGGACGTTACACCGGCCGCTGGAGAATTAATACATTCCTGCGCCAGCGCAGGCCGCGGTAACCATCGGGAAACATCCCAGGAACGCTCTTAATAAGCTATTACGTGGTGGTTGTAAGGTGGGAAATGAAGCGTTTATGTTCCAACAAATATGAAGATTTTTATCGACGATCAAAACTTAATGGTCTATTGGAAATGAACGATTTGCGTTTGAAGTTACTTTTTGGCTTAAGTTAATCAATTGACGTTACCAGATATACAATGAATAATTATTTAATAATTATTGGGGATATAATTGTTAACATTTCGACGAGCAGCGACGTCGGGCTGCTATTGTCTTTCTATTGTGTCTCGAATCACGTGTGTTCGGAGGTTTAATTTAATGTCCAACCACATTGAACAGAAACAAGAAAGCTGCAGCGACTTTTAAAATTTTGTTTTATTCTCTGGCTCAGTTTTGAGTGGTAATTTTTCGTAACCACAATCTTGAAAATGAAACCGCTAAAATCTTAAAACTTAAACCACAGCCGATACCTGTCTCAGGTACTACGGACAAGACAACGTAGCCTCCGGCTATCACTTGCACCACGCCTCTCCACAGCAACTATGTATCGATCCATTCTCCATGCATTGCTCATTACGTGCCTACTACACATTCGACAGTCAATACGCACCCAGCAATGGACATACCACACTTATTATTTCCGAATAACATTAAAATATAAACTCGTTCAGTACCAGTTATATTTCAAGGAAGGAGAGTAAAACAATAGGAGGCTATACAACTGGTTTTTCATACAAAACGTTTAAATAAAGGCCGACTTGTATTAAGTATAAGTGCCTCGATACACGTCCATGTTAAAGTCGAAGTCGATCGACTCTGAAAGCCGATGTTAAAGAGATACATTGCATTAAGATAAGGATAAAGTTGCAGCTTTTTATTTTGCTGGAGTGTTGATATGGGAATAAGAAGAGTGTACCGATGTAGATTTTATCTGATCCCTGCCATTAGTATTGCCATTCCTTCTCAGTGGGAAAGTGGATGCAAATAATAATTATATCCAACGTTAAATTAAGTCCCGTATGTTCTATGTTCCGAAGGGTTTTCATTGACTGGATACAAAAGACTGGACCTAGACTGGAGCCACACGTGTCAGGTTGGTTGGTGAAACTCAAAATTAGTAGTTAATTATTTCGTCATCTTCACATGATACATCAAGCATCTCATAACATAGCTCTGTCCCAATACATATTATTAGAATTACTTAATTTCTAGTAGATGGAAGATAAAGAACTATTTTTGCTACAATATTACATCTGCAAAAACCATATTCATTAAATTAATCTTCTTTCTCACTTTCTTTCTTTTATTCTTTAACTGTACTCTAGGAAATTATATTGTTGACTGCTGTGAGGCTGCGACTTAACATAGTATAGAACAAAGCCATAGATTAAATAAATAAACATCCTGGAACAACTCACACACGGCCATCTAAACCCTAACTAAGCAAAGCTTATACTACGGTAACCAGACAACAAAGAAACATACCTATACAGATAAATTACATCCAGACTCAGAACAAACAATCATGCTCATCACAAAAAGTTTCTCCTGGGTGTGAATCGAACCCACGACCTCCGGTTTAGCAGTCAGGATAGATTAGATGAGACAGCCATAACAAACAATTTAATACATTAAGATCAAAATATTAAGTCAATTTTTCAATAAATTTGGTGATTGGTTGTAAACCACTATCGTATTGGGGTCATCCTGTAAAGATATATAAGAAATATATAAGATTTAAAAATAAATAAATTTTATTACGATCTCTCTTTTGAAGCCGGACTGTTGTCGGAATACCGACTATTAG
Organism: Athetis lepigone; assembly: GCA_033675125.1. Classification (NCBI taxonomy): domain Eukaryota; kingdom Metazoa; phylum Arthropoda; class Insecta; order Lepidoptera; family Noctuidae; genus Athetis; species Athetis lepigone. The sequence continues at coordinate 18,581,496 of CM066224.1, forward strand.
CGGTACATTATTACTTAATTAAGTTTTAAATAGGGATACCCGTACTCAACGTCGGTTCAATACGAACTTCTCAGAAACGATCCGAATACATTTTTCTTCGTCACATTTGGAGATACGCGTTTTTGCCACAATTATTATTATTTATTGTTGTGAAAGAACCGTTGGAGAGACCTGTGTTTTGTAAGATATTGTATGTTATAGTACAGATGTATAATAATATATGTACTCTTCACTTTATATCTTCTTTTGTATCGTTGATCAACCTCGTTTGAACAACTTAATCGATATATATATATATAGTATACATATTGATTTATCTTCTTATATATAAAATTCTCGTGTCACAATGTTAGTTACCTTACTCCTCCGAAACGGCTTTACAAATTTTCACCAAATTTAATATGCATATTCAGTAGGTCTGAGAATCGGCTACTATCTATTTTTCAACCTATATGTTGTTCACCTTTAACATTTTTAACGCGGGTGAAACCGCGGGAGGCAGCTAGTGTAAATATAATGTTAAACTGATTGATTGATTGACTAACTGATTGTTGATCAAAGCACAGCCCAAACCACTGGTCATAGACATAAGTATAAAACTTGTACGGTGTGTTCTTTGTTGCAACTATGAAAGGATTTCTGGAAATTCGTCGTCTAAAAGGATAAAATGGTGGATGAAAGCTCGACATCTACGCGGGCGAACCCGCGGGTGAAAACTAGTCAACCATAAAACATCTCCGTTTCGTATGGTTGAGCTTAAGCAATCATAATAAAGAGTTGTAAAAAAGGTAAGCAATACATCCTTAAGGTCATAGCTCAATCATAGCTCATTAGAGCCACCCGGCAGCCACTCCGCACCGACTCGCCTTATAACCGAGGCGATCCGGTGACGCTACGGTGTTGATATAGTGAGCGCATGCCCATACAAGTCCATATAAAGAATACTAGCCACAAGAGGCGAGTCGGTGCGGAGTGGGTGCCGGGTGGCTGTAATGAGCTATGACCTTTAAGCTGTTGCGGAATATTTCTAATAGTTACCGTGGCCCCGGATCATAAAGGACAACCGGAAGAACAAGGGTAGGTTTTAGTCAGTAAAAGTTTGACATTTAGGGCGGGAAAAGTCATATGATGAAAAACATTCTCAATCTTAAATACATAGAAAGTCTAGGTGGTAAGTTGTAATGTACACAATTATATAATCGAAAGCTTTCTCAGAAAGTTTAATTGCAAGAATCGTAATTATAAGAACCGTATATATATATATAAAATGCATAAAGTTTGAATGTGTTCTACTGTTTCCCGAGGTTTTCATTGCCGTTTATTATGGCATTAGAAATTACCATTACAAAATGTTCTTACATATTAATTAAAATAACAACAACTTTACGATTTGCCAGGTTTTACAATAACGGCGATAAAGTAAATTGTCGATGGTCCCTCTATGGTCGTGATCAATCTGGCGAGGTATAATATCTTTTAATTAACATGCTGCAGGAATATTATGCCAAATGAATTAAATCCATTCGAATGTGTCTTCAAAGTGAAATTGTTAGAGGTAGAGTGGCACCGAAAATATTGCTTTTTTAGGGTTCCGTAGTCAACTAGGAACCCTTATAGTTTCGCCATGTCTGTCCGTCCGTCCTCGCTTAATCTCAGTAACCGTTAACACTAGAAAGCTGAAATTTGGTACCAATATGTATATCAATCACGCCGACAAAGTGCAAAAATAAAAATTGGAAAAAAATGTTTTATTAGGGTAGCCCCCCTATATGTAAATAGGGAAGTGGTTTTTTTTTAATTACAACCCTGTCGTGTGATATATTGTTGGATAGGTATTTAAAAATGAATAGGGGTTTACTAAGATCATTTTTTGATAATGTCAAGAATTTCGGAAATAATCGCTCCAAAAGGAAAAATCAAAGCGTCCCCCCCCCCCCTCTAACTTTTGACCCGTAGGTCTAAAAAATATGAAAAAAATCTGGAAAGTTGAACTTTATAAGGACTTTCTAGGAAAATTATTTTGAACTTGATAGAAAGAACAGTTTTTGTACAAAAAAAGAGAAAAAGGTTGTACAAAATAATTTTTGCGTACTTAGTATGTCAACGTAACAAATAGCCTTTTTTTAAACTTATAAGTAGGTACACTTGTTGTGACGGACGGGAAACTACGGAACCCTACATTGAGCGTGGCCCGACACGCTCTTGGCCGGTTTTTTATTTTAAGGAGTTTTAAAACATAAAACATGTAGTTTTTAAGTGTACTTAAACTACACCCGCGTTATGTAAGGTTTTTAGTTACAGCTCTGCTTTCATGATGTTATGCCTATGTCTTATCTATCCGACGTGTAAGCTATACTTCTGTAGTTTCATCAAAACCCGTTTAGTAGATTTTGCGTGAAAGAGTAACAAACATAAATACATACAAATATGATATATATAGATAAATAAAACATCCATACTAATATTATAAATGGGAAAGTGTGTCTGTCTGTCTGTCTGTCTGTCTGTCTGTCTGTCTGTCTGTCTGTCTGTCTGTCTGTCTGTTTGTCTTTCTTTCACGGCAAAACGGAGCGACGGATTGACGTGATTTTTTAAATGGAGATAGTTGAAGGGATGGAGAGTAACATAGGCTACTTTTTGTCTCTAAAATTGCGAGAAAGATAGAGTAAAACAACAATTCCATTTTCCCATATAAAAGTTGTGCATGTTCTGTTGGATGTCGTTGTCATAGTAACCGGCAAATCAAGTGTCAAAACAGTTACAACCATAGAGGTTACAACCCGTCAAACCTGACACAAATAAGTAATGTTTAATTGTTTTCAAAATACGAATGGAATCATTTTCATAAATCCAAATCATGCAAATAAAAGCCATTTAATACGGTTTGAAATAACAAAAAGGCGTGTAATATGCTGTAAAAAATAATACTGTAACAGCTTTTCTTATTTCCAACGTACAAAAATAATATTAAGATAAAAAAAATATCTAGATTTAAAATATTTACTAGCCTTCGCCCGCGGCTTCGCCCGCGTGGATGTCGAACTTCTACCTACTATTTTAACCCTTTAGGGCTATTTTTTATATTCTTCACAAAGAATAAACCCTCCAAGTTTAATGTATTTAGTTAGTTATTGTTATATATTAACAAACACGTTGATATCAGGCAGTGAGTTTACTATTATATACATACTAGATGACCCGGTGAACTTCGTATCACTTACCTATTAATGTAAACAAAATTTATTTAAACCATATCACCTTTATTCATAAAAGATTTGTATCGATTCCCCCCCCCACATTATCACAATCTAGATTCACGTGTATATGAGTGGCCTAATAGTTGTTTAGTAATCTGGCAATACTGTCATTGTCGCTGTCACCTAACTTTTGAAGAAAAGATCGTTGAAAGGAAATGTTATGAAATGGGCTTTTAGTTTAAAAAAAAAGTCCAGGATGGCCATACAAAAACAAAAAAAATATTAAAAGCACCATTATTTAATCAATACATCAATACATATAATAAAATCATTATATAATAAATCTGTATGTTTGTCTTTCTTTCACGGCAAAACTGAGCGACGAATTGACGTGATTTTTTAAGTGCAGATAGTTGAAGGGATGGAGAGTAACATAGGCTACTTTTTGTCTCTTTCTAACGCGAGCGAAGCCGCGGGCAAAAGCTAGTATTGAATAATTTTGCACGCTTGCACGCATGCATAGTACTGTTACTTTTGGATTTAAGAACTTGCCTATAATACGTAACATAGCTAAGCCAAAGTACGTACTAATATACGTTTATATAACTCGCTATAAATGAACCTTATTGCGTCACATTTTCTTATACATATAAAACGGTTTCGGTCTGTTATTCAATAAGCTCCGTATTTTCGCGAAGGCGGGGTGCAGTGACACTGGTTGACGAATTGCGCGCGGTCGTCGACCCGCAGCGTCTCCCGGCTGCGCATGCACACGTCTCGCGCGGCCCATTGAGACCAAACCAGACTAAGCAAAGGCATTTAGAATTCCACTTGTTTTTATTTATGTGGATACTGTTGCTGAAATACTTTAACTTTTGGGCTCTTTAAAACTTCGAACACACGTGATTCGAGAAACGATTGAAAAACAATAGCAGCGCGACTGCCGGCTGTCGCTTGGTGGTCGAAACGTTAATGTAATAATATGGAACTAAAAACAATAACCCTGCGACAGTTTTGAAAATATTTTATTTATTTATTGAACTTAACGTACCGAACACAGTACATAGGCGGACTTAATGCCTTAGGCATTTTCTACCAGTCTACCTTAGTTTTAATATTCCATTTATTTCCAATTTATATTATTTACTCCCATTTAATTAATTAATATCTAATTTTATAGTCATAACCATGTCTGTAACTATACATATTTTTTTTGTCTCTACCGCTATACACTAGCAAGAAATAATAAAGACAGCAAAACAGACATACCATCGCGATAATTTGATTAAGATAATAAACAAAAAATTGATTGGTTCTCAACCAGACATTTATTTAGGTGACCACGAATACCTATTTCCTTCTCACTTGTAGTGTATGTACACAGTTAACTACGAAGGCAATTAGCACCTCACATAATAATATACCATTGCGAGTAACGTTAATTAATTAAGGGCGCTCAGCAAGTTGTTAGGTCTAAACTAGGCTACAAGTAGGTAAAGAATCTGTCTGACACACTTTCTTTGTTTCCTGGATCACGTTTACAAGTTGACGAAGCAACAACTATACTGTATAATTAATTACTTCTACGATTATAGATACTTAACTTACTTGTAGTTACTTCTACGATTTCTTTAGGGAAGGACAATGTTTGGACTTTGATATCCTTGAAGAATGCAAAAACTAATTGCACATATTATAGAAGTCCCCATTTTTTATCAGAATAAATAAATATCCTGGGACAACTCACACACGGTCATCTGATGCCAAACTAAGCTTGTTACTATGGCAACCAGACAACTGATAAACATACCGAAATAATTTATAAATATATAACAAACAATCAACAATCATGCTCACCCAAAGTTTGTCCGGGGCAGAATCGAAACACAACTAGACCAACAGGCCCGTCCCCAAAAATGTTTTAGGTTGTGTATAATATAAGTGTATTTGTTTTATTATCTGTCAAGCAAAGTCAATTAAAAAAAACACACATAAAGCATTACACATTAGTTATTCTTTATCTTTCTTTTCTCCATTTCTCGAGCTTATCCTTTGATGTATCCTATGTGAGACTAGCAATTTATAACTGTTAATTCCATAATAAAACAAACTATACTTAACACACTATTTAAAACAATTCAGTTTACAAGTTATTAAATTCCAGTATTCAATTTAGTGTATTCCAAAAAAAAGTGCAACTCTTAGAGTGACGAATAAACTATGTAATACTTTAGTTACCTAACGAGGGTTTCTGTCCTAACAACGAGACAATTGTCAATTATAATTTATTGCAGGCATTAGTCTAAGTAACGGATACCTTAATAGTAAGACCAGATTAGGTTAGTAGTCTAGGCAACTAGTTTACCAGTACTAGTAACTCGATGTTTTTTGTCTCGTTATTTATGAGTGGGCGGGTCCCCAGGGCCGTTCTTACGCTTGTTGCGTGGTCTGGGAGTTTTCTATTCCTCTTTTGAGAGAAATTAAATTAGTAGATTAGTTTAGAGATCTAATAAGAAAGATAATTAATTACAATAACAATGCACCCACCATGTCATTTCTGCACCGCCCAGGGTTGACTGGTAGAAAATGCCTGGCATTAGGTCCACGTGTACCGTTTGTGCATGAAGTTTAAATAAATAAATAAGGTTAGTTATTTTGAATCTATTTATTAAAAAAGTCTATATAGATAATCTTTTAAACACCTAAATGTCTACCTTCGGTTAAGTCTAACCTACATTATAGATTATCTAGCAATTCGCTATTGTGTGTTATCGTAGGTCTACATGACGTGTTGACTTATCTCCTATAACTTCTCATAGAAACTTTAACAAGATATATCTGGATTCAACTAATTGATGAACTGTTACCAGGTATCTCATCTTTTACCTCACAATCACAAGCCCATTAAAGCATAAAAAAAAAACAAATAAACTTAACACTCATCGATCAATCAATGGTTTAAAGAAGCTTAACAATAAATTACCTACCGATAAGATTATCTTATGTAAATAGCCATCACTGGACATAGCTATGAAGCCATGTTAATTTAATAGCAATAACTTCAATTTTGTCATATCCGTCCTTCTATTCAACTGCCTGGTCGTCTAATCACAAGTTTATTGCTTTGATTTATAACATCACAAGTTAACTGTAGTTCGTTGAATTGCTGTAGTTACAGTAAGTTTTAATGGCCCAGTGGTTAATGCGCCCACCTCGCGTGTCAGGGGTTGTGGGTTCGAATTAGGGCAGGTACCACGTATATATGTGACTTTTTCATTTCGTATGTACTTTCTGAAGTTTATCTTGGACATCACTGACATCTCGTGCCTCGGAAAGCACGTAAAGCCGCTGGTCCTGGTTGTCGTTCGTAGAACTTTGACAATCGTTACGGGTACGGGTAATCAGAAGCTAAAAAAACCTAAGTTACTGACCAAGGGATATCGTGTAGCCCAGTTACTGGGTTGTGGAGGTCTGATAGACAGTCGCTTCACGTAAAATATTGGTATCCAGCTGAATCCGGTAAGTCTGGAAACCGACCCCAACATACTTGGGAAAAGGCTAGGGAGATGATGAAGTTTACTGTAGTCAGTTGATTTGCAGTAGATACAGTAAAAGCTGGTTCACATTAGGTCGGACCGACACTTTTATCGTCGGTCGGCTGTCGGGTGTTGCTGTTCACACTAGCTAGAAGTTGCCGACTCGACCTAAATTTGCCAGTTAGCTAATATTATGTCCAATCTAACAGATATAGTGGCTGAACGTCAAGTATGTATCTAAATAATGGTTATAATAGATTTTAAGTATGAACAAAAACAAATATTTGCGTACTAGTGTAATGGTAGAATGTAAATGGGCCAATTTAGATTTAAGACCATACTATGCACACCAACATTGTGGCAAATAAATGACTTTGACTTTAAAAGTGTAGTCTCCTTTAGTTTTATCACGTCGCTCTAATAACGGCTCTATTGAAAAAAATATATGCCTATATGCATCCGACACGTTTTTAGGCCTGATAAAACTGTTGTCCAGACCCAATGTAAAGCACCCCTAACTGTCGGTAGGCGCGTTAACAGAAGTTGTAAATTTATTGTCGGTTTATTACTTCACGGTATGATGAGGTGGATTAAAATAAAATATGCAAGTTGCTGAAAGTAGCTCAAAAGCTTTACTATTATCTTCGAATACTATAGGTACTTCACTCGGCGAGCCACGTAATCAATTGCTGATTTTATTCACTATTCAGCACTACTCATAATTTCCGTCCCCCACTTAAACCAGCTTGAAAAACTATGTTCATATCAATTTCCACATTAGCCGTGTGTAATATCATCCGGTTACCGCACTCATGTGTAAGGTTCATGCGGTGTAAGTCTGGACTGAACACACAAATATAACGATGTTTGCAAGGCTTCGGATCAAGTGTCTCCGCTGCTTCAATAAAATCAATAAGGTTTAGGATTTTTAAGTACAAGTGGCAGAAGCCCCTGTAGATTCTTAGGAGTTTAAGTGGATTTATTAAATAAACTGAGTGGTTAGTCTATTGCTTTTTGATTCGATTAGGTTTTTAAACCGTTTTATTAACTTCAACTTGATCTGAATTATAGAATCAGGTGGGGCGGACTGTAGAACGCTTTATTGGTTGCTAGCCTCATCAAGTTTAAGTACATTCTTCAGCTTTTAAATATTAATATAGTTTTACACGAACTTTAACTACTTATGAAGTTATTACATTAATTAAACCTTGACCAGACTAAGTGAAGGCATTTAGAATTCCAGTTGTTTTTATTTATGTGGATACTGTTGCTGAAATACTTTAACTTTTGGGCTCTCAAAACCTTTGAACACACGTGATTCGAGACACAATTAAAAGACAATAGCAGCGCGACAGCCGGCTGTCGCTTGGTTGCTGAAAGGTTTATTTATCAACCCTCACTTCAATTAGCAAATCAAGAGGTACTGTTCTACCCGTAGCGTAGGTTCGAGCCCCGTCTGAGCTTCGTTTAAAGCGAGCCACGCCCAGTAAGCCGGTTTACCGTAAAAAGGTATTTATTTCCCGATACTGATCGACTTCAAGCGATTTATGTACGATCGGATTTATTGGTCGACAGACTGTCGCTTGTTGCGTAAGGAGGTTAAGTAATTTATCGACGTGGGTGAGTATTTCTTTTTGGTTGAAATAGATTTTTGATACCCTGTTTAATACGTTAGTTAATGGCGTTTTGTGAGGTCTTTGGTTGACAGGTTGGGCTATGTGTAACTAATTGGGATTTTCTGATCTTATCCAGTGTCTTGTCATTACTTCGGACTATGGTGATAAGAATGAATTTTTGCACACTCCTGTTGTAGTGGACCATGTATACTGGGTTCCTCTACAATAGCCACAATGACTGAAATGCTATGGGGAGAATATTTTTATTACAAATGCTAGATAGCGTTAAGGTCACTTGTGTATATTGAAAGTATAACGGGTCAAACAAGTTTTGTCCTCATTTACCTTTTAACATCTTGTTTTTAACGTCCCCTTTTAACATTATCCATTCGTATACTCTTCAATTAAATACATTTGCCTACAAGCTAAAAAGTTTTATTAGCACAAAAAAGGATTTAACTATTTATAAGATAATAACTGAGGACAGGAATCCTGGCGCACTGGTTGTAATTTAAGGGCGGTGCGCACTTGCGACTATTAGGCCAATTACACACGTAACGATTACGCGACTGTCGGCACCGGGCGCTGGGCCTACACTTTTATTTTCTACTAGCCCTTTATGGGCTACTATTTATAGAATAAGTTTTTTACACATTGCGTTTTCCTTTTACAAGGGAGCGGTTGTCTTTTGCTTTCATTTGATACCTGGGTACTAAGTTTTAAGCCGCAAGCCGGTTTCAACTAAACTTGCATAATAATATTAACTACATTAATAATACCATTGCCTAATATAATCTAGGGAATGAGTTGTAGCTAATGAGTTGTATAGATTTAATTAGTTTACTTAACATCAACTCACTTTCATAGACTTAAAAATGGGTTACTCGCACTTCGTCCCATTTGCACTTCGTATCGCGTTCGCAATTGGTGCCATTCGCAGTTGGTCCCATTCGCACTTGGTCCCATTCGCAGTTGGTCCCATTCGCACTTGGTCCCATTCGCACTTGGTCCCGTTCGCACTTGGAAAAAGATATACCTATAAAGTGATATTTAATCTCGAAATGAAACATTCACGACGAATCGACGTGAAATAGTATGGAGTGAATACTGATTATTAAAGTTCTTACACAAATAAAGCCGTTTTCCCTAAAAACACTTCAAACCTTTCGACGACCAAGCGACAGCCGGCTGTCGCGCTGCTATTGTCTTTCTATTGTTTCTCGAAGCACGTGTGTTCGAAGGTTAAAATAACACAAAGCAATAGAATATTTTAATATTCAAAGTACCTAAATAAAATTACAGTCTTTAACAATACAAAAAATCTTGACAAGCAAAATCAATATCTGATTTGTAAGTATTATGAACCAATACAAAAGCACACTAACCCAGTTACTGTGTCCCGCCGACCTCCAATTCTGTAATATTTACTTTAATCGTGTCATTAGTATATTTTTAGCAGGAGCTCTGTGGGACCCCGACAATCGCGATCGAAACATTGGTCACGCGACAAACTTCGATTGGTGTGTCGTTTTTATTCGTTTACCTCGAAAACTTGCTCTAGGTTCTGTAACCCTTATGACGAGGTCACCGTATCAGCACGTGAAGGGGCTCGTCTAGGGCCAATGCCTGCCGAGGTTGCGAAATAGTTCTAATAGGTACCGTCGCCCCGGAACATAAAAGGGAACCGAAGGAACATAATTAGTCAGTAAAAGTCTGACACGCCCACACGCCATGATTTCCCACTCTCCAACGTACCAGAGATTCTTAGATCTCTATTTACTTATGAAACAAACACTATTTGCTGGATTACTTTGTATTTATATAAATTTATTAACAGACAATGGCGTGCGTAGGGATTAACCTTAGGGAAAGAATGGCAGATTTTAAAATAATAAATAAAAACCTGCAAGTTTCTTAGACCTATCCTTTAGCAGCCTCTTAATCTTTTTTATTTCGTATTAATTTTGTTAGTGCCAATCAGGGCATTTGTGCGAATAGCGTTTCGGTTTGTGTAAAAGGTCACTGCGTATAAGCCTGAGCACCGGGGCCACCTACATCTTGACCTTTCAAAGATGAACATGCGATTTGATTGCGGTTTTAACCCCTAGAGGGCCCTCGGGGCAAAACATTTATGTTTGTCCTACCAACTTCCACGTTTTGCACCAGAAGGCCTTCTCCCTATCTACGTACGCTCTTTATTGACCTTTACTTCACCTTTCGGTTAAGAGTTCTTCACGCTTTATAAGTTATTATGACCCAACGTCATTTCCGTTTTCATCAGAACAACAACAATTTTTTCTTTTGTTTTTCGTTTATGCCATTTATCACGCAGTGCCAAGAAAAACGACCAATTAGATTAACAGTCTTTCATAATAGCTCAGTTAGGTAACAGGCCCTAATTTAAAGCACGCGGGCGGTACTGCGCGGTACCTCGTGGTACCAGCGGTAATAATAAATTCGCGACGCTCACCGCGGGGCGCAACCAGTCCCTTTTGTACAACTGCTGATTTTTACGAGGGAGTCAAAATAATTGCACCAGCCCGACAGTTCTGATTTCATTGCAATTCCAACGTTTAATGCCAAAGTGGTGATAAAGGGAATCATTATTTTAAGTGGATGGAGGTTTGAGGAGTTTCCTTTTACCTTGCCCGGCATTTGTAGTGAGAGAGAATAATTTTTAGTTGTTAACACATTATATGATGCGACAATAAGTAGGAGCTGTAGTCTTTTTTTTGGGATAGGAAATCATTAAATGACTTTTCTTGCTCTGGGCGGAGCGAAAGGGAGTGTCAGACTTCTACTGACTAAAACCCATGTTCCATGTTCCTTCTTAGCCCTTTGTGTCCGGAGTCGCGCTATCTCTTTCTAACAATCCGCAGCCCCGGCCGGCAGTGCTCTAGTCAAGTTGAATATGGTTTATGGAACCATCAATTTTTCTACCTTCTACGTGATGTGCCTAGGCATAACTTAATGGCTTAACGGCACACTATGTAAAGATTTGCCTATAATATTGCACCTGCCTGTGACGTAGCTGCCTCATAACGCAGTTATCGCGTCCAAATGACAGCTCTCTCCGTAATCGATGGACAACAGCCAACAGCGGTTATTACATCGCCATTGTTGTGTGAAATTACTAACAGTACCGCGGAAGGTGGTAATACTGTAGTTTATATTCTGATTATTGGGAAATATTCAGGAGAAGTGGGATTTGACACTTCGTCCGTGGTTGAGATGCAACGTGACCACAGCTGTGATAGTCTAGCAACAGAAAACTATGAAATAAGATTAGAGGAATCAGGTCTTTAATAAATTACTCAATAACTCAACCTACAAGTCACACTTATAATAACATTAAACACGTCAGAATAATTCACGACGCTAAAGGAAAATTTTTGATTAAAAAGACATACAATTTATTTTGAATTTATGATTAGCATAGACATATTTGAGTCTCTTGTTCAGTCAAAAATACTTGTTTTGCGGGCCGAGGCCGACGCAGCAATGTATATGTTATAGGCAATGTGTATAATCCGGCATTGTATAGAATGCCTAGGCATTATATATATTGCCTAAAACTTTCAGGCAATGTATATAATACGATTCATTTCATACATTGCCTAGGTATTGTATAAAATGCCTAAAGCGCATCAGGCAATGTGTATAATGAACGACCACGAGAAGGAGACACGTGTTTCTATTATTTCATTATGTCATTTCTATTATTACTTTTAATAATTAAATGGTAAATAATATATCTCACACTTGACTTCACATTTTTAATACCTACATAATATGAAACCTTTTTAGAAGATTTTTAATTTATATTATTTAGAGTAATGTTTGTGTTAAATTAAAGTTTAATTATGTTGATTTTGAATGGTTTAAACCAAACTTTACCTAAATATTTTTTGAATAATATGTTTAATTTGATAACGTAGCGCATAGATTTTGTGTCGATTACTGAACTGAACATAATTGTGAAGATATTTAAGAAAATAATTGTTTTCAAATCAAATTTCTATAATCAAGTGGTAAGAAATGAACAGGGCGACTTTCTGCAGCAATTTTTTGGTGCGTTGTAAATGTAAACGTTTATCCCCTTCGGATAAACGTTTGGAGAAACGCTCTCTACGCAAAAACTCGTATGTACTTAGGCATACAAACCAATAGAACACATGTCTTATCGCTGTCTGATAATGGAAGTCGAAATTAGGATTAGCTCTCAAAAGATCAGTACCTATCTAACTAAATCGTAGAGAAGAAAAATCGATTACATACATTGCCTGTGCTTCAACTGGCATTCTATACAATGCCTAGGTATTTTATACATTTCCTAGGTAAAGTGTAAAATAGTTTAAACATTGAACATCATTTCATACATTGCCTGAACGACCCCGGCATTCTATACATTTCCTAGGTATTGTATAGAATGCCTGCATAGTACACATTGCCTATAACATATATATTTTTTAACGAGGAACTGAACGTATGAAAAAAATGTCTTATTATGGTACCTCGAAAGAATAACAGAGCATTTAAATTCAAACTACGCAAAATCACAATACAAAAACAAGCCAGTTAAACAAACGAAGAATCATCACAACCATCCCATTTCAAACCTCTAATTTCGAACTTACTTAAGCTATAAACAGACCATAAAATATCGTTTGCTTTAAGATTATAATCCGCGATGATCTCTCAATACCGAGCACCGGATAATCGGCTCATTTAATGGTATAAGACCACCATAAAACTCTGGGGAAGTGAAATATCGCGGCTAAAGTACCGTGGTATTCACTAATGAATCCCTATGGGATTACTCGCCTATCAATGTTGGTTTTTAGTTCGATATGGCTGGACATCGTGGGATTTTATGAGAAAAAATATGTAGGGTATGTAGTACCTTTGAGTACAATGAGTTCTGGGTAGTGTAGTGATGAGAATAGATATTATTATCTCGTTTATAAAGTATTTTCAAAGTATTTCTTTAATATTCCAGTAATCGTCGGTGTGAACACGGGAAATAGGGGTACATTTTTATAAAAATAGATAGAAGAAAACCTATTCATGGTGTTAGCCAATTCTTCGTAAGTTTGGCCATAGTGTTTCAAAAGTTTACGAATTTTCCATGTTTTTTTTTTCATGTTTTTTGGAGAGCTGTTTATCCTATCGCGACCATCGCTAAAGGTCTTCCTGTATGTTATTATCGTGATGGGTACGATAAGCCATTATTTATTTTATTTTTTCATATTTGTATCGTAGTAGTGGATACATTTAATTACACCCATACTGGTACCGTATCGCAACAGAACGCGCACAAGAGCAGAATTTCACCGTACAGAGCTATTAACACCCCATAAACCGGGAAATAGCTTTAATAAGCGCCTGCACACATAATGAACATGGCCACAAAGTAACGCGTGAAGGCAACGTGTTACACAGTTACACAAACATGACGGACTGGCGACTGGCGAGTGGCGGTGTCAGTTCGGCAAAGCGCGGGCTTTGCTTTTATTAGCATTCTACAACGCCATGCAGATGAGGGTATCATGCAAGTGGGAATATTGATCGCAGTTTCCATATTTTGCGAAAAGCCCTGTCGCGGACTTCTGGAGTAGAATATTGGTAAAGTTGTGATTTATTCTCGCCTTGTTTGCGTCACCTTTTTTTATAGATGGGAAGTCATTAAAATTACTGGGCTATAAATACATACTACATATACAAAGTGAAGTGTAAAATGTTGATCATCGTGACTGAAATACGTTTAAGACAGATATACACAGTTTCTGCACAGCCCCACAACTGAGATACTGGGGTACTAAACAAGAGCTGGCCAGCATCCGTCTAATTCGCGCCGCGGGCTCGCTCAGCACCACTTTGTACACAACATGGCGATAGCGGCGAGACACGCACGCACACTCATTTGTTTCACATGCGACCGCTCGTCCAATAATAATGTTTATTAGCACAGAAATAATAAATACTAGTGGAAAAGTAGAATAAGGCGTTTCCTGCGGCTTTGTTCGTATTTTCATGCAAACGGTTGTATTTGTCCCCGTTAGTTGATTTTCTGAAAAAAAATATATCTATAAATATATTGGGACCACTCACACATGGCCGTCGATCTCCAACTAGGCAGGGTTAGTAACCAGTCAGGTAGTAACCAATCAGGTCTTTGAAACAGTAGTACCAGCTCTTTAGTGCGCCTCTACCGTCTACCGACGCGACGTCATAAAAAGTAAACTAAGTATTATGCAAATTATATGTTTCTAGCTTCAGTATTTTCAGCGTTGAGTACCGTGTAAAAGTCATTATTTATGTATATCAATCTGAATTTTTTTTAATGAATCCCTTGATGATTTCCCTTAGTCCCGTCCCAGTAATCATTGGACCAATTATTCAAATCAAATCAAAATTAATTTATTTTAGGCTACATAGGTCCATATATAAGAAAGAAAGAAAATGTCAGGTGGCATAAACAAGTTTACCATTGATAGAAACTCACTGAAGAGTTTTCACATCTTATACTGGAACAGGCCGTTGAATAAATGACAGCAAGCCTTTATTTGGACAGAGAAATAAAAACACAAAATGGCATTTCTAATTTTTTTTTAAGAAATATTGCCAGACTTACGTAATACAGATACTCATCTATAGATTCCTTACAGGAAAACCTTAAATGCTACGGTCAATGTTTGTATAATATAACCTCATTGGATCTTCTTTGATTCATGATTTATCAAAGATTGCTGGCCTTCTTTCGTCAAAAAAATTACAAACGCCATTTGTGTTTCTTTTTATTTCTTACTTTTTTCAACAAATAATGGCCGTTGACAGATTTTTTTGGCTAAACCGGCCAGTTTTTAATGTAAGTTAAACTCTTCAGTGATTTTCATTAAATTGGTAAAACCTATTTGATGATCCTTCTACAGTATAAATGAGAAAGTTTGTGAGGATCGATGGGTGTTGGTTACTTTTTGACTCAAAGAGTTTTGAACGTATTTTGTTGAAACAATACAAAAATTTTGTTTTTCATCAGAATAACGAATGACCTGCACACATTACGCTATGACTCACGGGAGAGTAGCAGTAACCGAAAATCTGATATAACGCGAGTGAAACCGCAGAGGACAGCTAGTATTTATTTAAAGAAGATAAATAAACAAGTACAACATAGTTAGATATTTGCTAATTATCAACTCAATTACTCAAGTGACTAGAGACCTGATAACAAATATTATCATTAACCATTTATTTGTCAAACACATATTTTATAGATTCATCACATCTTCATCGAAAAAATGAAGATAAATGCAATCCGTACTAATATTATAAATGCGAAAGTAACTCTGTCTGTCGTTCTGTCTCTTCTTCACGCCTAAACCACTGAACCGATTTAAAAATGAAATTTGGTACAGATATAGTCTGGGACCCGAGAAAGGACATAGGATAGTTTTCATCCCGGAAACCTCCGGGAACGGGAACTATTATTCCACGCGGACGAAGTCGCGGGCAAAAGCTAGTCATACATAAAAACGTCACAATTCATGTAAATCTGATTTATCGACGTAAACCCCGCCTTTATAACACGATGTCTCAATAATTCTAATATACGACGTCCATGACAGCTAGGATGTATTTCTCTGATTTATCTAACCACGTAACGTATTACCATAATTCCTTAGAGTTTAAACCTACTGACAAAGCTGGACTGTGCCTTTTAGTTCGTAAAAATGAAATATTATATCTAGGATTAGATCTCGCTTTGGTCACAGAGGGTGCAAGCATTTTATAATATCAAGTTATTCTTGATATAAGTTTGTTATCTATAAACATCTTATATACCTAAAATTCTCGTGTCACAATGTTAATTACCTTACTCCTCCGAAACGGCTTTACCGATTTTTACTAAATTTTATATGCATATTCAGTAGGTCTGAGAATCGGCTACTATCTATTTTTCTTACCTCTAAGTGATAAGAGTTGTTCACCCTTAACATTTTTAACGCGGGTGCAGCTAGTATGTATATAAAATGGTAAACCGGCTAACTGTTGATATATCAACGCACAGCCCAAACCGCTGGTTCTAGAGACATGAAACTTGGACAGTGTGTTCTTTGTGAAGCTTAAGAATCCGAGTGTACTACGTGAGCTCGACAAATGGATGGGCGTTTAATCCACTTAGAAAGGATTTATAATTCGGCCCCTAGGGTAAAGTAGTGGATGAAAGTTCGTCATCCATACGGGTGAAAGCCGCGGGTATATGTATTTTGGAGTATTTATTTATTTAATACTTAGTACGTAGTAGTGTACAGGCGGACTTAATGCCGTAGGCATTCTCTGCCAGTCTACCTTCAGGTGGTGCAGAGAAATTGTGAGGTAGATGCACTAAAAGTGTGAGAGTATAAAACGATGTTTAAAATAAAGAATTATATTTAACAAATAATAGACATACTCATATATTTACTTATACATATATATATATATATATATATATGTAAGCTTTGTTTACTGTATGTTGTGTACATAGCCTAGTATTAATTGTATTATTTATGTGTACGTCGCCTAAAAGTATGACACTCCATACGAACAGGACAGCCCACGTCAAGATGTGAGAGAATTTCTAGCCTGCTCGTTAAAATTATAATACTATACTTATAAAGATTAGATTAAAAGTAAATAATATAGAAAATAGAAGAAGTAAACTTAATTGAATTGATACAGTGTCGATCTACTAATATACTGGAAGTAAAAACCTTTAATTGTCGATTTTTCTATTTTTAGGTTAGTACATCGTACATTTAAACATGTGTTTTTCATTTAGTTGTGATTTTAAGTTATACTAACATTAAACGTTTCTATTTTTAGATAAATCAAACTGGGTTTTTTTTCCGTATCGTCCAACATATTATAAATCGACAATTGTCAGAGTTGATTGGATAATAGTAGATCATGTCGAGATTGCAATTTGAGGTTGAGTTGGCAGCGGATGAAGATCCGAAGAATAATATCATTATCATAAAATCGATAACAACCGACGATGAGATTACATATCTCATACCGCCATGTTTCCAAGCAGCAAAACACCACCTTCAACTGACAAAGTTACCAGAATTTATGAAAATAAAGAAAACACTACAGAGAAGAGGTAATAATAGAAAGGTGTGGATAAAGCTACCAAGTGATATTTTAGCCCTCTACAAAGATGATACGGGAAATATTATGTTTAATGATTATTTATTACAAGAAACAACCAAAGCCACAAGCCAACCTACTATGGATGAAAAATTGTTAGAAATTTTGGAGAAACTAAGTGAAAAAAGTGAAAACCCCACTAACAATAAAGAAAAACATAACAATTTAAGCAAATTAACGGATAAATTTGTTTTGAAAAAGTTTGACAATAAGATCACTAACTCTAAACAATGGTTGCAGAGTTTTGAGAGTGAATGTACAAGATTCGATTTGACTGGTGATACAGAAAAAATTAGTGCCTTGAGATTGTTTTTGAACGACTCGGAAAGTGACTGGTATGAGTCAATGTTAATTAAGCATAGTTTGAACTCACAGTGGAAAATATGGCTAGTAAGTTTTTTGGACACATTTGCTGATAAAAGTTGGTCCTCTGTAATCTATGCATTGACTTACAAACATTTAAATGGCTCCCTACTCGAATATGCATTGAAAAAACAGAGATTGCTTTTAGAGTATAACAGTGATATTGATAACAGAACTCTCACTGACTTAATTGTCACAGGATTGCCAGCTTATATTAGAAGCAAACTAGATAGACAAGAGATGACAAACCCTACTCTTCTGTTTAGTGCCCTACGTATGCATGAAAATCAAAATAAAAATGTTCAAAAAAGTTTTACTGAAAGAAAAAGTTCAACTAAACCAGAACTAGAATTTAAAAAAAAAACACCATGTCAAATATGTTACAAGATTGGAAAGAAAAACAGATTTCACTCTGAGGATTTGTGCTGGTTCAAGGAAGACAAGAACAGTAATGACAGTGTAAAACACTGTAAAAATTTGGTGTTAGAAATTGATCAATTCCAGGATACAAAAAACTAAATATTCCCCACTAATAGAAGTTGAGGTTATACTGAATGACACCTTGAAATGCACTGGTATTTATGACCCCGGCTCAAATATAACCTTAATAAACTCCAAATTAATAAAAATAAAAAATCCAAAGATAAATTACTTTGAAAATAAATTCAATACAATTGGTGGTGGGGAAAAACAACAGGTTTAATCAAATTAAATGGAAAAATACTAAATATTGAAGACGAAATAAATGCATTTATTTGCAATGATAAAAGTTTCACCCATGAGTTGCTTTTAGGGCTGGATACAATAAAGAGGTTTGGGTTGACCCATGACGGGAACTTAAACATCCAACTTCAAAAAAATACCAACCCAAGTGTAAATGAATATATGAGGCCCACTGAAGAAACAAAACATAACATTCATGAAAATGTAACCAGAGAGTTAAAACCAGAAAGATTGAATTACGAAATAAATTTTAATGAGGGCATAGATGTGAATCAATTTGATATAGATATTGCCTACTTGAAAGATGACCAGAGGAGAAAAATTTGTGCATTATTAGACAGTTATAAACATATATTTGCAAAAGATAAATATGATGTAGGTCGAGTGAAAAATTATGAAGCATTCATTGATCTACAAGTGGATCAATATTGCTCAAAAAGACCATATAGATGCTCATTAGATGATAAAGAAGAAATCGAGAAACAAATTGGCAAGTTGCTAAAGAATGAAATGATTGAAGAGTCTTACAGCCCATTTGCAGCACCAGTGACATTGGCATACAAGCGGGATGAAGGGAAAAAGTCAAGATTATGCATCGACTTCAGAGAACTCAATAAAATTGTTGTGCCACAGCCACAGCCATTTCCTCTAATAGATGATCTGATGGTAAAAACAATAAACTGTAAGTATTTCACTACTCTCGATATTAATTCTGCTTTTTGGTCCATACCATTGAGAATCAGCGACAGACAGAAAACAGGTTTTGTTACACAGGAAGGACATTACCAATGGACTTGCCTTCCTTTTGGACTAAAAACATCTCCAGCAATTTTCCAAAGAATTTTGACAAATATAATAAGAAAACATAACCTGTCAAATTTTGTAATGAACTACATCGACGATATAATGGTATTTTCAAAAACTTTTAATGAACATATTGAACATTTATCAAAACTGCTGGATGCAATCGCTGAAGAAGGATTCCGTCTGAAATTAACAAAATGTAAATTTGCAGCACAGTCAGTAAGATTCTTGGGACATATAGTAAAAGGTAATACAATCACACCTCTGAAAGACAACCTTAAATCGATAGCAGAATTTGCAGCACCACAAAACAAAAAACAAATACGACAATTTCTAGGTAAAGTAAATTTTTATAATAAATATATTCCTAATGCAGCAATAACTCTTGATCCAATACACAACTTACTTCGAAAAAACATCAATTATGATTGGTCGGCTGATTGTGAAAATGCTTTCCAAACAATAAAAAAATATTTATGCTCGGCACCAATTTTGGCAATTTTCGACAGAGAGGCGCCCACTTTTATTTACACCGATGCAAGTATAAAAGGAATTGGTGCAATATTAAAACAAACACAGAAAAATGGAGAAATCAAACCAGTGGCATACTTCTCGAAGAAATTAAACGAATCTCAAAAGAAGAAGAAAGCCATATTTTTAGAATGCTTAGCCATAAAAGAAAGTTTGAAATTTTGGCAACACTGGCTAATAGGAATCTCATTCACAATTTATACAGACCACAAGCCCCTAGAAAATCTGAACATAAAGAATAGAACAGATGATGAACTGGGAGACATGACTCATTACCTATCTCAATACAACTTTATAATAAAATATAACCCAGGCAGAAACAATACGGAAGCAGACTGCTTAAGCAGAAATCCAGTATATGAAAGCTATGAAAACGAAGAAGACAACTTGAAAACAGTAAATATTGTAAAGATTGAGGAAATATTAGATGATCAGAAAAAAAATGCAGTTATAAAGAATAAACATCATTTTATTATAGAAAATGGTATATACTACAAGCAAAACAATAAGAAGAAGAAAATTGTTTTGTCAGAAGACTACAGTAAGATGCTGATAAAAAAGGTGCATGAACATTTCTGTCATATAGGAATAAATCAGATGGAGTCAAAATTAAGACCTTTGTACACAGCCCCCAACCTGCTAGATAATATAAAGCTCATTTGCCGGCAATGTGAAATTTGTATCAAGAATAAAACACGTTTAAATAGAAAGTATGGACTAATGTCACAATTAGGACCAGCAGTAAAACCTTTCCAAATTATGTCAATAGACACAATTGGAGGATTTGGCGGCAACAGGTCTTCAAAAAGGTATCTACACTTGTTGATGGACCATTTCACACGTTATGCTTACATTTCGTGCTCGAAGACACAACTGGCTAAGGACTATATAAAACTAATGGAGCAAGTGACCAAGGACAATGAAGTGGAGATATTGCTTTCAGATCAATATCCAGCACTGAATTCAAAAGAATTCAAAAAATATTTAAGGGATTACTCCGTTGATTTAATTTTAACAGCGGTGGATGCCCCTTTCTCTAATGGTCGTAATGAAAGACTGAACCAGACGTTGGTCAATAAAATTAGATGTGCTTTGAACAGCAAAGAAAAAAAGACTGCGTGGACAACCATAGCAATGGATTGTGTGAAAGCCTACAACTTAACAAACCACTCAGTAACAGGTTATTCACCTTTATATCTGTTAAACGGAGAACCAACCGACTTACTACCAGCAGAACTAAAAAAGACACAAACGGAACCTGGAGAACTAGAAAAAGACCGACAAATAGCATTTCTCAGATCAAAGAAATCCCATGAGCGGAACAAGGCCATTTTTGACCAAAATAGAATAGATTACAAATTTCAAAAAGGTGATATGGTTTACGTAATGGACTGTAACAAGTTGAACAAATCAAAAATGGATGAAATTAGAATCGGTCCATTTGAAATAGAAGAAATGATATCAGATTCGATATGCAGGATTAACACTGGAAAGAATAAAAAGTCCTTAGGACTTTACCATGTAACAAAGCTCATTCCTCAGTTTGATTACTCAAATTAACCATAAGTTAATTTTCATTTTTAGGGGGGGAGATGTAAGCTTTGTTTACTGTATGTTGTGTACATAGCCTAGTATTAATTGTATTATTTATGTGTACGTCGCCTAAAAGTATGACACTCCATACGAACAGGACAGCCCACGTCAAGATGTGAGAGAATTTCTAGCCTGCTCGTTAAAATTATAATACTATACTTATAAAGATTAGATTAAAAGTAAATAATATAGAAAATAGAAGAAGTAAACTTAATTGAATTGATACAGTGTCGATCTACTAATATACTGGAAGTAAAAACCTTTAATTGTCGATTTTTCTATTTTTAGGTTAGTACATCGTACATTTAAACATGTGTTTTTCATTTAGTTGTGATTTTAAGTTATACTAACATTAAACGTTTCTATTTTTAGATAAATCAAACTGGGTTTTTTTTCCGTATCGTCCAACATATTATATATATATATTTACTTTTTGAGTATTCCCATTCAAGCACTGCATTGAGCACCTTTAAACCTCAATTTAATTGGTAAATTAAGGTTAAATGGTATTTATATTAATTAGGTAGTTTTAGTTAGTTTTAATTTAGCTATATTTATTTTTATATTATGCCTGTATATATTTTATTAGACTCAAAAAAAATTTGGTAAATATACAAAATATGCACATACTTCTATGAGTTTGTTACCCATTCTACTCTAAATGAAACAACCTTTTGGAAGACTCTATAATAGTTTTTTTCTGTAAACGATGTTTGAAACTGCCTTTTTAATAGTAATGGAAACAGACAGTTTGAGTTTAAAGGGTCTAATACAAGTTTGACAAAGATAACGCAAATGACTGCCAACAGGTCAGTCACCCTTACTTAGCTAACTTTATTTAAAGCTAATCTGCCTAACAGCGCCATGTTCACGACGTTACCGCAGGCGGTAGGCAGGACTGATTGCCGTCAAATTGGCGGCTGTTACCACGTCGGTGTTATTGTGGAAATTACTACTTGTACTTAAGAATGCGCGGAAAACAGGCTACCATTGCAATTGTTGACGAAGATCGGAGTAGAAAGCAGGACAGACGGGAGAAAGTATTTAGATGTATTGATCCAGTTTTTATAGCCAGGGGCAGTCAGGTCTGGTCTAAAAATGACTGAGATGTTTTGCTTCGAAGCCTGGCGGTGAAATGTGATGCTCATTCAAACTAATTTTTAAATTTTTTGGGTTATCCAAAGAGTGTGCGATTGCATCACTATACCCTATCGTTTTAGGTGGTGTCTTTTAACCGAAATAGGTGCCCTAGAGACCCTTTTTTTGTGGGGAAGTGGGAAATCACTTCTTCCGTCCTGGGTGCGGCGGGAGGGCGTGTCAGACTTTTACTGACTAAAACCCACTCATGTTCCTTCGGCCTTCGGGTGCCCTTTTATGTTCCGGTGTCACGGACTCACGGTAACTATTATAAACATTCCGCAACAGAGACAGGCCCTTGAGAGTCCAACTCGCACTTAGAAGTTTTATTTTCTTACCATTATTACTAATTAATATGCTCAATCTGTACACGACGTGTTTGTTACTAAATCCTCATAAGTGCCCCCACAGATAGACACCAACTGTACACTTAGTTCGCAATAAATGCTTTGACTTTGACTTTGACTTTTGACAGATTTGGATGAAATTTTGTAAGTGTTAGAGGGTTCCTGCGTGGTTGGAAAACCAATCCGCTGGTACCATTAATATTATCTTTCTTAAATGGCAGATAATCATAATTTACCTCAGGTTAACATCCACTTGATTGAAACAGTAATATAAAGCAGTGGCCATATCACGGGCTTGACCTTAAAGTGCCATTTTGGGTGCAGTCTCATATTTTGTGCTCAAATAAAGCCATAATAAACTTCGTGATCAACTTGCGCCCTACATACACCGTGACATTACCGATGTCTGCATCGATCGTGTGCCCTAAGCCTTATGAGCTTTCCCTCAACTTTATTTTATTGGGGTAGGTAAATTTAAAGACGGCTTTTTATATTTTTACTTTTTATTTATATTATGATGGAAGTAAAAGGTTTTGTAAAACTACACATTACGACGAAACTGCACAGTTGCAGGTTTCTGCTATGTTCTATGTAAGAAAACTTGAAATACTTATGTAAGTAATAAATAGGGAAATTAACCTCATATAAGTAACGTTATACTACTTCAAGGCGTACTTTCTTTATTAGAATCTTAACGAAGGCTGTTAATTGACTAATAAATAGTTATATCAAGTGCCTGCCTATCATTAAATGTTTAATAATTTTTAATATTTTTCCCGAGCAGTCTATCTACAGTCTGCAGCTACGAAACATGCATAAAAAAAACACAAAACTTACTTTAATTTCTGTTTCGGCCACTATCACCCTTCACTAAATTAAATCACACCATCACAACACACCACAAACACGTACACTGTTTATTTTTTACCAAACCGAAAAATTGTACGTGATATTTTTCAAAAGCGCGTAAAAAATAAAATTCCGTATTCTATGACATTCGTGACCGTTCGTGCGTCTCCGGCGAACGCCGCGGGTACACAACCGCGAGGCTTTGCGCCGGCGAGACATGCGGTCCCTTTCCCACGCTTAGAAACCCTTGTTAACTAGATAGGGACAGGTAATATACACTCAGAACTTTAAACCGAAAAAAATGCAGCTTTTCGTGTTCCTCAAGCGCTTTTCCCTGAAGTTTTTATTGTTCATTGTGTTTATGATTTTGATGCCGAGATCAATGTTTGAACCCGTGTTATGTTGCATTCCTTTTGCGTTACCTTAGCAACTGAAATGCATAACAATGGTCCAACTCAGTAACGTTAACGTCAAGAAAGCCTAATTTTATTTATTAATTGGACATAGTCCACCATATTTTCTTCTTTTTATTCAGCGTTTAAATAGAAGCTTTTTAAAGTTTATGCTTACTTTTAATTTAAATAACATATCTGGGCGGACTTGGATGGTCCTCCATATAGGATTAAGAATGATCCCAAATTATTTTTCGAGTTACTTTAAACAGAACCTTTCATTTGATACCCGTATTGTAGAAATGCATTAAAAATAACTATTCCGTTATCTTGGATGATCCGCCATATTGGAGTTATAATGATGTCACATAACATATCGTGCATTGTCACTTTGACAGCCAAATCAAA
The DNA here is from genome assembly GCA_033675125.1 of Athetis lepigone. Classification (NCBI taxonomy): domain Eukaryota; kingdom Metazoa; phylum Arthropoda; class Insecta; order Lepidoptera; family Noctuidae; genus Athetis; species Athetis lepigone. Next base: position 18,606,187 of record CM066224.1, read on the forward strand.
CGTGTACCATACAAAATTTCATCTCAATCGGTTGAAGATATCTCGTAACATACATACAGTGCAAGCTAATAAAAACTTTTCAAATAGGGGATGAAAATTTCAACATTAATGCTGGCGAAGCCGCAGGCGACAGCTAGTAACTAATCCATACTAATATTATAAATGCAAAAGTAACTCTGTCTGTCTGTCTCTTCTTCACGTCTAAACCACTAAACCGATTTGAATGAAATTTGGTACAGGTATAGTCCGGAACCCGAGAAAGGACATAGGACAGTTTTCATCTCAGAAATCCCCCGGGAACGGGAACTATAAATTCACGCGGACGAAGTCGCGAGCAAAAGATGGTAAAAAATAATTAAGGTGCAGTCCGGTTACAGGAACTGTAAAACAAAGTTGTCTCGACGTTGGCGTGACAGATCGACTAACAAATTGACAGTTTGTATAAAGTTGTACACGTCAAACGTGATCGTAGAAAGTTTGCAACTATTTCGAATTTCATTTAGTGCAGCTATGTAACATGCAAGCGTAGCCTTAAAGTGTGAGTGCTGGCTATACTAGCAGCAGAATATTTCTGATTTATTGAGCTTGTAATAGGGGAAAGTTGGAAGAATTTCCTCAGACCACATGGAAGGAAACTAATCTATTATAGATAGATAGGTACTGGAAGATAGCCAATTTTACTTAAAGGAAGATTTAAGACACTCATTAAAAAAACAGTATTTTATTACTTTTCTTCTTCTTCTAAAATAACAATCGATTCATTCGTCAATTAATTGAATTAACTACTAAAGTACGCAAGAAGCAGTAACATCCCAAAAAAAAGTTAAATGTAATTTAGCATCTTAAATACTTATCAATATAATAGCCACTTGATTATCGGACTCCGTGGCCCCCCTTTAAACCCAGAATCCATTACGTGTGCACAGACAAGTTATTTCATATTGAAAGGCATCATAAATAAAATGAGAGCTAGTGTTTGAAGCCATTAAGTTGTCTGCAACGTTGATCGACAGGTTCTATATTTTAGGACCAAGCTCTGTAACAGCCAATCAGGATCACTCATCACTGGCGTGAGACTGCGATAATTCATGCGAGTGGGCCCTTTAGCGAAAACTGCGGTCATTTATGAACCCTATAGGAAGATTTACCGTGGTTGAAAAATATTGCACTAGTTTTTTAATTAACAGTATTGGTTTGTCTGTTTGATTAAAATCTCGTTTTTTTTTTGCAGGTATTTACTGCTTCTATTTTAGATTAAATTCTGTAGGTACATAGCCAAATCATTTCGAAATCAAAACACTTTTATCTATTGCTGACAATGCCATAAACGTTACAACAAGTTGAAAATATAATTAACCTCGCCGCAATTCCCAGCAAAAGATACCGTCAATTATAATATCTCTGTTCTTTTTACAGAGAAATAAAAGAATTGTAAGATCAGCACGATATTGTGCGTTCGACGTTAACATGGATATTGGCGGCAAAATAAGAGGGCTGCCATCTTAGAAAATGGCCGCCGTCCATCTGATGCACAAAGGAACTAATGAGATGCGAATAAGGGACGAAGATGTAGTGTGGCCATGATGGAGATTTGTAAGAAAGAAATTAAATACTTAACGTTTTTGAACCTTTGACTATCTTAAAAGCTCCAAATGTGATTTATATTTGGGACTCAGATTTTAACAGGGGATATCCACCTCCTATGTAGAAAGTTAATTACTAAAACCCAAAATCTGGCAATAAAAATGCTGATGTGGCTCAAATCTTTTAGACATGATAATCGAAACGAGACCCATTGAGGTATACCTATATCCCTTTTTAATATCGTACCTTATAGTGGTGGTGGCAAGGTGTTCAGATGAGACCTTTGGTTTACACTACTTTACAGAAATTCTGATCACGCGAGTACCAATACATGGACACAACTTCGTATTATCTGGTTCGCTTTGAGTTTTCACGCATCTCATGATGATAGCGCCGTTCATTTACTGACTAATATTAAGTTACATTGTTATAATACATATTTTATAAAAGTTCTCACTGAAATTGTAATTGTTATACTACGATCAATTGCACTTAGTTTTGGTAAAAAGCCATTCTATAATTTTCACAATCATTTTTTAACTTGCTTTCGGTTAGGTTAGCCCGTAAAAAGTTGCTGCGAGTTAACTAATGTACCCATAGGTAATTCACACTCCGAGGTAGGTAAGTATATAGTTTTCACATCCATATTTTAAATCCTTTCAACCTGACACGGCAACAAGTGACACTAATCCGACAGCCGGTCAAACAGACAACTGGTTCGTTGCCTCTCAAATATCTGATGTTGGGATCATTTCACGTGCGTCAATGAAGTTTGAGAAATCCTTACTTGTTTATTAAATCATGTTGGTATGTTAAGAATAATGCAGTCCGGTTAAGCGGTTAAGCCACTGGATTTAAGCCCACACATGTTCTTATGAGTCGAATGTCCCATTGTACAAGCAACCTATTCTTTGGATTGTTCTCATTATAAACTAGAATAAGATGCTGTTAAGATGGAGTAATTCAAAACTTTTTAGTTACTTAAGTTATTAAGTAGTTAATAATTTAACCGTCGATCAGCACATCAACATCAATTTAACAATCTATAATATCGTCATAAACTACATAATGTATTACAAAAAAATTATTGAATTTTGTTGTTAACACGATATATGTTTACGAATTTAGCCTTCAGGAGGAAGTGACCTGGGACTGGGACTCAAGCCTGCTATTGCAATGGTAGTTCAACGATCGATTTTTGACGTGTAACGTCTTACTTTTGACACATTTCCTATACAAAAACTGTCAAAGTTGTCAAATATCCTGTCGATGACTGGTCATTGCGACACGATTGTAATAGCAGACTAGAGCCCCTGATTCATCATTGGTTATTGAGCCTGACACTGACACACCCTTTTCAAGTACATTACGCACTTATCATTCCTATCAGATCCATATCTATAAAATAATCTCACACACACCCAAACATTACTGCAAAAACCTGAATCGCACCCAAAATTGTCAAAATCGTAATGTAACTTAAGTAAATGTAACAATACTTCAATTGTAGGCGGCGACACGTCGTGGGAACTAGCGAATGAGGCAAAATGGGAATCACTGCGAACTATACAGTAGGTTAAAAATATGTGAGGACATGACGATGAGAAGAAGATAATAACAAATGTATACTTAAATAATAATTGAATAAGCAAACAACACCGTCCGTATGTGGAAATGTAACACAAAAAAAACACCGAGGGATATCGTTTCCCCTAGGAACTAGGATATGCGCGTGTCTTCGAAAGTTACAGCAGAAGAAAGAAAAAAGCTCCGACGACTCCAGTAGTAAAGGTTTATATGTTTATACTATGTATAGATGTGACATAGAATGGATTCATCTCTCCCTAACCTCTTTTCCAACTACATTGGGGTCCGCTTCCAGCCTAACCGAATTCAGCTAGATACCAGTGTTTTACGTAAAGTGACTGCCTATCAGACCTCTACACCCCAGTAGCTAGGCGACACTATAAACCCTTTGGTTAGACGGGTCAAACTTTCTGGCTTTACCAGTAACGACTGTCCAAGTTCTACAAATGACAACCGAGACCAACGGCTTTACGTGCTTTCCGAGGCACGGATGTCAGTGATGTCCAAAATAAACTTTAGAAAGTACATATGAATGAACGAAAAATTCACATTGGTACTTGCCCGGATTCGAACGAACCTACAACCGGCGGAAAAGGCGCGGGCGCCTTATCCACTGGGCTATCACGACATTAGTCACGACGTAATAGTGTAATGGAGTGGATTGGTGGATAAAGGAAAATAATACAATTTAAAACACTCTGTATACTTGCACGCACACTGAATTGAACATTGTGATCCTAATTAGATGACGTGATATGCAAATTCGTTTTTGGCTAGTGATTGAAAGCATTGTTAAATCCCGACAAGGTCGTTGGGTCAGCGCATTGATCTCATTTATGTGAATATTGGGTTGTGGTGAGGCACAACAGGAGAGTACATAGATAAATACTACGACTACTAGATTGTAAAACTGTGGTCAAAGTGAGACATAAATTTAACAAACTGTGAAACACTACTATGTAAATCTTGACCTCACGTTCTTGAAGCATTTCCCAACCGCAGGTTCGGTGATCTCAAAGCAACTGCATACCTTGCAAATAACAGTATAAACGGAAAATAAACAAATCCAGCCGACCCATAAATAACGCAGCAACATATTTAAATACAATTATAATTAGATGGCGTTGTCCGGCGCACAGAATCAACTTGTCTCATTGCTCCGCGCTCTCATACAAGTGTCTGGCGCGCACTCGACAAGAAAATCACCGCGTCGAGTCGCGGCCGATAACGCAAGATACATTACACGACCATTTATCTACACCAGCTGTTAATTGGAAAAGTTACAACGTGACGGTTCTTATATTGATTACCTACGGGCCCTCGTTTGCGTCGCTGAAGACAGCTAATCTATTTCTTGTGAACGGAAAAGAAACTATGGCTGACAGATGCGGCTGAGCCAGATTGGTAGCTTAGCTAATTCTCTACGTCAAGTAACTACCCTCAAATCTTTGTTGGTAATTAACAGATCAGTAACGAACATTTTATTATCCCTTCCACAAGCCATCATAGCTATATCGATCAAGCCATACTTACGTTTCAAACATATATAGGTAGTATAATAAACATGCCAAGACAAAATCCGTTGATAGGTAGGGACTAGGGAGGGATACCTATATATGTTAAAAATGTTCTAAGGGCGCAATGGTCAAGACCATTATCACGCATGAGTTTGGAGTTTCACACCGGGCATGAAACTATATGACCTTTTTAGATCATACTTATGAACCTACCTAGTACTTACTTTTTAAAACTATTAAATGTAGATAACTTGCGGCACTGGATTCAGTTAATCTGAGGTGAAGACACGAGGCTGATGCAACAGATAGTCCACAAATCCACAACTTCTCAGTGTTCTCACATAACAGAGAAACCGATCACCAAAATTAGTCATCAAACTAAATACCTGACACAGATTCTATTAGAACTATTCGGGTAAATCAACCTAATGTCGATAATAATTTAGGAATGAGACGGTGTAGTGATACAGCTTCAGTGATCAGATAACACGTGATATGTTAGGGCAAGATCACGCGACGCGCGTGGTGTCAAGTGGCAGCTATAAACACGCAATGGTCACATTCACATGTGGTCGCATGACCCTTACAAACAGATAGGTACCTGAATGCGTATGCACAAATTTAGCCCGAATAGGGAATGTGATCTCTCAGGATCTGATGACATCGTGTGATTTTTTTCAGATCAATCTCGTTATAATAGTTACCGTGACCCCGAAACACAAAGGGCAACCGAAAGAACATGAGTAGGTTTTAGTCAGTAAAAGTCTGACACGCCCTCCCGCCTCGCCCAGGACGGAAGAAGTCGTTTGATGATTTCCCAAACCCCAAAAAAAAAACAATCTCGAAGTATAATATGACGAGATCTCGTTTGAGAATGACGGGATAGGGCGGCAGTCGTAATAATTAAGCAACGGGGACTACTGAGAGGTCAGACGGTCAGAGTCAGTCATCAAAAATATAGAGATGCTATGAGTGTAGACAATCAAGGGGTAGTTTTTGGGACCCCGGAACAAATTGGTACGAAAGGAACCTTTAGACCACAAACGCACAGACTTGCTTAGCGCCTAGAGCCCATTTGATAACTTCTACGAGGGGCGAAGTGTGGCAAGAGAGCACACAATGACAAAATGACCTTCTGACATACCTACTGCACAGGAACTTAATTACTAAATATGTTTAATCATCATTTTTCCTGTTTATCGGTTTCTGTTCTAAGGGGTGCTTAGCACCGTCTATTTATTTGTCATGGGTGCTTGAGGCCCTAAGCTTCCAAGGAGTCGGCGCCCCTGTATAAGTAAACAACTTTTAAAACTGTTCGTTGGCCTTGTATACTTTCTACACCTAGGTACTTACTTTTTTACATTCATTAAGGTGCGTTAACCTACTTACGGCTTGTAGTTAGGATCACTAGAGCCTCGGGGGCCAATTTTAAATAATTTGTACTGAAATAGCTCCACGGAACTTTATGGAACCTGTAATGCAGAGAAAATAAATCCAAACACAAGTGTTTGTTTATTTTTAACTGACTTCGTAAGTAAAAAGGTGGAGGTTATCAACTCGTCTATACGTTTTTAGGGTTCCGTAGTCAACTAGGAACCCTTATAGTTTCGCCATGTCTGTCCGTCCGTCCTCGCTTAATCTCTGTAACCGTTAGCACTAGACAGCTGAAATTTGGTACCAATATGTATATAAATCACGCCGACAAAGTGCAAAAATAAAAATTGGAAAAAAACGTTTTATTAGGGTAGCGCCCCTATATGTAAATAGGAAAGTGGTTTTTTTTTTAATTACAACCCTGACGTGTGATATATTGTTGGATAGGTATTTAAAAATGAATAGGGGTTTACTAAAATCATTTTTTGATAATGTCAATAATTTCGGAAATAATCGCTCCAAAAGGAAAAATTAGAGCGTCCCCCCCCCCTCTAACTTTTGACCCGTAGGTTTAAAAAATATGAAAAAAATCTGGAAAGTTGAGCTTTATAAGTACTTTCTAGGAAAATTATTTTGAACTTGATAGAAAGAACAGTTTTTGTACAAAAAAGACAAAAAGGTTGTACAAAATAATTTTTGCGTACTTAGTATGGCAACGTAACAAATAGCCTTTTTTTTAAACTTATAAGTAGGTACACTTATTGTGACGGACGGGAAACTACGAAACCCTACATTGAGCGTGGCCCGACACGCTCTTGGCCGGTTTTTTACTTTACTTATTAGATTTTGCCCGCGACTTCGTCCGCGTGGATTAATAGTTCCCGTTCCCGTAGGATTTCCGGGATGAAAACTATCCTATGTCCTTTCCCGGGTCCCAGACTATATCTGTACCAAATTTCATTCAAATCGGTTTAGTGGTTTAGGCGTTAAAAGACAGACAGACAGAAGTTACTTTCGCATTTATAATATTAGTACGGATTGCAAAGGTTTATTGTTACAAATAATGCCATGTCATGTCATATGACATGGCATTATTTAATTGTAACAATAAACCGAACCAAACAATGAACTTCCGTCCATTAGTTTTACTTAGGTAATTATTTCATTCTAAAAATGTATACAAATACCTAACTTCATTTAGTTCCTAACGTGATTTTTTCTGTCCTTACGAAATGTGTTTCGAGCTTTCGTGTAACTTTGTGATTATGCAACTTACCCCTCGTGTATGTATACTGATTAATATTATGTTACTTATTGATAAATAAATACTCATTCCTTGTTTCATATTATATACATTTATTAGTAAATTATTCTTTAACATTTTTTTTCTTAAAACTATTTTAAGCAACATATGTCTGAACAACTTCTGTCAACGTGTTCACTAAACCTGTTCTATGTTCACAATCATTGCTCACGCTCATATTGTGACTTTTTAGCACCAAGGCATCGTTAGCAAGTAACGCTTTAGATAGCAACCTTATCACTTCACTATCTTTCAACCAAATACCAACTTTATTCACTAAACTCAACATTTGTTTTTTCGATAAACTCTTGATCGTTCTCTTTGACATAAGTCTGCATATCTTTACATAATTTAAAGCATCTTCAACTTCTAAATCATCCAAATGTTTTAATAAATCGTAGTGCATCACCAAAATTTCTTGTTCCACATCCTTGTTGGTTCTCAATTCAATGAACTCATTTACTTTCCCATTCTTAGCTGCTATGTTTCTCGAAAATGCAGCGATATTTAAACTGTAGATCATATTATTGATGAGTCCAAAAACTGCTTTAATTAATAGTTTATCATTAGTCTGTCGCACAACTGAATGTAGCCACGACAAGAGCCCGTACCCTTCAATTAATATTTCAAAAGCTCTCGGTACCGCTACAATTGAGCTTAACACACTTAAAATTCTTTCTTTAACCTTTCTATCACTCAAAACAGATGAATAGAAATCCATAATCATTTTCAAGCACATAGTTTTGAACACGACATCGATGTCTGTCATGGTCTTCGTACCGTCCCTGATGATGTCGAGTATCCACAGCCTTCTGTCGATAGCTTCGACATCACTATCGTGGAAGAGGCTGAGGAAATCAGGAACCAGGGTACAGTCTACGAAATTTTTGGCGATGAGGAAATTGTTAACAGGTTTGTAGAGAGGGTCAAACGGTGCTGTAGAGACCATCAGAGCTCTGGCAAGATACAGAGCGTCGATGGCCGGCAGCCTGGGGTTCTTCATATCTTGGCCGTCAAAGCTTTCGGAGCTGTTGATGGCAGACGTAAGACTGCGGCGCAATGTGCTGATGAAGTCCGTCAGGAATAACTTGTCGTTCTTGTGTCGTCTGAAATGAAAAAAAGTATTTTTTTATTAGATCACATCACATCACTGCATAAGACCAGACTGAAGAGAAATATAACATGAAAATTATTTTTTATAACGACTCTATCTCCCTATCGCAGTGTTAAGTTATTAAAATTGCTGGAAACCGACTCCATAAAAGTGAGGAAAACAGATGATGACATAAAAAATCATGATTACACAAATATTACTTATGACAAAACTTTACAAAGCGTGTATAAAACTTTACGAGAATAATGAACTTACGTCTCAGTCTCCAGCAGCATACAGAACCGGTGCAGCACGTGGTAGGCCGCCGCTCGCATGGTGGGGCAGTGCGAGCTCAGCGCCATCACCGGCACCGACAGCAGCCCGCTCCGCAGCAGCTTGAAGCACGACGCCACCGAGCCCGGCGCCAGCAAGTGGCTCAGCAGCGGAAACACGAACACAGGATCGTATATCCCTTCGTCCTCATCCACATTAGACGTATGCAACAAATCCCCTTCAATAAACTTAGACACGATACCCTCATACTTCGCTTTCACTGCCAAACTCCTTACTGCCCCCTCACCATCTTTAGACACACACGGCTTCAGAACTCCATCCTCAAACATCTCATACAACACAGACCTCACGGAATCTGTTACTTCGCTCGCCACGCCGATGTTTGGATTTAACTCGTAAGAGTACACGAATTTTTGCGTCACAGGGAAGTTCCTCACAGTTCGCTCAATGACTTCCTTGTCAAATAGGTTCAGCACTTGATTGGGCGTTGGGTGCGACCACAAGGACGATGATCTGTTCTTGCGGACTGCGTAGTAATTAGCAGCTGAATCGCCCCACACATAAGGTTTGTATTCGTTCACCGGCTGACCATTTGTTTCGTAGAAATGTAGAATGGCCACGATAAGTCTGTCGCATGGACTTCGTGTAGCGTGATATGAGCTTAAGTATACAGGAATATGTTGCGTCTTCATTACTGATTTGTTCTTCAATAAAAGCGTGTACAAAAACTCTATCAGCCTAGATTTAATATCAGAGCTGTAAAGACTGAGCATAACGTTCAAAAATTCCGAATGCGAGGTCACCATATCAAATAATGTAGTCACGTCGTCGTGGTTGTCCGGATACAAGAGCTTTACCAATTCTGTGAGTAACGCGAGAAGTTTAGGACCAATAGTGTAACCCTGATCAGCAGTTTTCACTTTTAAAGAATCCTTTAACGTTGCCTTACAGAAATTCTGCCATATTGAGCTCTCGATCATCTTCTTGAAATCGTCTTTTTGTTCTGTTTCTAATCCTTCGACTACTTTACAAACTTGAACAACGGTATGAATGCTGCTCACTATTTCATTTAATGCATCAACTTTTGTTTCTTTTATTGCTATAGTTGTCAGATTCAACATGGACAATAAATAGTTGGTAAGTTGATCTTTTTTAGCAACGCTTTCACATATCTTCAGAAACATACTCTGTAATATTTGTATATGGCTGCACTCTACAGTTTCGAATTTGTGAATTTTATTAAACACTTTCAGGCAATCTTGTGCGTCCATGCATTCGATGACCAACTTTCTAATAAATTGCCAACATGTTACATAGATTTGTCCAGCTTTATGTGGCTTTTCCACCATTTTAATTATGTTAGATTTATATTCATTGTATATCGTCGCTAATAATTCCTTATTATCAAGCAAGAACTGATTGTGATTGATAACTGCATTACCTAGAGGTAACGTCAATTCTCTTTGAACTAATATCTCGGGTCTTACGATTTCCTCTTTGAAAATATTGCAGAATTTCACATTAAACTTCAATAACACGGCAGCAAGGTTGGCGGTAGTTTTCCGTAAGTTAGTAACATTGAAGAACGTTTTAAAATCTTCGTCTGACACGCGCAAAGCTTGATGTGGTTTATTTTCAAAATATTTGGTTAACGCGGTCTCCAGGTTCGAAAGATTGGGATTTACCAGTTTGTTAGAAAGTAAATTCGTGTACAAAGAAATGCTTTTCTTCAACACGTTTTGATGCAACTCCAAACTGATTGTTTTTGAATATTTATCTATTAAATATCTTAGTAGCTCTAGAACTAAACTCGGTTCTTTATCGTCTCTTAAGCAAGCATCTGCGTCTGCGCTGAAAATGAGATTGAACAATTTCACGTCATCGTCAGAGGACAGTCCTACCACTTCTAACACGCGGATCGTGTGTTGACTATCTACATTCTTCCTCTTGTTTATTTTAATAAAGGCTTTAACGATTTCGTTATAATTCTTTTGCTGGTAAGATTTTAATAGTTTATGTTTATTATTTAAATAATTTATGATTTCTTTATGCTGTGTAAAAACTTGTAAGAGAAATTCCGTAGCGTGTAAACTTGACGAATCTTTGCCCAGGTTGAGAGGTTTATAAATTTTGAGAAACTGGGGGTTTTTGAAGAGCGTCAGTATGATTGTCCGACAAACGTCCACCAAAAGATGCTTCTTACTGATTTCGATAATACATTGAAAGTAATCCGTTATACTCTTCTGTTTTTCTTCATTCAGCTGTCCCATGTTGGCCAGTCTTATTGTGCAGAATATCAAGTATTTCGCCCAGATCAACATTTCTGAACTGTCTACAGTCTTTGTAGTATCGATCTTGTATTTGATATTGTCAATTATAAAATCACCATCTTCTGAAACTTCTTCTAAGAGGAGAAATATATCCTTCAAAGAAACAGTTTCATTATCTATAATAGAATTTGATATTGCTTTTAGAACATTGTCTGGGCCTACAATGGTGTCAGGGATAGACACAGGCTGTCCGATCCAACTGGCGACGTAATTCCGAGCATCTAATTTACAATCTCCTATTAACACTTCAGTTAAGTCAGGGCTGTAGTTGCTGTGCAGTAAATTAGCAATGTATAGCGAGAGAAAGTGTTTAAGACTCTTTTGGGCCTCCTTGTGTGCCTGCAAGTACTGCATGCAACCTACAATGAAAGGCGATGGCATCTTACTTTCCAGAAACACATTATCTTCTGTATTTTTATTTTCCATCAGATCATTGAATAACTTTGTCAAACTCTCCTGTGTGTTTTCTGAAGAAATTTCGAAATGAATCAATTGATTTCGTACATACTCTGTCAGGTCAGTAATGTTTTCCAGAACATATTCAACAATATCACTTATTAGTGAGGAAGGGTTAACTTTTGCGTTTCTTAAAGTGTACAATATAACATGTATCTCATCTTCATCTCCTTCAAATATTGATGTGTTTTTGAAGAAAATGCGCAAAGTATCTTTGGCTTCAATCCAAGTATCATCATCGTCACTCATGTAGACATCTAACATGATCAGGAAAAGCTCTTTGAACATTGGATTCTTCAGAGAAATGGCTGAGCCATCAAGCGTTAGCCAGAGAGATACTACTTTAAACTTTAAGAGTGCTACATGACCTGTGTCCAATGTTTTTGAGAAATCTAGTATCTGTTTCATATCTATAGTCCCTTCTAGTGTTTCAAAGTATGCTGGATGGATGTCATTGTAGAGCAGAAGTAAGTCAACCAGAGAAATCAAAGCGTCTGTGTCACTTATTTTAGGAAGTCTATATTCGTTAGTGGTATTTACATCTGTTTTTCCTGATGTCACATGCTCTATTAATGACACTATTGCAGCAGGAGTTGGCAAATGTTTTGGAATGAAATACTCCAACTTATTTTGCAAATCAGCAATCTGTGCTGTTTCTTTAGTCTCTAAAATCTGTAAATATCTCTTTAGGGATTGCAACATTTTTACTAGAACTTTAACACAGTACAAAGAGACTGTTTGATCTTTTCCTATATTCGTGTTAATAAACTTTAATAATGGGACTGGTAAGGTTATAAATCTGACAAAGTTTGCAATTTGTACACGATTGAGATTGCTCATTCTGGACACCATATCCTCTGGTTTTAATTTATCAAGCAGCTTGATGGTAAAGTCTGTAGTTCTTTCCCATATTGGGGAATGCTGGGGATCAAAACTGTGTTCCATCACACTGAATATAGCCCTGTGCAGATCAGGACACTTGTAGAGAATATTCAAGATTACTTCTCTTTCATGGTCATTCTCCCAAGGTCTCTTCAATGTCAGCAAAGCTTTATAAAGATTCTGATTTTTGTTGGCATCTACAGTTCCTAAAGAGTTGTCTATAAAGTACAGACCTGTCTTATGCGATGTAAACAAAGTTTGAATTATTTCACTAAGTAAATTCATAACTTCAGGACGAAATTCATTTCTCACTTCCTGATTTATCTCTGGAGGGCCCTTCCATGAGAATACTTTAAACAAATTATGTAAGACTTGGTGACTGAAAGTCTTCAATTTTAGGCTCTTTGATATCAATGCATTATCCACAACATTCTTTTTGAGAATGTTTAAGAATATCAACACTGCCTCAGGTTCATCATTGATTAAGCCAGGAATAACCAGCGCAAGCAGTCCTTGCTTCTCCAACAAGGCTTTAATCAAAGGCAGGTGACCTTCTATCAAGAAAGAGGTCATAAAATGAACAAATGAAGTTCTCACATTATCTTTTTCTTTGAAATTAGGCTTTTCAACAACATGTTGTAAATGTTTAGGAGTCAGTGGTGCCTGGTTCAGTACTTCCACTCCTAAATCTGAATTCAATGTGACCATTGATGTTAGTAGCTTAAGGACTACTTTCCTGTGGCGAGGGCCAGAGCTCTCACTTATCATTATCTCTATAGTAGACATGAATGTGTTGAGGAAGTAGCGGCAAGCCTCCTCCGTGATTGTTATCATGTGAGGGAGTGAAGACTGCACCTTTACGATGATAAGGTGGAAGATGTGAAAGACTGGTGTGGCTAGAGTTAGGTTTTTCTTACTGTCTGCTGTGATCTGCCGGAGTATTTCATGGGAGTTGCCGCCACATTTCAGGTACTCCAGCAAGTAGTCAGCGGGACTGTCAGGGTTTAGGCAAACTTGCAGGAACTGTGTTAAAGCTGTAATGACAAAAAAAGGCTCGTATAATAACAACTTTAATAAACTTTCTATTTTAATAACAACAACATAACCTCAACATATTTCAAGCTAAGAATTTGGAATTTAAAACTAACATGAGACTTCCTTACATTAAAGCAAGCTATTTTGTTCAAATAAACAGGCAATTTTAGAATTTGTTCCAATGCCGGTGTAGTAGGTACGAGTATAATCACTGTATTTTCAGTAATATTGAACGTAAACTTACCCATAGTCTGGCCCTGCTTAGCTGCTAGCTCCTTACGAAAATATTTTACATCAAAGCTATCCTTTTTCGATACAAATGCTTTTTTATTCTCGACATCCGCCGTTTCATTTTGAGGTTGTATTGCGTCCGCGATATCAATAACTTCAGATTCACTCTTTCTGGCTTTTTTAGGTGACTTATCTTTTTCACTATCAAATTTACGCTTGCCCATATTTACTCATTGATTGTTTAATATTTACTCATTGATTGTTTAATTTATATTTTTTTACAAAAATGAAACGTACTGCACGTGAGGATGTTATGACATTTACTTTTTTAATATTTTGACAGCTGACAACTTTGACAATATCAACGACCTAACCTAGCGCCTTGGCTTTTGAGAAACTAACTTAGTAGTAGAGTATATGGTTTTTCATTGAAACATTCATTGTTATCTTTCAGACAAACATGGTAAATTGAATTAGAGGAATTTTAAACTTTTAAAATAAAAGAGTGAATTTAGCCATCGATATTTTTTGTTTTATATTATAATATTGTTGACGCCTACAGGGTGGCAAGTTTTTATGGACCTTGACTACTTTAAATACACACATCAAAAGTGTCTAGGGATCAAGTCAATAAGACAACAGAAGTTACCAGTCACAATATAGTTAATTTAATCAACCACAAGGTATCTTCTAGCACTTATTTACCAACTTGTAAAAAAGGATATAAGCAGCATTCCTTGAAATTATTTCATCAAAATATTCAAGGATTCTCTTCCAAACAATTAGAAATTGAACTATTTTTAGAAAAAACAATGTTTGATATAGTTTGTTTTACAGAACATTGGCTGAAAGATTATGAAATGTTAATTAATTATGACAATTATTCTGTGGGAAGCTGTTTTAACCGGAAATCTTTGCTGCGTGGGGGGGCATTAATATTATTAAAAAAATGTATTAAATTTAAGGTTCGCAAAGATATAGTTGAAATGTCAGTTGAACATACTATTGAGTTGGCCTGTGTTGAGCTAGATAAGCATATTGTTGTGTGCGTTTACAGACCCCCAAATTATCAAAACTACACTTTATTTGAGTCGATAATGGATGACATTTTAAATAAACTTTCTACTGGCAATAAAGCGGTAATAATCTGTGGTGACTTTAATATCAATATTCTAGAAAGTAGTCTTTTTAAATCTTTTAATTTGTCCAATGTATTTCTAGAACCAACTCGAATTACTACGACTACTGCTACATGTATTGATAATGTTTTTTGCTGCTGCGACTATTTAGATAAAGCCATCGTAAATTACCTTCCTTCTGATCACAGTGGACAATCTGTGACTTTTGAGTCCATTATACCACTTCAAAAATTGCAGATACAGACAAGGCAAATAACTCCTGGTAATTTAAATAAATTTAATTGCACTTTAGTTAGTAAGTTAAACGTCCAGGACTATAATATGGAAGATGGTAATTTTTTGTATGAAAATTTTTTCTCAATCGTGCAAACAGAATTTAATAATATTTTTAAGAAACAAAATAAAACTATTTGCCCAAAATTTCTATTCAGTGATTGGGCAACTCCTGGTATTAGGAAAAGCAGAGAAAGACTGTTCGAGCTGTATGGCCTTAAGCCTTATATTAACACGGATACTTTTAATAAGTAGGTACGTTACTAAGTACTCGAGAATTTTTAAAAATACTTGCAAAGCAGCCAAAGCCTTGTTTATTAGTAACAAGGTCAAATCCTCAGAAAATAAAATAAAGACCGTTTGGAACATTATCAATCATGAAACGAATAGAAATAAAAAACATAATAAAGATTACACATTAGAAACTTCCCGTGGTCTCATAAGGACAAATAGTGAAGTGGCTCAGGAATTTTCAACATTTTTCACCAATATTCCAATTAAAACCACTGAAAGTTTAGATTCATCGCCTACACTTGCTGCTGATTTACTTAGAACTAATGTTTCGGCCTGCCCAATAGAATTTAATTTTAAACGTATTAATCCTGTGGTTGTTGTAAAGGCTTTTAAACAACTAAAAATCAAGTCAACTGAAGATCTATGGGGCATGTCAACTAATGTTTGCAAATCAATTATTGAGACAATTTCGCCCTATTTAGCTTTTATATTTAATTTATGTATAGACCAAGGGGTCTTCCCGGATTTAATGAAACATAGCAAGGTCATACCGCTTTTCAAATCCGGGGATAGTAAGGTTACCAATAACTATAGACCTGTTTCTGTTTTGCCGGTTTTGAGCAAGGTGTTTGAAAAAGTGATGCTAAATCAAATGCTCAATCATTTCAACTGTAACAAGATTTTACACAATCAGCAGTACGGATTCACCAAAGGACGTTGCACAACTGACGCCGGTATTAGTTTAATTAAACATATATTTAAAGCATGGGAAGAGTCGCAGGATGCCATTGGCATTTTCTGCGACCTCTCCAAAGCATTTGATTGCGTCGATCACGAAACATTGCTTTTGAAACTTGAGCATTACGGTCTCAGTGAGGTAGCTCTAAATTTTATAAAATCATATTTAAATGATAGATTGCAGCAAGTACAAATAAACGGTGTAAATTCTTCTGGTTTAAAAGTAAAAATGGGTGTACCACAGGGATCAATATTGGGTCCGTTCCTATTTTTAGTATATATAAATGATTTACCGAGTATACTGGAAAGCCAACCTCAAATGGTGTTATTTGCTGATGATACTTCACTGATTTTTAAAGTGAACCGACGTGCACAACACCTTGACGAAGTAAATAACGCCATGAATAAGGTTCATAATTGGTTTACAGTAAACAATTTAGTATTAAATGAAAAGAAAACCAAATGTATAAGATTCACTTTGCCAAATGTTAGAAATAGCGAATGTAGTGTTGTATTAAATAGGGATGTGCTAGAATTCGTCGAAAAAACTGTTTTCTTGGGGATCACGCTTGACTCTAAGCTGCAGTGGGGTCCTCACATAACATCTCTAGCAGGGCGGTTAAGTTCAGCTGCATTCGCAGTCAGGAAAATCCGACAATTAACCGACGTAGATACCGCGAGACTGGTATATTTTAGTTACTTTCATAGCATCATGTCTTACGGTATTTTGCTTTGGGGACGCGCTGCAGATATAGATTCTATCTTCATTCTGCAAAAGAGGGCTGTCAGAGCTATCTATAACCTCAGCAGACGCGAATCACTGAGAGAGTTGTTTAAACAAATAAACATCATGACGGTTCCCTGCCAATACATTTATGAAAATATTATGTATGTCCGTAAAAATCTTCAGCTCTTTAGTAAAATAAGTGACAGGCATAATATCAATACAAGAAACAGGAACAAATTAGACCAGCCAAGTTTCAGATTGTCCAAGGTACATACTTCTTTTATGGGGTATTGCGTTAAATGTTACAATAAAATTCCACTTAATATTCTTCAATTAAATGAAAAACAATTTAAAACATGTATTAAGCGCACACTATGTAGTCAAGCATACTATAAATTAGAGGATTATATTATAGATAAAAATGCTTGGTTGGGTGCTGGTCCTGCTCCACAGCCACCTAGTCTCACAAATTAGGAATGTTTGGAAGAGAAATATGCTAAATAGCCCCTAAATTGACATAAATAACTTATACTGTTATACATATTTTTAGATTTCAGATTAAAACTTTTGTTTTATATATAATTTAAAAGCATTATTTCCAAAATCAGAATTGTTAATCATTGGAAGATAGAAAATGTTTGTTATCCCTTTAAATTGTTGACATGAATATTCAAGATCGTTATTATTATTACTTTATGGGTAATTAAATTTCACCCATTTATGTTTATTTACAGTACAAAACTTTGGTTTGTGTAATTTAAATGCATATTTGAATTTTTGTAAATGTGATTACGATGCAGTGATTTATTACGATAGTTCTCTACTGACACAAAACACAAATAGACATGGCGGTTAGGAGCATTGTCATGCTCGCTCAAAAAGTCTCGCTGATGGTGGCGAGTGCGTTGGATCATTCGGTTCCCTTCAAAATGGTTGAGCTAAATGGTGCTGATGCCACGCGTCATGCTCGTGAACGGGCGCTGTCAGTTGAGATGGGTCATCTCTTAACTGCCATGACTTTTTATATTTGACTTTTTATTTTAATTTTGTATTTAATTATTTTGTTACATACTTACATTGTTTTCACATGTAGAAGCAACAAAAAGAAAATGTAACCAAGATTTTGTAAAACATGATTTTTTTTAAAAGAGTGTCCGTGGAGTTTCTTGCCTGTTCTTCTCCATAGAGATCTACGTTTTGGAACAGGCAATTAGCGTCACTTTTCTTTTCTGACTAACCGACCGACTCTTTTGACAATTCATAAGTACCTGTAAATGGTCTAAGTGAAATAAATGCTTTGAATTTTGAATTTTGAATTTCAAGCATTTTTATGCGGATTTCTTGAGATTGAGATGTGGCTTTGTAATAAATTTATGATTTTATAAATTTATATGGATCCTTTTTGGTGCATTTCATAATTTGAATCAGGAACTGTGAATCAAATTCGAGTAAAAGATGAAAATCAGCTGTCAATATTTTCCCTATAACAACATACAACGCATTGAAGACATTATTCCCTGGCTGGAGGCCTAGAGTCGCTCTTGGCAGCCACAGGATTGTTCGGTTAGGGACAACGCACACCGGAATGGCAGCGGCCGGCAGCGGCCGCCCGCGGCGCCGCGAGGCCGCCAGCGTCGCTAGAATCAATAGGCGCGCGCATGGCGCGCGGCCGCTCGCGGCGCCGCGGGCGGCCGCTGACGGCCGCTGGCAGTCTCGCGACCTTTTCAAGCTTTTCAAGCGATACTAGACTTTTAAGTATGTAGTTAAAGTTTAAAATTATTTCACACTGAAAGTGCTCGCCGCGCCGCGCCGCTGCCGGCCGCTGCCATTCCGGTGTGACTCGGGCCTAAAGCAGTAAACAGCCTTAGCGAGCTGAACTGCAAGATGCCTTAGTTAGAAAAAAAAAAAAAAAAAGAAGACATTATTAGTGCTACTGTTTCCCTACTATTGAATACTGAATAAAACCAATTAACCAACGTTATTATGGAGCGCCGACGTCATTTAAGCAGGGAAGAAATGCTCAGAGCCGTGGGAATGATAGAAGCTGGTTCCCGGCAACGTACTGTGGCTTTAGCTCTGAATACAAGTCAGAGTGTTATCAGTCGACTTTGGACACGTTACCGAAGCACTGGTACTGGTACCGTGGCTGAGCGCCATGGAGGACGGTATCGCTGCACCACACGGAGACAAGACCGATACATTCAAATCTTAACTCGAAGAGCTCCAACAATAACCGCCATGATGTTAGCCGTGAGGCTTCATCACTCTTCAGGGAACTTAATTAGCGACCAAACAGTCAGAAACCGCTTGCATAAAGTGAACCTTCATTCCCGAAGACCGCTACGGGTACCACCTATAGCAATGCACAATCGTAGGATTCGATATCAATGGGCTCTTGAACACAGAAATTGGGCAGAAGAACAATGGCGTTTCGTGTGCTTTTCTGATGAGTCTCGTTTTGGTATGAGACCGGGTACAAGACGTATACGACACTGGAGAACCCCTGGACCCCAACAGCGATTAAAATCCTGCCAGGAAGTCCATCCTTATAGTGGTGGAACCATCATGGTATGGGCGGGTATTTGGATCGGCGGAAGAACTGAGTTGATTTGGATCAGAGGCAACCTCAACGCTCAAATTTATGCTGAGACGATTGTATCAGACGTCATCGTTCCTCTACAAGTGCAAATCGGTCCCTTATTTCAGTTAATGCATGATAATGCACGACCGCACACCGCAAGAGTTGTAAGACAGACTCTCGCCGCAGCTAACATCAATGTCCTGCCCTGGCCTGCTCAGTCGCCAGACTTGAACCCGATTGAGCATGCATGGGATATGCTACAGAGAAGAGCTCTGCCGAATATGGAGGGTATCCAGTCGCAAGAAGACCTTTTTTTGTTGTTGCAACGAACATGGGCGGCCATTCCACAGCGTGATTTGTATGAACTCATTTTGAGTATGCCAAACCGATGTTCTTGTGTTGTTAGTGTTCGCTGTAGAAACACGGATTATTAATTGTTTAAGTTACCCAATAAAATTTTAGAGAAAACTGTACTGTGTTCAGTCTTTTTTTCGAACTTTTGTGTTAGTGGTTCAAATGTCAAAAATCCCTTTATTAGGAAAATGGCAAATTTCTTTATTAATGCAAAGATGACTTGGTTTATCGTTACTGTGACAAACGAAAACACTTTATTTGATGAATCCTTAAAGAAAATTTTAATTAATATCAATCAGGAGAAAAGTTATTGCAAAAATATATGTTGATCCCTAGACACTTTTGATGTGTGTAGTTAGTTATAATATAATATTTTGCCGAAAGAAAACATTCTTTTATTTTAAAAAAGAAATAAAACAGCATTTAAAGCTTTTTAAAACATGGTATTAAAAATTCTATCCCTTACTGTTTAGATTCCAACAACAAATAGAACTATAATATCATATGGCGCATCCACACATGCCGCCGGGTTTCAGACCGCCTTGCCGCTGAATGCAGGCCGCCGGCTTTATTTAGTTGCCGGCGGCCACGGACCACTCCGTATCGAAGCCGCAAGCAAACAGCCGCCGGCAACCAAAAGCCGCGCGTGCCGCGGCTGAGATGCGGCAAATGCCGGCGGCACGGCCGCCGGCCATGCCGCCGGGCATGTGTGGATGCGCCATTACTATTTTTTAAAACCTTTTAATTTGTGTATTAAAAAAAAGGGTATAAATGTAGTCCTTTATTGTATTTATCCTGGGGTTTTCTTCTCTTTGAGGAGTGTCCTCTTGCCAAGATTACCATAGAATATTTGTATCACCTATATCAAGTATTTTTATATATAGGTAACTAACTTTTGCCCAGGATTTCCTCCGCGTGGAATAATAGTTTCCATTCCCGCCTCCCGGAGGATTTCCGGAATGAAAACTATCCTATGTCCCTTATGTCCTTCCTCGGGTCCCAGACTAATATTTGTGCCAGATCTCATTCAAATTGGTTCAGTGGCTTAGGCGTGAAGAAGAGACAGACAAACAGACAAGAGTTACTTTCGCATTTATAATATCATTATTGATGGTATGGATTAGTATGGATAGACGAGATCGTAAAATAAATAAAACAATCGAAGTAAAAAAATAAACCTTTATTTAAAACACGTACTGCGTACAATCTTGTTGGATTTGGCATTCAAAATGCTGTACAATTAAATTGATTAAACTGCACGTCTTAAATAACACAATGTCAAAAACGAAGTACTTAATCCTAACTATAAAAGTAAACTTTGATTTGTAAACTTATAATCTATGCGTAGATACTATGAATACGAGCTGTCGACTTTGAGCCGGTAACAACAACAAACATAATAGACAACATATAATAAGGCATTGCTATGGTATCAGTAATAATTATTTCTAAAAAAATAGACACGACAGCGTCTCCTGGCTTAGCCTAAAAACAAATCAGAGATCGTGGTCATGGTATTAATAAATACGAAAGTATATCTATTTCTGTATATTATTAAGTATGCACCTTACCGCCTCAGAAGCATTGTAAATGAAAAGTAATCACACGCCTGTGTTTTAGAAACTAGGTAGACTCATTTTACAATGTGTAGACGAGGCAGAAACTACAGAAGTTCATCTGCTAAAGAGGGCAATGGTGCTGATTCTCTTGTTCACAAACTTAACTAAATGTATGCATCTTTCTCTTTCCATTACTTAAAGAAAAGGACAGAAGAAACATTTAATTTTTAATCCTGTCAAATTAGACAGTGCCTAAAGAAAATTGACGTATATTTAGACGCCATGTTTTTAAATCGCGTCTAAATTTTCTATGGAGTGTCTAAATTTGACAGGACTTAACTAATATTTTATCTTCTGTCCTTTTCTTAATTAAATGAAAAGAGAAAGATGCACTTAAATTTACATTAATAAGAGAATCGGCACCATTGCCTCTTTTTTAATCTAACCAAAGTTATAAATGCAATTGATATAGGGCAGTGGTGTAACCGTAGGGCGACCTCCTCGCTTTATAGAAGCCTTATAAAACTCTGCTTTTAAATCAGCGGTGGGTGGCCCTCTATTCCATGACTTTTTAGTGAGTTACGCCATTTCCTGGTGTCATGTACTCATATGTCATGGCCAGATCCATAAAATTGGTCATTTCATGAAATTATAACCTAACCCCGAACATATTTTACAATATATTTCAAAATGGTTGTATACTTACCGGTTGAACATTTCATGAAATGAACCATTTTATGAAATGATATGACCACTACTTACAACACTATTATAATAAAATCGTAGAAGTTAAAACTAAACATCGAACTGTTTAAAAAAAATGCCAGAAGTTCGGATAACGATTCCGATGCCGAAAGGGTAGTTTAAAATAGACACCAATATTAAAGAAACAATCCTTTGCATAAACTTTCGAACTAATGATTATAATAATGCTAATTGTAAAAATAATATGAAAGTCAGGAAATTTGGTATGCGCAAGCGCAAAGCATGTAATGGTACTATCGACAAATCGTTTGAAGCGGTCGAAATAATAAGACTAGACGTGTGACATTTTTAATACATGTTTACGCGATTGTCGACCGAATTGTATTTGAATGTCTGTAGGAAAATGAGTTTATGGTGGGTCATGATTCGATTTTGTTGATTGTACATTTATGAATGTAATATATTTATAGTAAGTAACATAGTATAGAGTTTCTTGTGTTTTCTTGAAGTCTGCATAACCGACATCTCTTTTAGAGGTGTAATAAAGCGATTCACACATACAATAGTACAATAATTTCAAAAATAATAACAAATAATTCCCAAAAAAACATTTTCCATGGAAAATTATGTAATTTTTTTAAATATAATTTGTGGTGTAATTATTTTACCAAATAATAAAAAAGTCGCTTAGCACTATAACAATAAAAAATAAAGTGTTTTTCTTTCATTCCCAGGTGAGTACAAAATCTACAAGCCCTAGTAAATATTTTACGGCAGTGACATTATGCTTTACCCTGACATTAATATGGCACCTAGGGTTTTTAGAAAAAGAGCTTGAAAGCACACAGACCCGAATAATTGTAGATCCTACATCTTCTTAGAGATGATTTGTTCAAAGTTTGGCTCCAGCTCACGAATTCTGTCTAATAGCACATCTGCTAGGTTCTGGTTTCGATCGGTGTCTGTAAATAATTTTTTTTTTATAATATGACGTATCGTTCTAAAACATAATCCTAGCAATCCGGACTTCTGGCATAATATCTTTGTTTGCCTGTTTTACTCGTAGTGAAGAAATTTTTACATAATTAAGACAAGGTATGCTCTTTGTAAAGGGAAGAAGAACAAAGAAAGTATTTCTGGAAATTCCTACCCCAAAGGGGAACACCTACATAAAATATGGGGATGGTAGTTTCGACATTCACGCAGGCAAATCCGCGGGCGAAGGATTAGTAATGAAAACATACAACTCACCATCAAAATAAATGAGCTCGCACTTGTCCCTGCACTCTGGACTCCTCGCAATGAGTTTGCGCAGATAATTAAAGAAATCAGCCACTATTTCCTCTCGGTTTATACCAGCCAATTCTGAAAGAGGTCATTTTGTAATGAGTAATGATAATGACCCGTTTTGGGTGCGCGTATTCCCGATGTCCCCTTTGACGCTATCCCTCTTCCCCATTGAAGAGGGATAGCGTAAGTTAATAAAAAGAATTACCATTTATTCCAGCTGTCCCCATGACCGTGGGTTTCTCAAAGGAGACAGTGGGACTTAAAAAAATGGGTTTTCGTAAAGGAAATGCGTAATGGGGATAGGAGAAAGGAAATCTTATAAGTTTCCGTTATAATGGGGACAACAGGAATACACCTAATTTTGAGCCTACTTCACCGGACCAATAGGCGAGACGACAAAAAAAAGTAATTAGTCCGACAGATAGATTATCAAAAAAAATTTGGCACGTGTTTTTTCTTTTTTGCGTTGAAATTGCGCATGACGTCACGATTTGATACAATTTTTGCAGGACGGTGACGTTAAAAGCCCCCACTTTGGAACTTTGTTGCTCTTTATCTTTGTATTTTTTTATTAATTTGATCAAGCAAAAAATACGTGTCCCGTATTTTCGGCCGATCTATCAGACACTACAGACTAAACAGAATGCCATTTTTTTAATGCTGTCGTCATCCCTATTCTCGTAGTAGCGGCGGCAGGTCGTGTTGTCACGCTACAGTCTCACCTGCGCTGAGCTCGTTGTTCTTCAGCACTCTGTAGAGCGTGTGCATGTGTCACACAGCGTCAGGCACACGGGCGGCAGGTTGTCGTGTTGTCACGCTACAGTCTCACCTGCGCTGAGCTCGTTGTTCTTCAGCACTCTGTAGAGCGTGTGCATGTGTCACACAGCGTCAGGCACACGGGCGGCAGGTTGTCGTGTTGTCACGCTACAGTCTCACCTGCGCTGAGCTCGTTGTTCTTCAGCACTCTGTAGAGCGTGTGCATGTGTCACACAGCGTCAGGCACACGGGCGGCAGGTTGTCGTGTTGTCACGCTACAGTCTCACCTGCGCTGAGCTCGTTGTTCTTCAGCACTCTGTAGAGCGTGTGCATGTGTCACACAGCGTCAGGCACACGGGCGGCAGGTTGTCGTGTTGTCACGCTACAGTCTCACCTGCGCTGAGCTCGTTGTTCTTCAGCACTCTGTAGAGCGTGTGCATGTGTCACACAGCGTCAGGCACACGGGCGGCAGGTTGTCGTGTTGTCACGCTACAGTCTCACCTGCGCTGAGCTCGTTGTTCTTCAGCACTCTGTAGAGCGTGTGCATGTGTCACACAGCGTCAGGCACACGGGCGGCAGGTTGTCGTGTTGTCACGCTACAGTCTCACCTGCGCTGAGCTCGTTGTTCTTCAGCACTCTGTAGAGCGTGTGCATGTGTCACACAGCGTCAGGCACACGGGCGGCAGGTTGTCGTGTTGTCACGCTACAGTCTCACCTGCGCTGAGCTCGTTGTTCTTCAGCACTCTGTAGAGCGTGTGCATGTGTCACACAGCGTCAGGCACACGGGCGGCAGGTTGTCGTGTTGTCACGCTACAGTCTCACCTGCGCTGAGCTCGTTGTTCTTCAGCACTCTGTAGAGCGTGTGCATGTGTCACACAGCGTCAGGCACACGGGCGGCAGGTTGTCGTGTTGTCACGCTACAGTCTCACCTGCGCTGAGCTCGTTGTTCTTCAGCACTCTGTAGAGCGTGTGCATGTGTCACACAGCGTCAGGCACACGGGCGGCAGGTTGTCGTGTTGTCACGCTACAGTCTCACCTGCGCTGAGCTCGTTGTTCTTCAGCACTCTGTAGAGCGTGTGCATGTGTCACACAGCGTCAGGCACACGGGCGGCAGGTTGTCGTGTTGTCACGCTACAGTCTCACCTGCGCTGAGCTCGTTGTTCTTCAGCACTCTGTAGAGCGTGTGCATGTGTCACACAGCGTCAGGCACACGGGCGGCAGGTTGTCGTGTTGTCACGCTACAGTCTCACCTGCGCTGAGCTCGTTGTTCTTCAGCACTCTGTAGAGCGTGTGCATGGGTGTGCCGCCGACCACAGCGAGGCAGACGGGCGGCAGGTTGGGGCGGTAGATCTTGTACGCGAAGTTCCTGTAGATGCGGTTCTTTATGCCGGCCACGTCTTTCTCTACCTCGTTTAATGGCTGGAACAAAATTATAGCGATCACCACATTTTCCACGAGCGTTTAATGGACACAGAGCTACAAGCTCTTATAGATTGTTACATAGACTGACTGTGCTCCAGAAAAACTGAAAAACCCCAAGCGAAAATTCAAGTAACACTTACACTGCAAGCCTCCAATCTGGGGACGTCAGCTCTATCACTATTCAGGTCTTCGAGCGCCGGCGGACTGTACAGCGACTTGGTGGCGACGATGAACAACCTCTTGACCGGGAACACGACGCCCTGGCGGTCCTCGTACACGCGGATGCAGTTCATGAAGCCGAAGTACTGCGCGCCGTCCGACGGCACTATGTGCACCAGGTAGCCCTCAAAATAACTGCAAGCTAACCCTACGGAGTAGTTCACCGGCACTTTGGATGCTTTTTCCTGAAATTGTTTAGGGTCGAGAGTTAGAGTTTAATTTTATTGAAGAATGAAAAATTGACAAAATAATTTTAACCGAAATCCGTAACTGATAAGGAAAAAATAAGTGAGGATATGAAGCTACTTTCTCTCAATAATGCGCGGTTAAACAAAGATAAAATTTAAACTCAAAAACAGAATGTCGGAAGTCATATAAACAAAGGTGCCTATGACAAGAATCAACATAAATGACATTAAATGTAAAAAAAAGCCAAAACTTACAATAGGCGAGATGACAAAAAAAAAGTAATTAGTCCGTCAGTTAGATAATCAAAAAATTTAGGACACGTATTTTTTCTTTTTTCTCGTAAACAGAAAATTACGACAATACATTGCGTTGAAGTTTCGTGAAACGTCACGCCTTTGTATAATTTTTACTCAGAAGTGACGTCACAAGCCCCCTCTCCGGAACTTTGATGCTCTTTATCTTTGTATTTTGTTATTAATTTGATCAAACAAAAAATATGTGTCCAGTATTTTTGGACTGTCTAACAGACGGACTAAACAGAATGTCATTCTTTTGATGCAGTCATCATCCCTATTATAGGGTATTTCACAATCACAGTCGCTGTTAATGTGAAAAAGAAGTTTTTATCGATTAAACTTTGTTCGTTGAACAGTAAAAACGCGATGAAGGCGAGAAACATCATGATTTGGCGCCAGTTGACTTTCTGCAAAAGTTGAGCGTCTCTAATCCGCTTCTTATATAAAACTTCGTAAGTTAGGACACAGGCACCATTCATAGCTCGCACTGTAATCATGTAGAGAACAAACCGCGCTGGAAATAAATAAAAATATGTTATTATAAACTAGCTTATTTCTGTGACTTTGTCCGCTTGAAAAAGGTGTCGCGTATTAAAATGTCTATACACACCAAAATATGGGTGTGTCTGTGAAAACAAATAAACTTTCGCATTTATAACATTACAATCAATTCATTATTTAGGTACTTTTTAATATTCAGTGTTTGTTTAGCTAATTATACTAATTTATAAAGCCCTAATATGAGTCTTTTATGAAGCCATCACAAAAGTTCGCATAAAAACTTTAAAACGATTCGAAAAGGCGTGAGAAGACCTATGGCTAGAAGATATAAGTAAATTTCACCACTCACCTATGCTATACATCCAAATGTGCTTATTATTAAAGTCCAGGCTGCGTGACCCTGCAAACAACAATAGTATCACTGTGCTAGCGACGATAACCATTCTAAACTCCATGTCCGTTCACTGGAAGCCTAAATGTTAATAATACCTTGTTCCTTACTTACTCGAGGCCTACGCTTTTGTTTTATCGTATGTACAGCTACCAAATCAAGCCAAAATAAAAGAGTTTGTTTGTCAATAGGCTAGGCGACTAAAAATATTAAGTACCGTTTTCAAACAATTTTAGACGCGTTATTTTTATATTGTAACTCAGCTAATACTTTGGATAAGCTGTATTACTGTCACCCTCACACAGCTGTCGGACTACAAAGGAAAGATAGAGACATAGTATAGCTAAGCCAAAACAGTTGCTAAGCAATTCTACCAGTCTTAGATCTAAGTTACTAATCTAAAACATTGAGTACATAATTTGGGTTTAGTTAAGTCACCAGAATTAAGACTAAAGTCACTAGAATTAAAATTAAGTCACTAGAATTAAGACTTAAGTCACAGTCACTAGAATTAAGACTTGCGTCACTAGAATTAAGACTTAAGTCACAGTCACTAGAATTAAGACTTAAGTCACTAGAATTAAGACTTAAGTCACTAGAATTAAGACTTAAGTCACAGTCACTAGAATTAAGACTTAAGTCACAGTCACTAGAATTAAGACTTAAGTCACTAGAATTAAGACTTAAGTCACTAGAATTAAGACTTAAGTCACAGTCACTAGAATTAAGACTTACGTCACTAGAATTAAGACTTAAGTCACAGTCACTAGAATTAAGACTTAAGTCACAGTCACTAGAATTAAGACTTAAGTCACTAGAATTAAGACTTAAGTCACTAGAATTAAGACTTAAGTCACAGTCACTAGAATTAAGACTTACGTCACTAGAATTAAGACTTAAGTCACTAGAATTAAGACTTAAGTCACAGTCACTAGAATTAAGACTTAAGTTACCAAGATAAGTTAACAAATAATAAGTGAATAAGAAATAAATAAACTTGTTGAAACTAATAGTTTGTTTTGTTGGCCGTACTTCATTGTAACAGGACTCTGCACAAGCTGTGGGTAATGTTTAACAAAACAGTTTCCTGGAACTGTTGAGCTTTCAACTTTGTAACATGAGATGCCTCTTCATAAACATTTAAGAATTTATGATTTAAGGCTTTCTGTTTGTGCGTTGTTTATTTTAAGCTTTTTGCTTGATTTAGCTGCAAGCAAAAGAGAAATTATGGCGTTGACTGGTATGTATGTAAGTTCTAAACTTAACTTTACAATTAACTTATAAGTAAATTATGAAAATCCAAGATGATTATAAAACTGAAACCTAATTTTTTAATTTATTTTCTTAGCAGCCCAACAGATTATGAATTAAATTAATTCACTTGCACATCAATTTTATTTATTTTAATTAATATTTATGAATTAAAATTAAGTAATAAAATTGATGTGCAAGTAGGATTTTAAATCACTTCTACACACTCTACACAGCATATTTTTAAAACAAGATGGAGTAGGTAATTCCTAACTGATTACTTCTGAGAAGAAATGCCGAAACATACTCAGGGGCAAACCATGCAGATTACTAAAGTATTGGTAGGAATATATTTTAAAACTTACCAAATGCAATGCCACCAGCAAATAACACCTTCATGAGGTAAGTTTGCATTTTTTGGTCCATTTTTGGTTTCTATAAAATTAAAAGTAATATTAATATGAGCACACTTCATGGCCATATCAATAGTGCAAGATTGTAAATAAAATGTAAGTATACTCTATCAGTTTAGGTAGTTAATTAAACGTAAACAAACATGATATGTTTTTTTAAACTAAATATTGAATGTAGAAATGTTTACAACTAGTTCATTACTTAAATGGATGTTAATCAACTAAATTTAAATAATAAAAGGATAGATCCAGATTGTTTACCTTTAGTTAAATACAATAAAGAAACAGAAAAATAGATATCAGTTCTTAGAAAATGTACTGAAGCCAAAACATCAGGTGAGGCTGATAATAGTGTTCTAAGAAAGTAAAAATTTAAGGTCTTTGAACTTATTCTTGACTAAGCAAAATAAAAAGGAATAATTATTTTGTTATCTGTTCCTGGAAATATGGGAGGGCAAATGTCAGAGGCTGGACACTGACTGCATTGTGACTAGTTAGAAGCTTACTTAACTGCTACAGAAATTGAAGTTCAGCTGTTAGATAAAAGTACTTTCATTTTCAATGTTCTATTGGCTTAAACTCAATTTTAAACTATTCATAGAATATTTGCTTATTAATTGTATTTTGTAACTAACCTTGTTTCTAATTTACCAACTTTGATTTGTTTTTCAAGAGACTTTTCATGAGTTACCGACTAACCACAAATTGCATTTCATGCGAATTTGCGTAACAAAAGTTAAACAGCTATTTTCAGTGCTAACACGAATGCACAGCATTATATATTTTAATCATTTTTCAAAATACTACACTTTACTGTATATAGTCTGCAATATTGTGTCTAATAATTGGAATTGAAGTCAGGGATTTTAATTTTATCTCTTTGTTTACAAATTACAAGTTGTAAGTTGTCAAAAACTAGGGATGCCCAATACGATGCGATATATCGAAATATCGATACAGCGCTATACGATATATCGATATTTAATGCGATATTTTGGCCATACGATATGCTTCGATATATCGTATTCCAAAAAAATATCGCATTAACGTATCATATCAAACTTATCGTCTGTTTTCTTTAGCCGGATCCACACTTTTAGATATTCGTAACGGAATAAATACACAGCGATTGTCAAAATTATTGTTTTTGCGCAGTGCAAGTGCCAATAAGTGGCAACTGTGATTGTTAAAAATGAATACACACCACCATTATGCACCATTCATATATATTTTAAATAATTTTCTTTTATAACTTACAATACATTGTAAAAATGAAAGAAAGATATGTCTTTCTTTAATGTTAATGATATATTTAGGGTTATAATAATGTTTTACCTACGAAATAACCTACCTAATCAATATACCCAAGCGATACGGTTACGATGCGATATATCGATACAAAGGGATACGATAATATCGCGTATCGATACAAACGCATGCGATATGGTTACGATGCGATATATCGATACAACAGACTTTTTTGGGCATCCCTATCAAAAACTAGGTTTGGCATCTGTCACAAAAATAATCAGCTGGGTACAGACAGAACACACCCTGAACACATGATACTTACCTAATACCTATGCTATAGAAGATTATTTTGTAGTTTTTTATTTTATTTATGTATTTAAAAAAACATTTATGAGTAAGTAGGTAATAACATTAGATGTCTTAATATATAATAAAAAAAATCATTATTTTTTTCGTTTCTTTTCAAATACCTTCTTTCTGTTTAATTTATCATTCTTTGTATTTTTTTCACGTTTTTTAGTTATCGTATTATGTTTGATTTGTATGTTAATAAAATATATGGAGTACTTACGTTATAAGATTGATTTATAAAATAAGTAAGTATTATTTTTAGTTTCTTTTCGAATAAATATATTTAACAGTTTCATCATTTCAACGCTCCTGTTTTTTTTTTCATTCTGACCGTACGTACCTACTAAAACCTGGAAAAGTATCGTACGAAACATCCCATCTGTCTACAGGAAGGAAAAATTTAATGTGCCCTGGAAGAACTACCTACTTTAAATCGTTAAGTTATGATAGATTATTTTACAAGGAAACAATCCTTTATTTTTTTAAGAAATAAAAGTACATTCAAAGACTTTCGATAATGTGTCCCGGGAATCGAACTGGAATAACTGGCTTAATCCTTCGAATACACGTGATTTGAGACACAATAGAAAGACAATAGCAGCCCAACAGCCGGCTGTCGCTTGGTCATCGAAAGGT
Source organism: Athetis lepigone (assembly GCA_033675125.1). NCBI lineage: Eukaryota > Metazoa > Arthropoda > Insecta > Lepidoptera > Noctuidae > Athetis > Athetis lepigone. The sequence continues at coordinate 18,637,149 of CM066224.1, forward strand.
TAAAATCAAATATTTCAAACAAATATGGCAAATAAAATTAAAGGAAAACCCATGAAATTTAAACTTTTGAAATCAAAGGGCGATTTTAACGGCCGTAGAGGTTTAGGGCAGATCTGATGATGGAGATGACAGAGAATCAAGGGAACTCCTCAACGGTACCTACATCTTAGCTACATCGTCTTTGGGCTTATTTTATTCGTGATGACAAGATCTTTACACCGAGATGGGTTATGACTACCACTGCAAGCTCCGTGATGCAGGTGCAGTACAGTTTAGGGAACTCCTTAATGGTTGATAGCAGCTACATAGTGTTTGGGCTTATTTTTTTTGTATTGATGAGTAATTTACACCGAGATTGATTATACTGCAGATTCGATAGTGCAGACAAAATACACTTTAAGGATATCCTAAATGGTTCGTAGCAGCTACCTCGTGTTCCAGGTTCATTGAAGTGAACTTAATACTGAAATTGGTTATGATTTGTCGTTTTAAATCGATGATTTATTAAATGGAGCACATTCAGAAGAAGTTTCATTAGTATATTGTCTGCGTTGTTAAACGTTTGATGCTTTTTTACGCTTGGATTAAACTATTGGTATGGACATGGCAGCCTGGATACTTTAGTTAGACATTGGGAATCGACACTAAAAAAAAAGTAAAAAATAAAAAACTCTTTACAAAAAAATATTAACCGCCTTCAAAACTAAAAACATAAAAATAACTAAAATTTCGGAAGTCGGTGGTAACATAAATTGACGGGCAGAAAATATAAGCCACCGACTTCCGAAATTTTAGTTATTTTTATGTTTTTAGTTTTGAAGGCGGTTAATATTTTTTTGTAACTCAACTATTTTAAAAAGAGTAGGTAAATGGTAAGTATGGAGTTTGTTGCCCATTCTTCTCCATACGAAACAACATTTTGAAATGGGCAACTTAATTTTGTAAATGACGTTCCATAGTACCTTTTTTGATCTAATGAAAATAAATGATACGACTATCCGTACTAATATTATAAATGCGAAAGTAACTCTGTCTGTCTGTCTCTTCTTCACGCCTAAGCCGCTGAACCGATTTAAATGAAATTTGGAACAGAAATAGTCAGGGACCTGAGAAAGGACATAGGATAGTTTTCATACCGGAAATCCCCCGGGATCGGGAACTATTATTACACGCGGACGAAGTCACGGGCAAAAGCTAGTATTATAAATGCAAAAGGAACTCTGTCTGTCTGTCTCTTCTTCACGCCTAAACCACTGAACCGATTTGAATGAAATTTGGTACAGATATAGTCTGGGTCCCGAGAAAGGACATAGGATAGTTTTCATCCCGGAAATTCCCCGGGAACGGGAACTATTATTCTACGCGGACAATGTCGCGGGCAAAAGTATAAATTCAAGAAAAAAAAAGCCATTCTTTTAATTTTTCAATCATTTTTATTCCAAAATTATTTTCGTTTCTCATTGTGATCTTCGTAAAAACATTAACAATTACGTCATCATTACAAAAATAATGTTTTGTACGTATTTTGTACACATAATGACTAATACGGCATAAAGCCATATATTACACATTGAGGTATTCAGAATACAGTCCAATTAACACGATTACACTTACCTAAATTAATTATCACACAACATAGTTATTAATCATAACATTATACTTCTTTACAATTTGTAGATACTTATTATAGTCTTATCAGGTCATAATAAAAAATATAATAGATAAAATTGTAACATACTTAAAAGTAATTTTAGAATTATAGGGAAAGACTAGAATAATAATCCAAGTTTGATCTCCTAGCGGAAATTATTTTTTCAAAGTTAGGTTCCAGTTGGCGTATCCTATCGAGCAACACATCAGCCAAGTTCAGCTGCGGGTCGGTATCTGTAACGAAACACTCCAATTAATGCTTCGAACACACGTGATTGGAGACACAATAGAAAGACAATAGCAGCCCGACAGCCGGCTGTCGGTTGGTCGTTGAAAGGTTAATAAAAAATAGTTTCAATTCACTTCATTTTTACGTCATCATCGTTGCTGCTTAGCTCCCGCAGGTCGCGGCGTGAAGTGATGGAGAAGCTATTTAGATTTTGCGGAATGTTTATAATAGTTACCGTGACCCTGGAACATAAAGGGCAATCGAAGGAACATGAGTAGGTTTTAGTCAGTAAGAGGCTGACACGCCCTCCCGCCGCACCCAGGACGGGAGCAGTCATTGGATGATTTCCCACTCACCAAAAAAAAAAAGCTATTTAGATTAAGACGATTTTTTATCAGGATGGCTCTTATTATTAGCACGATTAAATTATAATCCACTATATTGTATTAGTATATTTAGATAAATTAGATTTGTTTTATATTATCCACCTACTTATTGGTTGTTTGAATTAAATTGTCTTCAGTAAATGGCTCTAGGGCTGTACATTAATTTCGGCATGATAATTATTATCTGTAATCATGCATGCATGGGACAAGATGACATTAATTTAACTTACCATCGAAGATAACTAACTCGACTTTATCCCTGCAGTCAGGCATTCTAGACAGGATATTATTCAGCGTGATGTAAAAGTCGCGACATACTTCATCCGCATCCACGTCCGCTAGATCTGAAATATGAAACCGTGTGTTATTGGCTACAGAAAGAACACATTTTGCAATTTTCGTGACGCTACGACCGACTGTTTGGGTTTTGAGTTAAATCAAAATATTGCATAATAAACCAATTTATACAATTCCTGCAATTCACAACTATAATTATACCGCTTTTACGGATTGGATTAATCTATACTTTTATACTAAGCGCCTTACTAATAAACGGACCCATTAATGACTTTGTTCTGAGCTGTATACGTCAAAAAATGTATGGTTATACAGGCTTTATTCATTGCATAACTTTACACAGTGATTATTAGTAAGGGCATAATATTATAAAGAGGTAGAATTTGTTTGTATGTATCTCTAATCTAAAGGGGTAGAAAGATACATTATTCGTGAGTGCTATATGCTATCCATACTAATATTATAAATGGGAAAGTGTGTCAGTCTGTCTGTTTGTCTTTCTTTCATGGCAAAACGAAGCGACGACGGATTGACGTGATTTTTTAAGTGGAGATAGTTGAAGGGATGGAGTGTAACATAGGCTACTTTTTGTCTCTTTCTAACGCAAGCGAAGCCGCGGGCAGAAGATAGTAAATTATACAGATATCTCAGTTATTAGCTAGTCAGGCGGATGTTTACTGCCCAACGAAGTTGAACGAAGTGGGCACGAGTCAGCTAGTTAATGTATAAAAAAGATAATAAAATAAATATATTTTACTATTATGTAGTGTAACTTTTGTATTAGGTACAAAATAAAACACAAATATTCAGAATGGTCTGCTCCAGGGCGTCATTTTCACGTCTCTGAAAATCGTTTAAAAATGGAAACGCCTGTTGGTAACGCACCTCCATAGAGCTCCCGGTTCTCTCTGACGCGCTGCAGCGTGAGCAGCGGCGTGGCGCACTCGGCCACGAGCGACACGGGCAGGCCGCGCGGCCGGTAGATGCGGTACGCCGAGTTCTTGTAGCTGCGGCTCTTCACGCCCGCTATGTCCTTCTCCACGTCGTCCAACGGCTGGAAAAGACCATCATCAGCAGCCACCTCACACGGAGTAGGCTCCTGGGAATCAATCATTCTGTCTTGTGAATGGAAGCATAAGCCAATTGAAAATATGTTTGAGAAACCAAGATCGTTTTCGAAAATGTTTGAGAAACTAATTCATTTCTCAGATATGGTATGTTGTGAAGACATACGGAATTCGTAGGAAGCAAGAAAATTTATAAATAAATTAATATGAATTCGGACTGAGCGAACGAAGATACAGCGAGAGGCGATGGATGAAAAAAAAGTATTGAATTGCCTATACATTGGGATAAGAAGAAGCATGCGCACTGACGCATGGACTAGTTTAGAAGTGAGACAATTAAAGTCTAAATACAGCTTAGTCAAGCAACGAACCTTGGACAACCCAGCGATTCTCACCGAACAGGCTTCCAGCTTCGGAAGGTCGTCTCTATTCAACTTATTGAACTCCTGAAGATCCGGCGGGCTGTACAGCGACTTGGTGAGGATGACGAAGAGCTTCTTGACGGGCACCGCGATGCCCTCGCGAGATTCGAAGGCCTGGATGTTCTGCACGATGCCGCCATAGCTCTGGCCGTTTGAGGGTATCACGTTCTTCAGATAACCCTCGTAAAAGTTGCAAGCCATCCCCACTCCGTACTTTATGGGGGATTCGGAGTTGTCCATCTAAAAAGCCGAGAAGTAATGAACCAAAGATTTTGAAAACATTATGAGTCATTTAGATTGTTTAAAAATACATTGCTGGCTCGCCAAATTTGGCCGACGGAAGTTCCATAATTATTATATCCACTGATAAGAAGCGCAAAAACATGCTACGGAAATAAACTTACAATATCGGAATATTCCACAATTAAATAAGCAATGAAGAACAAAGGAAAATGTTCGGTGTAGGGCTGTTGACCATTGCTTATTAGAATGACTCCACATGTGATAAACAATATTTGAAGCCAGTTGACGGTTTTGAACCGTTCTGTAGACAATCTCTTGTGCAGCATATCATAACACATGACACTTAAGGCCCCAGATCCTTGTACTGTTAAGATATATGTGATATATCGTACTGAAAATAAAGACTATTTATTTAATACCATTTGAGAGAATTGAGGCTTAAAATCTCTATGTTTGAGATTATTTTAGCAAGTATTTTATTTGACTTATTTATTTATTAATAAATTAATTAATTACTTACCAACATTGTATAGCCATTCATATTTATCACCTAAGTACCAAGCCCATGACCCTGTAATAAATGATAACTCAACAATGAATGTTGCTGTATAATGCAGGTCATGCAGGATAACATATTTGGGGGCCATGTTTCAAAGGAACAGTGAAACAATGCTTTGTTTGTTTTACAAACTGAGAATAATTTTAAACTCTAATATTATTTTGGGAACATGTTTTAAAGACACAAAGAAACTGTTTGTTTGTTTTACAGGCAAGCGGGATTCTAATTATAAACTACACACATAGTATGAATACTTATTAATAAACCTACATGTTATTCATGTCATATAAAGAACAAGCTATCTGTTTAAACATTATCCGCCTTATTACAAAACAAGGTTTTTCTCTAAACCAGGTTTAAACCATTGAGCTAGGTTTTGTATTTCGAATCTTGATTGTATCAGAATAAGATTCAAATTACAAAACCTGGCTCAATGGTTTAAACCTGGTTTAGAGAAAAACCTTGTTTTGTAATTTTTCAATATCAGTTTGAGATGACCCGAAATATGAAGCGAAAAACCTTTAATTCAAAGCCTATTTAGATTATTTGATATTTTTAATACATTTTTGCAATAATAAAAATACAGAACTGTCCAAAATTTTATAATCATTATCTTTCACTATTATTCTATTATTATACTTTAAACTTTCGTGTTGCATATCTATATGTTACTCTTAAGCGGGATTTTTAGGGTTAGCAGACAGATTCTGCTTGCGGCCATGGCTGGGGTAATCCTGCCAAAACGTCAAGCACCGCTTAGAGTAACATATTATTGTATTGTTATATTTATAATTATTAAAATGAAACATTTAAATATTTCGTCTAGCATAGCTGCAAAAAAATAAAGTATAATAAATATTTAAAGGTTTAAACAGTGTTATTAGAAGCTAAAGAGTACTGTACTAATGTACTGTACTGAAGTTAACACTACTGGTTTTTTGCACACCTGTCCCATACATAGTGCTACAGATAAGTTTTTGATCATCTATTAGCTCCTCATAAGTATATCTTGCCTTAACATTATAAAACAGTTGTGTAATATTATAATAATTATCATCCATTAAAAAAAATAGAATGAATAAAGGTATTGTGGTAATTATTTTTGTAGTAAAATGATAAAAAGCAAAAACTTACCAATTGTAACACTAATAGTGAGTAACACAAACATTATATAAATGTGGATTTGATCCATTTTTTAGTTTAGGTATCTGAAAGAATAACAAAATATGTAAGTAATACCTCAATAATAATGCAATATTTATCTTTAAATTTTATATCTCACCTATTTTTAATCACAGAATACAAGACAACGACAAGATAGTCAGAATATAAACTAATAAACGTTTTGAACGCTTAGACCAAAACTTAGCCATCAAATTAATTATGTTGGAAACAATAAAGCCATGTTACCGGTAAAGTTACGGCGGCTGCTCATAAATTATAAACCTATTTAATAAAAGTACTCTGTGATCATAAACAACTAAACTTCGTTGCCATTCCAAACCACTCAACTAATCAGTCCGTGAGTCAGAAACTTATTATTATTATGCAGCTGATGAGCTGAATGTGAAATTGTACAAAGACAGAAACCGGACATTGAATCACTGTTGAAAGTAAACAAGGCACTTGGACTTGCAGGCAGACAGGCGGCTAGCTATGATGGGCGCACAGAACCACACAGAACCCACAGAACAATATACCCCAAAGGGATGGGCGGCTATCACAATCAGACCACAGAACCTAAATAACGTAACGAATCACTTCGAAAAGGTGAACGCAGACTTGGCCGCACCGCACGCGCCGCAGTCCCCGCAGTCATCGCATTTTCTTTGTTGTCGGCAATTGCGACGCGGGTAGGTGTGCGAGGTGGCATAGAACTTCCTCTTAGATGCCTAAGGCATTAAGTCCGCCCTTGTACGCTTGTGCATGAAGTTTAAATAAATAAATAAACTTCATATAAAGAATTCGAATGCGAAGACTGCGGCGCGTGCGGTGCGGCCAAGTCTGCGTTCACCTTAATTAGTCATTTGACAAATAAGAGTGCGATCCAAAACGTGCGAGGAATTCACTCGAAAATTAAAAAGAGATAGAAACAACGAAAAAAAAAGAGAACGGCTATATATACTGTTTTTGAACGTTAGGCCCGAGTCACACCGGAATGGCAGCGGCTGGCAGCGACGCGGCGAGCACTTTCCGTGTGAAATAATTTTAAACTTTAACTGCATACTTAAAAGACTAGTATCGCTTGAAAAGCTTGAAAAGGTCGCGAGGCCGCCAGCGGCCGCCAGCGCCTGCCAGCGGCTGCCAGCGGCCGCCCGCGGCGCCGCGCGCGGCCGCGCGCCCGTCGTTTCTAGCGACGCCTGGCGGCCTCGCAGCGCCGCGGGCGGCCGCTGACGGCCGCTGCCGGCCGCTGCCATTCCGGTGTGCGTTGTCCCTTACAGAGCGATTTACTATTTTGGAACGGGTTAGGGTCATGATGGTTAGGGTCGTAATGTATGATGACACTGTCAACATAATCTTTTCTCTCTATAGCAAAAAAGGAAAATCGTGCTTTTTAAGCATATTTTGCAAATAAATAAGTACTACCTGTTCGTTTCTACTTTAATAAATCCATTCTTCAACATCAAACTTCAACATTGGCGCATATATGATTTTGACGGTATACCGCCGTTTACCCGAATTTTATTTGCCCTAATTTCATTTGCCATAATAGTCAACAGCCATAATATCATACGACATAATACTCATTTGCCCTACTCTCATTTGCCATATTAGTCACGTGCCAGAATCATTGTTTCCCATAAAGTCACTTACCATAACATCATTTGTCATAATCATTGTAAGCCCTAATTATCACATGCCATAATTATCACATGCCATAATTATGATATGCCATAACATAATTTGCTATCGACATCGTGTGTGTAACGGTTGATTTTATCAAGAGAAATTGGATGCAATTGGGACTTTAGGGCACCCCGACTCGGACAGGTTAGGTTAGAAGGGGATGGCGGGGTCGTGTGAGCGAGCGAAGCGAGCGAATAGACCCTGCCATCCCCTTCGTGGTTATTTTTTTATAAACCACACAGAAGTAGGAGCCCCGCGAAGCGGGGCTCCGTCGACCTAGCCCACCATCAACCATGCACAGAAAAAAAAAACCATTACGGGGCTTAAATATTTGTCTAATACTTGTTATGCCATTTAAATATTATGACATTTAAATATTATGTCTAATAATTATTATGGCACATAAAAATAGGGCAAACAATACTTATGGCATTCGTATCTTATGGCATCTAAAATTCGGGCAATTAAAAGTATGTCATATGTCTTTTAGGGCAAATGAAACATTCGTGCAAATGAAATTCGGGTAAATGAAATTCGGGAAAATGATGATTATGGCATATAATCTTCGGGCAAACAATAGACAACCGATTTTGACACATGTCAGCCACATGACGCTCAGCCAAGCAAGGGTGAGAAATCGCACTTGTCAGTGCGAAAATTACTCTACCGAAAGCGTTCCTCCAAAATTCTGTTCTGCTGTCGAGTATTTGTTCGGTTACCCTCGGTTTCACTCGGCTCATTTCGGAAGTTCGGAACGCTCTAGAGTAGGTAACTTTCGCACTAGGTACTCCGTGTAATTCTACCCTTTTTGGAACGCACCCTAATAATACAACCTGTTTACCTGTGTGAGTGAATACAATACAACAGTCACTGACGTCACTGTCAACTGCTGTGTGTTTGCCGATGCCGTGTTTTTGGTGAAGAAATTACAAAATATAATGGTTGTATGTAAATTTTTCCAGGCAGGATACTGTCGTTATGGAAAGAATTGTAGATTTGAACATGTCTACGGATCTAAATATACATACCATGGTAAGTGTTTTATACTTTGAATTGAATTACTAAGTACCTACTTGAATTTTAAATTCTCAATGGTTTTTGACCAAAAGTATTATTGATATGCATCATCATAGCCCCTAAGACTACCCACTGACCCTATTTTCACAAATGATATGCTTTTTTACTTACACTTTATCCTGAAACATCTACAATTATAAAACTTTTTAAAAAATAACTTGCTGTTAGATTAGGTATACCGTTCAACGACCAACCGACAGCCGGCTGGCGCGCTGCTATTGCCTTTCTATTGTGTCTCGAATCACGTGTGTTCGTGAAAGTTTCGTAATACTCCTGAGAACATGATGTGAATGACCGCACCCAAATTTATTTGAGTTCTGAACCCTAAAAACTTTGTTTCAGCAAATCCTCAAATTCCACCAACGCAGCCGACACCGGCACCCACACAGCCTGCTGGTGTTACTGATGAGCAGCTAGTCAAGCAAGTGCAGTCTGATGTGCAAGCAGCTCTCCGAGGAGGCCAGTGGATCCTCTCCTGCTATTCTCCCTTCAAAGAAAAACCTATATTTCCAGGAATTCCCGACTTATCACCCGAAGAAGCCAGACTGTTCATATATGAAGCAAAAAATACTAATAATATAGAGCAAGCTGTAAGTGTTCTCAAACTTATACATATTATAATACTAATAAACTTCTAAAGAATGTCACAATAATAATGTATTAATTGTGCAAAATTTCTATTTCAGGTGACATATACAAACAATTTGGTAAAAGAAACAAGACTAAAATATGAACAACTGTTACAACCAAATGTGAACATAATCAAAGTGTTGAGAAGCCTCTACAAAGGAGAGTTGGTTTCTTCACCATTCTCCAATGAGGTTGGATTCAACAACACCAACAATGCAGCTGCCTCTATTTTCCGCAGTGCTGTTCAAACTGCTCCAGTATTAAATCAAAACCGGAATGCTCAATCAATATTTGGCCAAGCTCAAAGTAGCATTTTTAATCCACAACCTCAAGATCCAGCCAAGCAATTATTTAGCCAAGGCAATGACACAGCAAAGCAATTATTTGCTCAAGCCAATAATTCTAATGTGTTTGGTCAAAGTCAACCTCAGAATGTTTTTGCACAGCAGAACCAAAATACTGATGCAAAGTCTGTATTTGCTTCAGCAGCACAGAGTAATTATAACCAAACCAACCCGTCTGACATATTTGCTACTGCAAACCAAAATATATTTGCTAGAGAACCAAGCCAAAGTCAAAGTGGCCCGCTGTTTGGTCAGGGGACCATTTTCCAGCCCGCACAAAATCCTCAATCTGTATTTGGGCAAGCGAACACTGCACCACAAACTGAGGATGACCCTAGTGTGTACAGCAAGATGGAGGAGCTGAGTGACTTAGACCTGGAAGCTTTCAAATGTGATAGTTTTCAATTAGGGTACATTCCTGAACTTCCACCCCCTCATATGCTGTGTGCACCACAATCAAGAACACAGTTGTTTTAATTAGGCTTTTAAATTAAGTGAATGTTTTATAGTAAATTGTTATGTTTGTATTCTTTTAAGCATATTCCCACCCCACCCTTGTTTAAATTATGTAACTTTAAAAATCTTATGTTTGCAAGAATTGTGCTGATTCCCTTGTTCACAAACTAAACTAAATTTAAGTTCAGTGTGTCTTCCTTATCCCATTTCATAAAGAAAAGGACAGAAGATAAGTATTAATGTAGTTTCATAGTTATAAAGTGAAAAAGATCATTGAACTTAGTTTCTGAACAAGGAGGAATTGCCACAATTATCTTTATTTCTTGTAGGTGAGTTGTTCAAAATTCAAATAAACGTTTGAAAAAGTTGTTGATTTTATAAAACTGATTTTTTTTTCAAGTGATATTTGTGATATGACAAATAAAAATATATTTAAATAGAACATTAGTTTATTATCTTATACATAATATCATACTATAACCCAGCATGGGCTAGGTGCTGAGCAGAAGACGGAACTTTTTGTCCCGACAGACCGGCACTGGGATTACGTATCTCGCAGAAGCCGAGCGATCGCGATAATTTTGCAATATAAATGTCAATTCAAAATACGTCACGTCAAATAGCAGTCTAGCGATAGTGCTGCCTCTGAGGAGCAATCAGTTAACTAACATATGCATTTTTCGTTTGGTGGTTTCGTATTTAGTATGGTTTTTAAGAGCAAAGTTAAGTTTTTTTTGTTAAAGGTGATATTTAATTAGTTCCAGCGATTGCTACTTTATCGTCATCGTAGCAATAAGTGCATTAGGACAATCAGCGAGCGATTAGCAATCGGTTCATACATAATACGATTTTTTTTTATTAATCGCGCGGTGACCGCGCGATCACTGCGCAAATATTGCTGATTGCTGTTTCATAGGTAATAACCCCGCGGGTGCCTGCCTGCTAAATATAGATTTTTATAAGCGCCATGTAAGTTGGTGCGACTACACTTGGCGTATTTGGCAAAATATTTGCGTATTTGTTGCAACGCAATATCAACCTTACTTTAATAAAACTAGAGTATAGTTTTTATTACCCAAGCAACACCAACATATTTTTCATATACACCAAGTGTAGTTAGGCCCTGTCCAGGAAGGGCGAATCTCTCGGGCGAATTTTGCGTCCAGAAAGACCCCGTCCAGAAAGGGCGAATTCGCCGCGATTCGACTCGCGCAAATTCACTCGCGCGTTGGCGAGATACTAGGCACCAATACATCGCGTCCACAAGCATCGCCCGAATAATAAACTCGCGCGTAATACGCGTGCAATTCGCCGGACTCTCGACTCGCGCGTGATTCGCGCGTAATGCGTGCGAGTCGAGATACTAGGGCCGCCTTGTTGCGTCCAGATTTTGCGCGAATTTCAGAGCGAGTGCACGTATAAAAGAGAAAGAGAAGGAAATACGACTCGCGCGTAGGTACGATCTATACGCGTTGGCTCTGGACGCAACACTCGCGCGTGATACGCGCGAGAGAATCGCGGCGAATTCGCCCTCCTGGACAGGGTCAAAGAGCGTACCTACGCGCGAATTCCGTATCAAAATGTTGGCGCTCTATTTCCCTCTCTTTCTCCATTATACGTGCACTCGCTCTGAAATTCGCGCGAAATCTAGACGCAACAAGGCGGCCCTAGTATCTCGACTCGCGCGCATTACGCGCGAATCACGCGCGAGTCGAGAGTATGGCGAATCGCACGCGAATTACGATGCTTGTGGATGCGATGTATTGGTGCCTAGTATCTCGCCAACGCGGGAATTTCATTCGCGCGAAACGATTCGCGGCGAATTCGCCCTTTCTGGACAGGGCCTTAGCACCCAAAAACAAATTGCCCCACATAACCCGTCAAGTGCTCAGCGCCCAAGTATCTATTATAATAAATTGTACACATCAACACATCCTTAAGGCCGCGTTTCCACTGAAGCGGAGCTGGGCGGAGAGGAGCGGAGAGGAGCGGAGAAGAGCGGTGAAAAGTGGTCAGTGTTTCCACTGAAGCGGAGCTGGCCGGAGAGGAGCGGTGAGTGGTCAGTGAGCGGAGTAGAGCGGAGTGGAGCATACTTTTGGAATCGCGCATTTTTGCACTTAGTTACACCCAATCTCTCGGAAAGACCATACGTCATGTTGTCGTTTAAAAAGAAAAAAGCAATCATTTTATATCTTTCTCTACTTGAAGACGAAGATAACGAATCAGATGAAGTAGCATTGACTGTTGTGACTTTTTTGGATTCGAAGAGAAAACATAGATTCTGGATTCGAGTTCGACAACATATAAAGTACCATTCTGTGCATGGAGAATTTTCAACCTTTTTTTCAGACATGTGATGACGAAATGTTCGAAACTTCGTATAGGGTATCAAGAAAACTTTTCCATGAATTATCAGTCATCTTAAACCATATATACAGAAGAAGGATACTAATTGCAGGAGATCGATTTCGTAATGTAAATGACGTAACGAAGACAACTGACACACTGCGCGCGAGTCACGCACCGCCCCGCTGTCCTGCGCTCTGCACCCCAATGCTCGCTGTCCTCTGTGGAGCTCTGCTCCACCCCGCTCGTACTGTTTCCATTGAAGCGGAGCGGAGATTTCAAGCATAGTCATTGGTCAATTTGTGCACCGCTAAGCTCCGCTCCGCCCAGCTCCGCGTCAGTGGAAACGCGGCCTAAAACCACTTCGGATCAGTCCACAATCACGTGCACACAATGCTAATTGTCAATCTCTCCAAGGTAGAGTTGTTTATCACTGGAGGCGGAGAGCACGATGGGCTCGGTGCGGTGGAAGTCGACGTCGTTGACGGAGCCGTTGTGTCCGGGCAGCTTGTACAGTACGCGGCGCGACGTCGTGTCCCACACGTACAGGAAGCGGTCCGACGAGCCTGCCGCCACCTGACAGGGGAGGGAGTGTTAGGAGCCTAATAGTACAGTGTGGAATAAACGGTATAAGGCTAGCCACTTACATATTGACAAACGGTGTAAGGCTAGCCACTTACATATTGACAAATGGTACACGGTTAGCTTCTTACACATTGGAATTTTGGCTTTGAATAGTTTGCACACATTGCAATTGTATAGGGCCGGGTTCTTAACTAAAGGCGCCAAAGAAACCGCTGGCTTAAGTTCGGTTCGTAAGTTTGACTTGAGCAACCATTGTCAGGTGATTTATGGGACTAGAAAACCAAAGTATAGTAAAAACAGTTACAACATAACTCACCTTAGACCCATCATGTGACCACGCGCAGCGTAGTAGGTTCTTCTCGAAGTTGTGTTGATGCCCCGACATGAGCTTGACGCAGCGCTCGGACGGCGCGAACGGCCGCACGTCCCATATCCGCAGCGTGTTGTCCATCGAGTTCGAGAGGAGGTACGACCCGTCGTAGGATAACGCCATGCCTGGAAGACAGACAATCATGAAACTTACATTTCATTAGGCATATTATTGACATTCTGTTTAAAATTGCACTTTTTACTGCCAAAAAGTGCAATTGACCACATGAGAAATTAGTGGCGTGGTTGCGATGTCGTGTGATCGTGCGCTTGCCCGCACATTCCCAATTCTATACATGCGCACACTCGCCGCCGTGGCGTTGTGGGGTTTTCAGCATATCTCACAAGATACCTTAGCTGTTTGGCAAGTCTGTTGCAAGGTTGTAAGTGCGACGGACTATCATGGAAGATATTAAAAGCGTCGTAAACGCCTATGGGGTTCGTATTATTTAAATAACGACAGTGTGATCTATAGTGGATAGGATGGTGCGAGTTGGTGCGGTGCAGCAGGATCGCATGTTTCGTTAAGTCAGCTCAGAAGATTTATTATTCACTATCTACATTCATATAATAATATCTAGAATTTATGGCTGAGATTAGCATTAGCGTCAATTCACACGTACCACAACCACACCACGTCGCAGCGACAAAATGTGGTCAAGATGTGGTTACGTGTGAATAGTGTCGCAGCGGCTTTTTGCAGCTGCGTTGTGGTAGCCACAAAATGTCGATGTGGTTAGCGCAGGCGCCAGCTAGGCGCGCGTGGACGTCATGTCGTGGCGATGTGGCCGCGCTGACGCCGCGATGTGGTTGCGATGTAGTCGTATTACACAGGTGGTCGATAACAACCACAAAATGTGGTGCGTGTGAATTGTAATATTCATTTTCAATACAAAATTTACGCCCGACCACATCGCGGCGTTGTGGTGTGGTTGTCGCTGTGGTGTGGTTGTGGTACGTGTGAATTGAGCCTTACTTACTTTACTAAATACTGACAACAAGCCAAAATGCATGTTACTTTGGCTTAGCTATTTTCAGTAAATATATTTATAATGCCTTTGTTATTTGACAATTGTGGATTAGTGACATAAATATAGCTTGGCTTAATCTCTTGCTAACTAACATATTGATGACTTGGCATTAGTTAGAGTTATTTTACATTTCAATAAGTAACATATACTGCAATTTTCATATACCACACCTGTTACTGTATCTGTGTGTCCTTTAATTTTGTATGAAATTTGATTGTTCCTGATGTCCCACACTTTGATAATGTTATCAATGCCTCCTGAAATGATTTTCTCTGCGGTATCATTGAACAGTACTGATGTGACTGGGTAACCGCTGTCGAAGGAGGCTATGGGATTGCGCTTCCTTGCGTCCCACAGTTTTATTGTGTTGTCATCTGATGCTGACACTAGTAGCTCAGGACCTCTTCTGGCACCTGTGCAGTAGGTTATTATTCATTTAGTGATGGAGTAATTTTTTAGACTGTTCTTTTATTAGTCTAGAACATGATAATCAAAGATAGGGTAAAATGGAAGTAGTTGGCATTGGCTTACACTTTTGTGAGAGACAACAATACTTTGATTTTACAATAAAGGCTCTAATTATTTTATAACTAAATACAAGTCATACCTGAGACTGAATTAACAAAACTAGCATGTCCTTTAAGTTTTTTGATCCTGGTACCAGTTGGTACGTCCCACACAGCCACTGTGTTGTCGGTAGCACAGGTGTACAGATGGGACCCGTCCGGAGAGAAGCACAGCTCCAATATGGCACCCGTGTGACCCTTCATCACCATCACATTCTCACATTGACCATACACATTCCATAAGACTGAAAAACAATATCATATTTTAAAATTATCGCATAAAAATTTTAATAAGTGCTATGTTAAATAATAAAAGACTTACATATTTGTCGGTCAAATCCTGCCGATGCTAAATGTTTACCTTCAGGGTGGAACTTAGCCGTGAACACCTCACCCTGATGGCCTTCCAATAGCATTATAGGTGCATACAGATTTGAAGTACGAGGCACCTGCAAATTATATTTGCGTATTATTGTTCAAAGTTGTAAAGTATTACAAAAAAATTGTATTCGTCAAATTGAGAACAACTTACCGATGAAGTGACTACCGCTTTCTCTCTTGTACCAACAACAGAAATCTCTGTCCGTGTCCGTTTTGATGGAACTATGGACAAATCGTCCGCTTTTCGTTTGGCTTCTATTTCAGGCATTTTTGTAGTTTTAATATAATTTACTTTCTTTCTAACCTACAATGTTATTGTTGTATTCTATGACTCTATGACGCTAGGCAGCCACAGATTACTGAATGAAACCGATGTCAATTCTCAAGTTTTTTCTCTGTAAATCATAATCATTGTTTATGGTATTAAGGACCATGCATATCTCACATCAGTCAGCCTCAAGTCTCAAGCAATTTGAACTTTTCATTAATCCTCTATGTAGGTATCTGCATTTTCATGATTGGATCTGGCAAAAATGGCAACATCGTTCATCACATCTGTTTTTTGACACAAAAAATATGTTTTTGACATTGAGTGCATCATCAATCAAATCAATTAATCAATATTTCTGTTCAAAAATCAAAAGGAAAAGCACAGGAAAAGCCAAAGCGCAACGAAAGAAAAAAACAGATTTGAAGTTATGGCATAAACTGGAAAACATAAGTGAAATCACGCAATGCAGACGCTGCAGCTAACGTTAGCTATAATAAAACCGCATGCGGTCTCAAACCCTGTAGTGCGGTCTTACATTAGAAACGTTTTGAAAAATAAGTTCATTATTGTAAAAACAAAAAGGGTTACCTTGGACACTGCCACTGCTAGTAAATTTTACAAGGAACATGCAGGCAAATTCTTCTATAACCGTCTTGTTACTTTTATGAGTAGGTGAGTGATGTAAGTACTTGTAAATAGCCATAATTCAAATTGACCTAACTAAGACGTCACTGTGCTTGCTGCCACTATGCAGATCAGATTGATTCCATAGCAGCACTGTTCTTGAGATTTCAGTTTTTTTTTGGCACTGCTGATTGCAGTTATGCCAGGGTGAAGTCTGTTAACCTGTTGAATTATTCTCTCTCTCATAGCATGACATAACTAGTAAGTGTAAGATCATGTAACTAAGACAGTGTTTTCCTAGTTCCACATACTAAGAAATCACATGATTGTCATGCGTTTATCTCAAAGGTATTTATCATAACCTTTCAGTGGCTGCATAGACCTTCATGTGCTGGGTCATGTCAATGCAATTACTCTGTGGAGGCGTCTTCTAGGACCTACCAGTGTGTACAAGGGACAGTTCCAGGACCCATACTGTTTGCGAGGCCTGTTTGGAATATCAGACACTAGGAATGTAGCACATGGATCAGGTAAACAGAAAATTTACAGCATCCATTCATATGTGAAATGTAAATGAATATAAGAAACCATTGGGCATTTGGAGTAAACGTGAACATCAAGAAACCACATAGGCTACCTTTTACCTGACTTTTGAAGCTTTTTAAGGGAATTTTGGGTATTCAGGACACTGTCAAAATTGTGCAATATAAAGTGGACTTTGCCCTTTCTTGTAGTTTCTTCCATACCAAAATCAGGGCTTTGGTTTAGAAAAGCACAAAAGGTAAAGTATGTCTATATGGAATGAGAATGCACCCCACTCACCAGATTTTTTAAGGAAACTCCTATTCTTATTTAGTAATGAAATGGTTTTGTAGTACAAATTCTAAAACTTGTAGTAACATACATCAAAGTTATCCATGAAAAAGTAGCTTGTTGCTCTAAATAACTTTGAACAATGTTTATGGAGCTCAAAAGTATTTAATAAATGTATTTGGAAATTGTTGTACCTATATGTTTAAATTTATTTAGTTCATGTAATGGTCATAACTTTTGATATGTTACTACAACAAGAATTTATCCTACATGAACTAATATACCACTAAAGAAAATGAGTGAATACTATAACCCCTTCCAATCCAAAAGGATGATGATGATAATTATTTTTCCTAATAAAGTTAACAAAAAAAAAAATTTGTTTCAACTGTAGTTTCCAAAGACAAGCAAAATATCATTCATTATAACTAGTATTGGTCTAGACAATGTTAAAACATAAAATTACCTTGCCTTTTCAGATTCTCCAGAGTCAGCTGAAAGGGAGATAAAGTTCTTTTTCCCTGACTTCTCCTTCTACCGGTGGCGGCTGGAAGACGAGGAATGGTTCAGAAAGGGACCCATCATGTTTAACAATCACTTCTTCCAACATGTTAAAAAACTAGCCTAGCATCAACAAAAAAATAATTTGTTTTTAGTTTATATAAATTCATAGGCTACTAGAGAAGTTGTGATTGTGACTTGGTGGTATTATAATGGAACCCAAGTATGTCAAAAGGCATGATTATAGAAATCGAGCAATAATATTAATTGCTGAAGGTCCCAACATAGTATAATAAGTTGTGAAAATCCCAGCACCCAGATATAACTACTTGCAACCCTTTACATGTATATCTTATATGTGTTATTTTCCCTTTATATATTTTACCGTTAAAATAATTGTTTTGAAGGTAGTAAACCAAAGAGTTAAGGCATTGATTGTCACCAGATCTAAGAACTAGTGGGATTATTTTTCTCATGTTTCATGGGACTGAAGTACAAATAAATTATAGATTCTCTATAGTTTTTCTGTAGGGAATAATGCTTGTCCAAACACTAAGTGTGCAAATAGAAATTGCGGTATATAGTTACCTAGTCATTTTGTTATTGTTAATACATAGATGATATTTTATAATGACTGTGATAATAAACTATCCCTAAATGATTGGAAAAAGGATTTAATTTACTAGAAACAGAGTACTAAGTATTTCCTGTGATAACTGATAAAAGCCCGTATATAGAAGGTAATGTTTCGCAACTGCGATAATAAGCTACGGTTATTAATTGGACGAGGGTAGTGTCGCTGATGTTTTATTTATCTAATCTGCAATCATAAAGCGCGCGTAAGCTGTAGTGGTTGTGGGTGGAAGTGGTACAAATTGTACACAACATTGCTGTCAAAAACATTGATTTATGGTCTTGATAATAAATTACATTTTTTGTTTGTTTCCCAGTCAATAATACAAGGTACATACGTGTCACTCTCTCTGGCTTGGCCACCATCAGGGATTTTAATTTTGATACCACAAAAAAATAGTTGCTAAATAGTCGAAATTAGTCGCCAAATATCAGAAATAGTCGTTCTCTAGTTCAAAAGTTATAAGGGTTTATAGGTGGCCGAGCTGGAGAGAGTCTCCCCAGCTTGGCCACATGAAAACTAGGGCACCCAGTGAAGATCTGTTTTTACAAAAAAATAGTCGCTAAATAGTCGAAATTAGTCGCCAAATATCAGAAATAGTCGTTCTCTAGTTCAAAAGTTATAAGGGTTTATAGGTGGCCGAGCTGGAGAGAGTCTCCCCAGCTTGGCCACATGAAAACTAGGGCACCCAGTGAAGATCTGTTTTTACAAAAAAATAGTCGCTAAATAGTCGAAATTAGTCGCCAAATATCAGAAATAGTCGTTCACTAGATCAAAAGTTATAAGGGTTTATAGGTGGCCGAGCTGGAGAGAGTCTCCCCAGCTTGGCCACATGAAAACTAGGGCACCTAGTGAAGATCTGTTTTTACAAAAAAATAGTCGCTAAATAGTCGAAATTAGTCGCCAAATATCAGAAATAGTCGTTCACTAGATCAAAAGTTATTAAAGAATATAATTTCAAGATGTACAAGCAGGTACAAAATACTTAAGTAGTTTCTGACAGTAGGTAACTATGATGTGATATGGTGAAATGTTTCTTTCAAAACATATAAATATAGTGATTCTATAATGTGAACCCACCGAGGAAAAGCTATACAAACTCCAAAATAATAAGTAATATTTTATCTTTATTCACGCATTCGAAGTAGCGTACAGAGCGTACATGACAGTTGTCAAATTGATCGGTTTTTTAAATAATTTGTGTGCTTTTAATATATTTCCCTTATTATTTTGGGTGTGTAAGAACAACAGAAACAGAAAAAGTCTTTGGGTAAGTTTGAAATGATATGAACGCAAAAATATAGTAAGTAAAATATTCTAGCGTTTTAACAATCAGTTATTACGTACCTAATGAAAAAATGCCATTTGATGAGATATTTTAATTCCAAAAATACTTAGCAATTTACCTATATAAATCTACTTTCCGAAATATTTCCTCTCCCGACAAGATTGCCGGTAATGTTCCCACCTCGGGCAATACTCCCGGGAACGACACATCTCTACTCTGGAGTGTCTTATATGAGTATGCCTTAGTTACACGAAATCTATGAATTGGGGTTTAAATTCTGGCCCGGAAAGTATTTTTGTTTAAGTATTTTTTTCGACAACAAATAAAGTTTCATTATTCTAACGTAAATTAGAGTCTCTAACGTTATAATTTGTTAAAACCGATGCATGCGATTGTACATCTTGACACTTGATATACCAAGAGCAAGGTTTAATGTTTTCATAGAAGTTTACGGCACTCTAACCTTGTCATTTAAAACATAGAAACATATATATAATTGAAAAATTATCTTTCTCTGACATTTGTAAAGTCTTTTGATCGATAAAACTAGAAGTATATTACACATATTTATAGAAATATCTTTTTTCTTGGAATGTTTTCGTAGACTTTTCTGTCTAGCTCTTGGACTATACTTTAAAAATTGAACTCATTGTAACTTCTTATCTAAGACCCGACTATTTCTGATATTTGGCGACTAATTTCGACTATTTAGCGACTATTTTTTTGTAAAAACAGATCTTCACTAGGTGCCCTAGTTTTCATGTGGCCAAGCTGGGGAGACTCTCTCCAGCTCGGCCACCTATAAACCCTTATAAATTTTGATCTAGTGAACGACTATTTCTGATATTTGGCGACTAATTTCGACTATTTAGCGACTATTTTTTTGTAAAGACAGATCTTCACAAGGTGCCCTAGTTTTCGAGATATGCATGTGGCCAAGCTGGGGAGACTCTCCCCAGCTCGGCCACCTATATACCCTTATAACTTTTGAACTAGAGAACGACTATTTCTGATATTTGGCGACTAATTTCGACTATTTAGCGACTATTTTTTTGTGTTATCAAAATTAAAATCCCTGATGGTGGCCAAGCCAGAGAGAGTGACACGGTACATACGGCAGCGAGGTATTGCTCGACTATTCCCGATCTTTGCTATCTAGTGTGCTAAACCTGTTCTCTAAGGTAATATGTAGTAAATTTCCAAGTTGCACAATAAATCCCTCATCTTGATCAACATCGTATCATTAATTTATAACCCGCGGAAAATTCGCCCTCGATGTCCACCTGTTTATGATGCAGTTGAAAAGTTGCTATAAATTTACCTTCAAAGTTGTTGAGTGATATTTGGTAATGCCTTTCAGAACGTTGAATTACACTACTGTTAGATATTTGTGACTCATTGTAAATAATTACAATTACATATTTTATAGTTGTTTGATTTAAAATCGTAATAGCTTTAGATTTATTTATTATGTATCAAATAGCGAAGGCCATGTCAAGTTTGGAATTTCAAGTTCTATATTATACGCACTACAACCTACTTTTTAAAGAAACTGACAAATAACACAAATATAATTATTGTAATAATAATCACCAAAAAATAAGTTATAGAAACACTGTAAATCATACAACCGTATCTAATTAATTATATTAGTTACAATAACGAATAACATACAAATAAATAAGTAAATATGCTAACATTACGACAACGTCGGATTATCTTAACTGAGCGACATCACAATAATTTCGGGACATCATACAACAAACATGACATGCAACATACAATTTGATTTGGCTTGGACGGAATTCAAAACTGGCCTCATGCAGTCAGATTTATCAATACTCCACCAAGCTAGTATATTTGAAGAACTGCCGTCTTTCAAAAGTGGATATATTTATTGACTTTAGTTTTTCATACAAATTAACAACTAAATGTACACATAATTTCTATTGGTATATTTTTTCTTAATAAAAATATATAAGGCAGCGTTCCCACTACGCCGGACCGGCAGATCTGCCGAAAACCGGACGCCGGACAGAGTGTTCACATTACATCGGATCCCGGAAAAAATTCAGACAGCAGTTGAATTTGGACCTGCGCGCACAATGGGCGACGAAATTGTTGTGTTGTGGTGGTATCTTAATAGAAGGCAAATAATAGAAAACATTGGGTACACTCTATTTTACCGGAAAGATTTTCACCATGCTAAACGTCTACTTTTACCAGAAAATGCGAGCCGAATGACTTGAGTGGAACGCGGGCGGGGCGAGGGGAGCACGAGCGGGGCAAGCGGGGGACAGATACCGGCACAAACTCGTTCACATTACTCCGGGCCCGGGCGTTCTACCGGCAATTCGTAGTGACAAAACGCTCGGTAAAAATGCCGGGCTCGGCAAAAATGCCGGACCCGGGATAATGTGAATAGCTTCATATAAATTGTACAGCCACTAACCATTCCGGCAGATTTACCGGTGCGGCAGCTCTGCCGGTCCGGCGTAGTGGGAACCTGGCCTAACAATTGCTTGATTGATTAGCTGTTTCTGTTTCGCATTCCTAAACAGTGCCTTGTTTATTTATAAATCTGACTGCACTGTGCCTCATCACCACGAATTTTCACTATGTGAGTGAGCGAGAGCTGTGCCTCACTCTCCTATTTTAACAAACACCTTGGGTCGGGAAAACACTTTGATTCCTTCCTCAAGCTTTGCTAATTGTTTTTCTAACTCCATTTTTCTATTACGCATCTTCAGAGTGTCTGTTTTTACCGGCAATTTGTTCAGTTCACTTACTAATTCTGCGAAACCTGAAATTTGATACAAGAAAAACAATGAAATAACTTGAATCATTAAGGCCTGTATTAATAGACGTCACTCAACTCCGAGACGCTCTCAAGTCTCTTGCTGTCCTTGTCATTCTTAAGGGAAAAAATAAGGACAGCAATAAACTTGAGAGCGTCTCAGAATTGAGTGACGACTATAAATACGGGCCTTAGACCTTGATAATTGAGGCTATAATTGACGTAAGGGGTGTTTTATTTGAAAGTAGGTATGGTATGTATTGCTGAAGACTTTTTGTCATTATTATATAGTAAAGTCTTCATAAAAGGTTTTTGCTACACCATTTCTATTATGAACAACCTTTAGTGTTTATGTATAAATATAAATTCATGAAATAGAAATTTAAAATTATCTAAAAGAGTTCCAACCCATGAATTTCCAACACTGCTTCTAAAGTCTCCCATGGTACTCCCCAGTATAGAATGGTGTTGAAGTGAAGTGACGTACTATTTCTAAGCATCCGTAGCGTCTCCTTGCGCTCGGTGTCCGGCAGCGTGACGTGTCCGGTGGGACACATGGACTGGAAGTCGTCGGCCCGGACGCCCTCCGCCTCCTTCGGCCCTTGCTCCTTACGCTCGCGCAGGTATTTCGGTACCACGCCTTTTTGGTAACCTGAAATGATAAAGGATGTTTCTGAAAACAACAGAAGTTTTGAAGAACAGAACTAGGTACAGGCTGCAGGGAGTCAAGACGGTGACTGGAGTAACCAGGCTGCTTACTATTAATAATCTGGAATTAAAATGAGATTAAAACAGGGTTCACAGTGGAACAGGGTCCTAGCTACTGGCGGTTAGAGCTCCAAAGATGTAATGCATGTCAAGTCCAGGAGTACCACTTTCAGGATCAGACCCTTTACTCATATACTTGCAACAACCGTATATTATTATCTCATGTAGCATTTAAGAAGTTTAACCACTGCACTTCTGTAGTATATACAGTCTAATCATGGATAATGCATGACCAGAATGAGGACTATTCAGGGTATCAAACTCTTGTATGAGTGTATGTGAGTGTGCCAAAAGAATTATTACTATTTTTATAGGCCTAATGTTTCCCACTCAAAGCTAAAGGCCTCTCTACTTCATATACATGTCTCTGCCAAGAGCTATGACCAGCCTATCTCGATATCAAAGGGTTCTACTCCATCCTACTATTTCTGCTGCTTGTCATCTAAAAGAACACTTTGGGAACCATTTTTTAATAAATGTATGAATTACTAACTGGATACTCAATGGAATTTACATTATGTCATTAGAATGATAGTAACCTGATGGTAGGTAGGGATCTTTGGTGTCTTTCCTCTCTAAAATTGAGTTTAATCGGCTGCGATTTCTTTCTGATTCCAATAGATCATCACCTGCTCGGCGGGGAGGCTGTGACGGAGAAGGACTTCTGTGAAGCCCAGTGTCTCCACTTGCCTGCAAGTTAGCCTCGGCATCTTCAATCTCTTTTTTAGGATATAACACAGTTAACTTAGTGCTGTCAACAAACTTCTGTGAAAGATTGGACTCAACAGTTTGACAGCCAATATCTCGAAGGCGTTCAGTAGACTCTGTTGACTTTACTTCTTCTTCTTCAGTATATTCTTCTGCTGCCTTCGCTGACTGTCTCATTTCTTTTCTTTTGAGAAACTCTGCCATATCGCCTTTCTTGATCTTTATTTCTGCCATTTTCTTACGAGTGTTAGTGGAGCTTGTCTTTGCGACGTTGATGGAAACCTTTCCACTCTTGTTGGAAAGTGAGGACTTCACTTGGCCGAGAGAGCTCCCGGTCGCCACCGGGTTGGTCAACCGCGGCGGGTGGACATTCTTCGTGTTATATTTTGGTTCTTTAGGAGATTTTTGGCTTTGTATATATTTTAGTTGCTTCATGTTTTCTCTGATAAAGTTCTTTTTTTGTTCTTTCTCTGAAAAATAATTAGACATAGGTAACGTATATACTAACGTATTAGTGGTCAATTAATTTATTGCACATGTTCAAGATATTACGGGCAAATTTGAATTGAAAGAGGTTGTATTTTATTGTCAGTAGTTAAAATACTACAAGATAATAAAAAGTGCATGTAAAAGGGCTGAAGATTTATTTCATGATTTTCAATTCAATTACTCGAGCTCTTGACTGATTGAGAGCTATGACAGTTTGTCTATATTATTCACAAATATTTTCATTTGCGAGTGAGTTCACAACAAATAATGCCGATGGCCATGAAAATGACAACATGCATCAAACACAACAGCTCTGCCTCTAGGTATTCATTCATAGTATAAAATCAAAGGTAACGGAACTACTTACTCGGTTCGGGGAAGATACCCTTCAAAGTATACATTGTTATTATCAAACGTTAACAAAATCTAAACAAAGAAAATATACACTCATTATTTAGCGTTCGATATAAAGCACACTTTTTCTAATTGATATAGATATTCATCCTTCTGCACTTTATATATTTTCAAGATAAAAAATAGTTCAATGATATTTTGTAATTTGCGCTCGGATTTTGTCACTTTTTCAAACAACTGTCATTAATATATTATTGTCTATGGTTGAGTTTTGTTTCTGGCCACTTTTTGTTTTCATTTACCACTTCATGCATTACAAAATACAACCGCATGATTTGTTTTAGTTACAGCTGTCACAGTGTCACCACGTCAAGTCTCTTTTGTGAAGCTGCTAAAATTAGTTTTTTGATATTTGCCTAGGTGATTAATCCCTTGCCTATCTCTAGGATATTATTATGCCGTTAATCAGATAAAGTACGATATAATATTAAGATTGTTTTATAAAATTACTGAATCTAGTCTAATTACAAAGTAAACCGAGTAAACATGTCAACAGGGACATCGAGTAAACCTATATAATTACTAGCTTTTGCCCGCGGCTTCGTCCGCGTGGAATAATAGCTCCCGATCCCGAGAAATTTCCGGGATGAAAACTATCCTATGTCCTTTCTCGGGTCCCAGGCTATATCTGTACTTTTCATTAAAATCGGTTCAGTGGTTTAGGCGCGAAGAAGAGACAGAAAGACAGACAGACAGAGTTACTTTCGCATTTATAATATTATAGTATAATATAGTGTATTAGTATATTAGTACGGATGTTTTCGACTGGTGGATAGGCAGAGAAAGGCTTGTGGGCTCTCAGCCAAGCAGATCATACAAAAGCTCATATTTTATTGAAAAACATTTGCCTAAATTTGCTAGTCACCTCAGGACTAAGGTTGTTGGATGATGGTGATCTAAAGGTGAACGCAGACTTGGCCGCACCGCACGCGCCGCAGTCTTCGCATTCGAATTCTTTATATGAAGTTCTATGCCACCTCGCACACCTACCCGCGTCGCAGTTGCTGCAGACCCTGAAACGACAACAAAGAAAATGCGATGACTGCGGGGACTGCGGCGCGTGCGGTGCGGCCAAGTCTGCGTTCACCTTTAGTCGGTAGTATTGTAGTCGTAAAAATTTGTTCTTCTTAACTCGAAAATGTCCAAAACGTATTATTTACATAAAACAAAAAAAAAAAAATAAGTTATCTCTGGTAGAAAAAAAAATAAAGTATACATGTCAGTCACCATTATTATTCCTCACTAATATAAAAATTTGATTGTCATTTTGTATAAGCTTTAGGTACACGTAACGTCTTACTAACACACCGAGCGTTTTTGCAGTCCGTTCTGGTAAACGAGCGACACATTTCTTGTTGCGATTGCTCCCACCCGTTGCGCTGAACCGTTTGCTTGGGGAATCAATCCTCTGAGTTTTTTTTTTTTTTTTTTTTTTTTTTTTTTTTTTTTTTTATGGCTTTGCTAAAGCATTTAGCCAATATAAAAGTTAGGGAAACATAGTTATAGAAAAAAACGGAAAGGAATATTCGAAGGATTGGTAAGGAGTTATGAAGGTATGTTGAAAATAGACATATAAGCTATACTTGAATATTATTACTTTCAATAAATGTTGCTAGCGCTTTATATACATCATAGTTACTATTATATAATAAACAAATAATAGAGGTCGGGAATGGAACACGGATTGTCAGGAGTTGAGAAATAAAATCGGAGCGATCGTATTGAGGGCAGTTAAAAAAAATGTGATTGATATCACCGTATTCGCCGCAGGAGCATGTGGGACTAGACACAATATTCAATTTAAACATTTGTGAAGGTGTACAAACATGACCTAAACGTATTCTACATAGAATAGAAGTAGCACGTTTGTTTAGATTTAGTTCAAAAAACCACGGTCTATTTGGAATAGATTTCTGTACACACCGGTAATGCTGCCCCTTTGAAGCACTATCGGCCCAAAATCCATTCCACGCTTCGATTAAATGCGTTTTAGCTAGAGAAATTAGGTCATGTGAATAATTGTGATACGGAACAATATCACCCACCCGAATCGCCTCATTAGCCAATCGGTCGGCTCTTTCATTGCCGTAAATACCAACGTGACTTGGGACCCAAGCAAAAACAATATTATAACCCTTGTTTAAACACGTTAATAACAAATTTCTAATTGCAAAAATAATCTGACATAGTTTATTACTTTTAAAAGGAAAACGAGATAAAGCCTGCAGCGTACTTAAAGAATCACTAAAAATAATAGCCTTTGATAGCTTTGCAAGAATCACATATTCTATTGCTTTAGAAATTGCGAAACATTCTCCAGTAAAAACGGTGGACTGGGGTGGCAATTTGATCTGTTGAATAACTTTATATTGGGAATGAAAAACACCCACTCCAACGCAGCCATTATCAGAATGTTTTGAAGCATCAGTATATAAGCAATGCCATGTAGCCCAGTTACTGTTGACTATATGATTAAATTCAGAGTTTGGGTTAATATCTTCTCTATTTATTCCTATGTTATAATAAATCTTTGGATTTAAAATTACGGCTCTATAACTGTATTGATATATTGGAAGAAGTTGGTTTTGATATATAGGAGTTTTAAGATCACGAAATTTTTTAAAGCTTTTTACTAGACATGGTGCATCCTTATGACGCCAATATTTAGAAGACTCCACTTTCTCGGCAAGTAAATGGACTTTAGGAAACAATTGATGGCTATTTAAACATAAATTTCGGAAAAAGAATCTGTCGCATATATATTGCCTTCTCATCGACAATGGAGGCTCGCAACATTCTACTTGCATACAATTTATCGGACTTGATTTCATCGCTCCCATTATAATTCTTAGCGCTTTTGCCTGTATACTGTCTAATTTTTTTAGAACCGCTACATTACCAGGATGCAGCAAAAAGGTGCCATAATCTAATACACTTCTAATAAGTGCATTATACAGAAGTTTCATAGTAAAAGGATGAGCTCCCCACCATACCCCAGTGAGGCATCTTAAAATGTTAAGATTTTTTTCACATCTCTGTAAAACGTTATTTGAGTGGGGAACACCTGTGAGTTTAGAATCCAGCGTTACTCCTAAAAATTTTGTTTGATTTTTTACAGGCAAAAGGGAACCGTCATAGAACACTTCAACTGCTGGGGTTAATCTTTTTCTAGAGAAAAGCACAACTACACTTTTGGTCGGTGACAGTTCCAAGCCATTGCCGTCAAGCCAAACTTTTAAATCTTTTAATGAACTAGATAAAGTTTTCGTAATATCTTCAACCGAGTTACCAGACACATACAGGAGCAAGTCATCGGCGTATTGCAAGATATTCGTATTATTAATAGCAGATTCTAAATCAGAGGTATAAATATTATACAATATAGGGCTCAAAACCGACCCTTGAGGCAATCCCTTCCAGACAGTTCTAACGATATTGTTATCACCAAAGGGAGAAGAGTATTTTATAAACCGCTCTGATAGTAAATTAATAATAAAGTTAGATAAATTAGACGGAATATTAAGTGCATTCAACTTATTTTTAAGAACTAAAATATTTACATTATCATAGGCCGCAGTTATGTCCAAAAATGCAGCTACCACAGAGTCACTATCAGAAAAAGCTAAACGAATATCTGTGGTAAAAATACTTAGGCTGTCAAATGTGCTCTTTCCTTTTCGAAAACCAAATTGGCTCTTTGACAGTAAATTGTTATGCTCAAGAAACCATTCCAGTCGTATTTTAATTAGATGCTCTGCTATTTTGGCTAAAACTGAGGCCAAAGCAATAGGGCGATAAGAGGAAGGATCTGCAATGGGCTTGTCTGGCTTCAATATTAATACTAGAGATTGGGTTCTCCATGACTGAGGTATATTTCCCGATAACATACATGTGTTCACTATAGAGAGATAATAATTAAGACTATTATCATCTAGATTTACAATAAAGGAATAGGGGATACCATCTTCCCCAGGAGCGGAATCTTTAAGTAACGAAAGCACTCCTTTCAATTCACACATGGTGAAGGGAGAATTAAGATCTAGGTGATTTATATCGCTGTTTACAATTACTGGAATAGAAGCTAAGGATAAAACAGAACTCGGTTGTTCAGGTACAAAGGGAGGTGCTAGACGATCCATGATCTGTTCAGCGAGAATTGGAGGGATCTTATTTTGATGATTATTATTAAATGCAGATCTAAATCTTCTAATGTTTTGCCACACAATGGAAGAATTGACATTTGGGCACAAATTCTCACAAAATCTATGCCATGCTTCAATTTTTTTCTTTTTAAGCAAGTCCTGTGTTTCTTTGGAGACTTGTAAGTATGTCTGAAAATTTTCATCAGACATATCTATACAATATTGTCTCTCTGCACCTTTTCTTAATTTTACTGCATAGGTGCATTCTTGATCCCACCATGGCGGTGATGGTACTTTATTGCAACCCTTGCTTTTAATAGGAAAAATTTCATCTGCTACTTCTATCAATATCTTGGCTAATAATTCAGAACAGACAGACACATTAGAGCTAGATATTTCAGGCAATTCTGATACTTTACATATTGCTTTTGATTGATATAGATCCCAATCCCCATTTTCTAATTTATGTCTTATCCTAGGTTGTTTTAATTGTTTTACAGGTTTGTTAAAGGGCAAGGAAATTAACAATGGGAAGTGATCACTGCCATGTGTATAATCAAGAGGATTCCATAATAGGGCCGAAGCAAGATCTGGGGTACAGATGGACAAATCGGGAGCACTTAAACTTTCTGTAGGACTTGTAACACGAGTTGGTAAGCCAGTGTTCAATATGCATAAATTATGAGAATCAATCAATTCTAGTAATTGCTCTCCATAGTAACTAGTGGTAGAGCAACCCCAAAGAGTATGGTGGGAATTATAATCCCCTAAACATATGAATGGTTTTGGAAGAGAATTAAAAAGCTGACTAACTTCATTAAAAATACTTATACTAGGTCTAGAAAAATATATAGATACATAACAAATTTTATTTACAGTAATAGCAACAACTGAGATATCATCACTAAATGATGGAAGTGACAGGGGAGTATAAAAACAATGGTTGTTGACTAATATGGCTACTCCACCATATCCGTCATCCCTGTCAGATCTTATGCAAGAGAAGCCTGGAATCTTAAACAAAGACTGTTGTTTAAGCCAGGTTTCTTGCAGACAAATAATAGAAGGATCATATTTGTTTATCATATTTATTAGGGCAGGTTTCTTATTAGTCAAGCTACGACAATTCCACTGAATTACCTTGGTCTTGTGGTCCATTATTAGTTTTATTAGAAATTTGATTTAAAGCATCAATAACATCTGCAACGTTGGCCGGTGAAACTATATTTGATTGAGACAACAATTGAATAAGTAGTTTTATAATTTCTGAAATATTTAGGTTTTCACTACAATTTGGGCTATCCTGATTTAAAATAGGCTTAGATGGTAATGCTGGTTGTCTTATTATTTCAGCATGGGCCAAATGATCATATCCCTTAGAAAATTTTTGAATGGGTTTTGGCTTTAAAAAGACTGTCTTTTTGTATGAGTGAGATACATGTGGAGGAGCAGTGTAAGCAGAATTATTGTTTGGTCTAGACTGACTTGAAGAGGAAGGAGTAGAAGAAAGTAAAGCATCAGCATATGATATTTTAGATATTGGAGGGTGCAGTTTTACAGCTTCCATATAAGAGACACAGCTCTTACTCATCGTCTCTTTAATAGATTTTTGTCTATCAAATTCTAAGCATTTTTTATCTGTTGCTTGGTGAGCACCATTACATTGACAACAATGATAAAATTCTTCTTCAACATTGCAGGTATCACCAGAGTGACCCTGACCGCACTTAAAACATCTCGGGGTTGACCTGCATTGACTCTTCATGTGCCCATATCTGCAGCAGTTGTAACACTGCACAGTAGGATAAATGTATAAAGAAACAGGTAATGCAGTGTAACACATATAAACTCGTGTTGGTAATACTTGGCCATCAAATGTGCAGACTATTGTGCCTGTATTTTGAAATATTTTTGAGTTATTTACAATTACTTTTTTCCTCAGCCGTCTTATTTTTATTACAGCACCACATCCAATAGGTACTGTAATGTTGGTCTTAACTTCCTCATCTGACCAATCTAATGGTACACCCCTAATTACACCCATTCTAGTAATATTAAAAGTGGGAAGGAATACATTATATTTCTCTGACTTTAAATTGTTGTTATTAATAAATGCATTAGCTTCTAAATAATTAGTAAAAGCTAGACTAATTCTATTTCGGCCTATACGTTTAATGCTGCCATTCACTATGCCTTTTATATCATTGTTTTTTAAAAATTTGCCAAAAGTTACAGGGTGGAGAGTCACACCATCGTCTCTGGAGACTGTTTCTCTTTGGACATGCACGACGTAAGGGGCTACGTCAGTCGCCTGATAAAGAGTACGACCGACCGGCAAACGAGGCGACTCATCATGGCTTTTACCTGTTTCCGTATTTGTTTGTTGTATTTCCTGCGTTTTTAATAAATAACATTTACAATCATTTTGCCTTTCAGTTTTTGAACCGTGTCTCCTTTTTTTTTTATTGCAATCAGTACAAATAACTCTGGAAAGTATTCTTTTTCTTTTTAAATTGTTAGAGTCTGGAACCGAACAATCGGTGTCCATTGAAGACTCCAAAACACTAATTAATGTATCAATAGGCGTATTTACATTACTACTACTTATATCTACATATTTTACAGCCGGAGGCACAGTTGTACCGCCACCAGGATCGTCGGGCGGATCGCCCATTTTAAGAAAAGTTAAAAACTTACCAAATAAACAGCTACTAGAATACACTAATTCTATAAATAAACACTTACAATAAAAATATATACAATTTTAAGAACTTCTACCAATCCTTAATATTTAATTATCAGTTTTTAATTTTCAAGAGAAAAAAACGCTCCCGCTCAAACCGAAGTTTCCCGCTCTTTTCCATCCTCTGAGTTGTCTGAGTGTTATAACCTGGTTCATTAAAGAAAGGAATCTAAAATGGCGGCGCTTATCATGTTCTCTCGCTCGCACACTAGTGCCGTCTCTACTCACTCTCACGCGTACCATCAACACAACATAAAAAAATGTCTTGATTTGCTTTCACGCTGCCTTGACGCGCTCAACGCTTGTTTTTCCGAATATCTTGTTGTAATTTTCTGTTATTTTTCCGTTGTTACCTGTTTCTTATTGGGGTAAAAGTAGGCACTGTTTCCGATGAAAACAATAATAAAAAATCTTGATAAGTAATATTTTCCATTTGAAAAAAAAAACTTCATCTTTTGATGTGAAACATCTATAGCCGCACGTAAAACAAATTTCTGGCGTGGCGACGTATGCCGTGGCGACGCGTAGCCACGCTTTATGATGGTGTATATGTCGCAGTCATCTGGTTAAATCAGCTATTTGATTGTATGACTAGCGCGTTCATTGAATGACGGCATTTAATTGAATGACTAAACGACAACTCGTCAAGTTGTTTAATGTAACGTTCAACGACTTGACTGAACGTCATTTAGCATTGTCGTTAAATGGGAAATAGTCGACTTTGTAATGTTTGTTTAGAGGGACCATAAGTTCGCAACTTAAAAACTTAACTTCCTTTACATAACAAAAATGAGGACATGACATGACACACTTTATTATGATTTTAATTAAAAAGAAACTTTAAAAGTCGCCGGTGGCGGCGTATTAATAGGTAAATCCATGTTGTCTCACTATTTTATCAAGAATAAGTCACTTTAAAGTAAATTTAATCGAAATAATATCAAGAAAGTGCTATCTGCGCAAACTGTTTTACGCCATATTTGTTTTGGTGACTATTAACGCCGCAGTAGAAAAAAAAAGAACTAAATTACAATCACCTGACTGATTTTGCGTCCGCTTTATTCAAAGGGCTATGCTACAATCAGCTATCTAGTTGGGATTTGAGTGACGCTTGTTCAATCAGCTTTTGGCCTAGTCATTCAATTAAATGTCGTCATTCAATGAACGCGCTAGTCATACAATCAAGTAGCTGATTTAACCAGATGACTGCGACATATATATGTATGACTAGCGCGTTCATTGAATGACGACATTTAATTGAATGACTAAACGACAACTCGTCAAGTTGTTTAATGTAACGTTCAATTACTTGACTGAACGTCATTTAGCATTGTCGTTAAATGGGATATAGTCGACTTTGTAATGTTTGTTTAGGATGACCATACAATCGCAACTTAAAAACTTAACTTCCTTTACATAACAACAATGAGGACATGACATGACACACTTTATTATGATTTTAATTAAAAAAAAACTTTAAAACTAGCCGGCGGGCGGCGGCGTACTAATAGGTAAATCCATGCTGTCACATTATTTTATCAAGAATAAGTCACTAGTAAATTTAATCAAAATAATATCAAGACAGTGCTATCTGCGCGAGCTATTTTACGCCATATTTGTTTTGGTGACTACTAACGCCGCAGTGGGAAAAAAATGAACTAAATTACAATCACCTGACTGATATTACGTCCGCTCTGTTTAAAGGGCTATGCTACAATCAGCTATCTAGTTGGACGTTGAGTGACGCTTGTTCAATCAGCTTTCGGCCTAGTCATTCAGTTAAATTTTGCTA
This sequence comes from Athetis lepigone, assembly GCA_033675125.1. Classification (NCBI taxonomy): domain Eukaryota; kingdom Metazoa; phylum Arthropoda; class Insecta; order Lepidoptera; family Noctuidae; genus Athetis; species Athetis lepigone. The sequence continues at coordinate 18,670,618 of CM066224.1, forward strand.
TTCAATGAACGCGCTAGTCATACAATCAAATAGCTGATTCAACCAGATGACTGCGACATATTGTGGCGTAAAAAGGGGTAATGTGTGTGGAGATAATTCACACTCGACAACAAAAGTTTACAAAGATTTATTGTAGCAAGAAAAACAAGAAAAATACAGAAATTTGGAATTACAAAGACTCAGGGTTAGGAAGTGGGTTACGAGGATGCTGATCTACGTGACTCCAATTAAGATGAGTGGAGCCACTTAACTTCGGTGTCGCCGGCGCAGGAAAAGAGGGCCGAGGCTGGTCCGCTGCGGCTTAAGTAGGCACCCGAGGTCCGGGGTGCGCGGAGAGGTGAGGCCGCTCGCGGTCGTGGTAGGGAGTTCGGGCGATGTCACACTCCCCCTTTAGGCCAGAATTTTCCCTGGGGGAAATTCACTGCCTGCAGCTGCCTCTGGTGTTGCAGGTCCCCTGCCGGTGGAGTCTGGTACCCTGGAATCATGTTTAAAAAGGTATCAGATACTTAGTAGTTAGGAAGGTGAAGTTAAACTAGGGCCATTATAATAATATGCAATTAGAAGCCGAATGTTGCAAACAAACTGCTCAATGGAAGGAATCGGACGATTTGGTAAGTACCTAATTAGGTATTTACAATAACAAGTTACGTAAGAAAAAAAATGTGAGGCGATAATTTGCAGTTGCGTCGTGAGTCATGCATTCATTCTCAAGCGACGCTCAATTGAGAGTAAACAATAAGCCTAAGTAATAAGGTGCAGTTTAGAAAGCGATTGCGAGTTGTTTACTAATTAGTTTGTTCGTAGGACTGGTTTTCTACGATCATAAAGAATATAGGTATGTATTTGTTTTTGTAGCAGATTATAACCATTTAGAAGAAAAGGTTTACAAGACGAACTGAATGATTGTAGAATGATAATGTTTGAACGATTGTATTAAGTTTGGGTGTCCTGAGATGACGAAGTCATCTAATACAAAGTTTAGAAAATTAAGACAAGATAGACAGTTATAATAAGGAAACAACGTCATTGTTTATAATTAGTTAGTTTGAGATCTTTGATGTGCCATTCACCCAACGGCTTGCCTGACATATCGGCTAATTTATAGACTAGAGGTGATTTCTTTGAAACAATTTTGCATTTCACGAATTTAGGAGCGAGTTTCTTTGTAAAATATTTATCTTTGTCACTCAGATAAAATGTACGCTTCCATACGATATCTCCGACATGGAATTCTGCCGGTTTGCGACGAAGATTGTAATGTTGGCAATTGCGTTGGTGAGCCGTTAACAAAGCTGCCTGTACCTTCTCGAATATAGATGATAAGTAGCCCAAAGACTCAGCGTAACTATCTCGAGGCTCATGGATTATATCAGGATCATTTTTCGACACAATATAATGTGAACCACATGTGACCAATTCACGACCAAACACTAAAAACGACGGAGAATAACCCGTGATTTCGTTAACTGCACAGTTAATTGCGAATTGTATTTTAGGAGCGAGTGTGTCCCAGACACGCTGATCGTTTTCAATGTAGGTTGAGACGGCTGTTATGATAGTTTTGTTATATCGTTCGACCGTGTTTACGTGAGGCGTATACAACGGTGTGTAATGTAATTTAGGAATTTTGTATTTAGATATTAGATTTTTAAAAGTTGCACTAATAAATTGTTTGCCATTGTCAAGTATTATGGAAGAAGGAATACCATGTACTAGAAAAACATTTTCTTCTAAGATTTTGGTTATTATTTCTGACGTAGCTCGCTTAATAGGAAAGAGTAAACAATATTTTGAGAAACAACATGTAACAACGAAGATAAACGTGTTTTGCTTCCTGGTAGGAGGTAATGGACCAATCAAATCAATACTCAACATTTGGAATGGTTTATCACATGATTTAGGAGAAACCATATGGCCTAGGGTGGAGTGATTTTGGTGTTTGTGAGCGATACACGTGTCGCATGAGTTAACGGTTTTAACAACGTCAGAGTACATACCGGGCCAATAGTAATTTAGTGCCAGTCGTTTGTATGTTTTAAAAATTCCAAAGTGACCAGCAGTTGGAGATGAATGGTTCTCATCTAGGATACCAGGTCTTTGCTCGGACGGGACAACCTCTTTCCATTGAAACTCTCTAGTGAGAGGGTTCAAACTTTTTTTAAAGCGATATAGTTTGTTGTTTATTACTTGATAATCAACAAAAGAAGTCGGGGAACTTTTGCACCCGTTATAAATGTTCAAGTACCAAGAATCATTAGTAGAAACTGGCAAATTTAAATTAGAATTGTCAACATCGTTTGAAATAATGTTGATAGGTATCGAACGAGAAAGGAAATCGGGAAGAACATTTTCGGAACCTCGACGATGTCTAATTTCGAAGTTATAGCAAGACAATCGAACTCCCCATCTAGCCAAACGACCTGTAGGGTTATTTAGTTTTAAGAACCACTTGAGTGCGGCGTGGTCAGTGTAAACAATAAACTTTTTGCCATTTTCAACATAACAACGCCAATGCTCAATAGCGGATAGAACAGCTAAAGCTTCGCGCTCTGTGGCGCTGTAGTTTTGTTCTTGATTAGTGAGTGATTTGCTATAATATGCTATCACTCTCTCTTCTCCCTTAAGGGTTTGGCAGAGTACCGCTCCGATACCATAGTAGCTGGCATCGGTATGGATTTCGAAAGGTTCCGAGTAATCGGGGCAAGACAGTACGGTGCACGAGATTAAACAGTCTTTTAATTTATTGAAAGCCTCATTCGCCTCTTCAGACCAGCAGAACGGAGGTGACTTTTTACTTTGAGAGGTTAGTTTATTTAAGGGTGATGCAAGTGTGCTAAAATTTGGTATAAAACGTCTAAACCACGATACAGCACCTAAGAAACGCCGGACTTCTTTTCTATTAGACGGAGTAGTATAATTTTTGATTGCATCGACTTTATCGGGGTCGGGATGCAGACCTTCCGAATCGACCACATAACCTAGGTATTTTAATCTATCTTTGAAAAAATTGCATTTATCGAGGTTTATAGTTAAATTAGCGACTTTTAGTTTTTCTAGAACTCGTGACAAGAGAGCGATATGTTCTTCGAAAGAAAAAGATATACATATAATATCGTCGACGAAACAAAATACTTTATTTTCAAACTCCGGGCCATAGAATAACATATCAACAAGTCTTTGTTGTGTTAACCCGCTGTTAGATAGCCCGAATGGCATTCTTTTGAATTGAAATGAACCACGTGTAGGGATATAGAAGGCGGTTTTGCAACGATCGTCCTCTTTAATTAAAGTTTGCCAATAAGATTTAGATAAATCCAAACTAGATAAGAATTTAGCGTCTCTTAAATTGTCGAGGATTTCTGAAATGTAGGGTAAATTATAAGCGTCTTTTCTAGTTACTGAATTTAGTTTACGACTATCCAGACAAAAACGTAATTCACCATTTTTTTTAGGAACCAAAATGACAGGATTCGACCAAGGACTTTCTGATGGTTCTACGATATCTTCTCTGAGCATTTCGTCGAGATGTTTAATTAAAATGTGTTGTTTGTCGGGAGACATGCGATAGTAACGCTGACGAATCGGGGGCTGTCACCTGTATCGATCGAGTGCGAAATAAGAGAAGTGCAACCCAAACCACGTTTTTGATAAGAAATGTCAGAAAATTTTGAGATAATTTTGTCAGCGGCAGTTCTCTGATCGTTTGTTAAATTATTGTATGAAACTATGTGGTCACCGACGTCGGTTCGCAGCTCAGCGACACGTGCATCAGATTTGTTTAATAATAAAACTGATTCTAAGTGATTAGGAAATAAACCAAATTTTTTCCAGAAATCCATGCCGAGTATTAAGGAGTTTTGTATAGAAGGCACAATATGAACGATAAGATTAATCGATTTATTTTGAAATTTAAAAGGAACAGAGACAGATCCTATGGAATTCAATTCTTCACCACCCGCTGCAATCAGTTTTAGAGATTGAGACTCGTTTAAAAAATGATTATTTTCTAAAAAGTGTTTGTGAGAATTATTGCCAAATATTGTGACAGAAGACCCGGTATCGAGTAGACCGGCAGCGTCCTTGCCGTTTACGTTGACAGTAATATAAGGGGTATATTCGACATTATTATTGCGGATTGAAGAAAGATGGTAGCAGTTAAAAAATTTTGAAATATAGGTTAACCAGTTATTCCATTCAGTTTTGTTGAAATTTGAGTTTTTCTTTATGTTAATATTATTTATGTTCCCCCAATCCTTGTTCATTCGTTTTTTGATGGATTAGTATCTTTTTTAGGGTTGCATTTTGGACAATCGGAGACACGAAAATCCTTCAGACCACACTTAAAACAAACTAAATATCTAGGTCGGCGGCAGTTCCTAAGCGAGTGTGAAGTATCTCTGCAACGAGGGCAATATTTATTACTTTTTTTCTCGACAACATTTACATTAGTAGTTGCACTGGAATTATTATGATTATTTTTATTTTTGAAATTTGAAAATTTATTTGAAGCATTAAAATTAGAAGACGCAGAAGGATAATTATATGCGAAGTCAGGTGCTAAAGTGTAAGCAGATGTCTTTGGAGGTTCGCGGAACTGTTTACTACGGCTGTCGTATTTCTCGAAGTTTCGACACGTGCTTATTAAACTAGGTATGTCGATTACGTTCGCCGTCAACAAAGCATTTGTATAACACGGTCTAATATTGTTTAGAAGAATTTCGAGTTTTTCCGATTCGCTAATCGGTGTGTCAAGACGAGAGAACAACCCTTGCATTTTAGCGACATATAAAGTAATATTCTCATTTTCACCTTGTGAGCGACGTCGAATTTCTGACATTAATCTGTAGTCGAAGTTGTGTGGACTAAAATCTCTTTTTAATAGTTGGCACAGTTGACTCCAAGACGAGGCGTTGTCTTTGATACTGCGATACCAAGTTAAAGCGTCCTCGGAAAAGATTTCGAAAGCAAAAGAAAGGATTTTGTCATCAGGAACACCCCTACACGACATAAACTCGTTTACTTTTTGTATAAAAGCGCGAACACATGTTTTTCCGGTATATTTAAATTTAGTTAATTCGGAAAAAAGTTTCCGATCATAGGTATATAAATTAAAAGTTTCATTATGGTCATCTCCCGTTGAGCAACCTGCTTGCAACACGTGGTCTGTGGGTTTGGAGGTTAGAGATTTGAAATCTGAATACAAGGCGTGGAACTCGGTCCAGACTGTTTGTATGTCGGTTTTATTAGACAGGGTATCCGTACATACGCGATTTAATCTATGATAAATATGGTGCAAGAGGGATTCGGTTCTAGAGAAAAGGTTTTTGTCTATATTTAGTTTTAACATTTTAGTATTATTGCTAGCTCTGAATAAGGAAGTTTTTACGGCCGCGATATCGTCTTCGGGGGGTAAATAGGAGTCCATGATGTCCTCGGAAGGAGAATTTGGTGCAAGCGTGGCGATTTGCTTACGAAGTTCGTCGACGGTGTTCGATTTTGCACCTCCTCTAATACGAACTTCGTATTCAAGCTCGGCTTTTAGTAAGCACGCGAATTTTATATCGTAAGCCATTTTACCCGAAGAAGATATTATCGATTTTACGTTAAGTTTTGAATTACAAGAATGTATTACGTAGCGATAAGCTAAAAGAATACACAGTAAGTAAGAAGAAATCCGTTCAAGAAATAGATTAGAGAAGCTAATTATTATTTGCGAACACTCACTCGCGAATATGCTTTAGAGATGCACTGTAATGAAGTAATATTAATTTATTGAACCACGTGCTGTTTAGGTTAGCACGTTGTTCGCAAGAAAAAAACAGATATTACGTATAGAAATTACGTACCTTCTTGGACGGATTTCACACACACACGTAAATACACACAGAAAGAAGAAGAAAGAGAACGGGAGTCACGAGATCAGCTTCCTTTTGCCTACCTGGGCGCCAGTGTGGCGTGAAAATCGGCGATAATATCAAGACAGTGCTATCTGCGCGAGCTATTTTACGCCATATTTGTTTTGGTGACTACTAACGCCGCAGTGGGAAAAAAATGAACTAAATTACAATCACCTGACTGATATTACGTCCGCTCTGTTTAAAGGGCTATGCTACAATCAGCTATCTAGTTGGACGTTGAGTGACGCTTGTTCAATCAGCTTTCGGCCTAGTCATTCAGTTAAATTTTGCTATTCAATGAACGCGCTAGTCATACAATCAAATAGCTGATTCAACCAGATGACTGCGACATATATACAATCACAGTCTTGTGTACTGTGTGGCGATGATGTAATGTCGATGTTTCACATCTGCCAGGCGTCCCGTGACGGCTCACTTTTTTTTTTATATGCAGACTGTACTATCTGTCAACGCAAGTACATGTCGCCATTTAAGATTCCTTTCTTTAATGAACCGGCTTATACGAGTCTAGACCACAGCATAATAACGTTACAATGCTTGGGACTTGGGACTTAACACCGGCCAGTCAGTACCCAACCCATGACTGACAAAACTATGTGAAACGAGCGAATCTGCGGGTGAAGTCTAGTTTGCAATAAAATGTTATTGTAGGTTTTATTGCACTCTTTGTAAGGAAATACCAAAAAGTATGTAATTATTACGAGTTCAACATAAAATTCGACGGATAAACGTCTTTTCTTTTACCATAACTATAGCTTCTTTATATTTCATACATCGCTTTTTTATTTTGGCGAAAGCAAATCGTTCTATTTGTAACGTGAACGTCTGTACCTATATTTGTAAATTAATCCTACACCAATCATGTCTAATTTGTCAATATACAAAATATCTCGAAGGGGACGCAAGCTCCAGGTATCGGATGATCAAAGAATCCTGATCGCTTTGCCGAAGGATATTCCTGAAAGGACATGGTAACTACTACAGTAACAACATGTTTAGCAGTATGTAAAAATGAGAATTATTTTGCGTATTCATTACCTTGCTGTGGACCCGCGGCTTTACCCGTGTGTAGTCGTAATTGGGTGGTAAGACGGGCAAAATGTCACGGGCCCTGACTGAAGAGGGCCTCCACTTCTCCAGTTGAAGACAGCTACATGACCTTGAACCCATGATAGTAGCGTAGCTGAGTAGGTTCGGGCTTGGCGGGGTGACTAGTGTGCTGGCCTTCTTAGACGTCCTTTTGTACGCAAGATGACATCAGGACTCTCATTAGAACAAATAAAAACCAAATGATACATCGGCCACGGCTATAACTGAATAGTTTTGCCACAAGTCTGAAATTATATGAATGGTATTTAGCACGTACATGGCTTAGTTCTTCCCCATCTCTGTTTTGCGGTCGTAGTTTGGTAGTTGTGTCAGTTGTGTGACGGTTTCAGTAATATTATAGCTCAGTTAAAGCACTGCTTGGTGCTTGCTAAGCAATATTTATTTATCTCGACCTAACAGTATACTTTCTTCGTGGTTATAAGATTTGTAATACGAGCGAAGTTGGGGCGGGCACACTATAATCAACAAGGTTTTTTTCCAATCCCTTTAGCCCGGAACCCATAAAGATTACTAATATTTTCTTCAAGCAATGTTGTTTATATTTTCGTTTTACCAGGGCGGACATCCTTCAAAAAGAAGAGAACGACCTGATAGTGCTAGATATTAGAGAGGAGATACTGGAGGCTGCCCTGAACATTGGCTATGTGGACTACATGGAGAAGCAGACCGCCGTGTTCACGGCACACTGCGCCACTGAGGCCTGGCTAAAGCTGATCAATTGGTAATATTGTCTACAAGATGTTGACCGCTGTTTCGAAAAAATAAGGAACTATACAACCGTTTGTTTCTTAAGAGTAAAAGATTTGAAAATCCTTGCTTTATGAATGCTTACCATCTTCTAGGCCCATGCCCAGCAGTTTAGTCTCCACGTTGTTGATTCAGTCAGTCACATTTTTAAAACTAAGGGATAGTCAAACAAAACAAGGACTGTAAACCAGTCTCGTCACAGTTTTTGCGCAGCAGCACATCAAATGGACAAAGTACTTCAAACAGTGTCAAACTACTGTTTGCTTGCTAGTTTCACTAGAACTGGACCCAAATAGCAGTTTTCAGTAATGTTTATTAAGGTTTAAAATAGTACTCATTCTATAGGCATTTCTACCGCCACGATCCTGGCGAGGAAACCAGCGCCTACCCACCCTGCTACATCCCCAAACGCGAGGAGTCCTGGATTCCCGACCAGATGCCCGCCCCTTCCCCCAAGGACACGTGGGCGAAGCACAACCTCACCGTGGTAGAGGACACGCCTGACACGGTGCTGAGCAAGTGGCCTAGTTCCTCCTCTCTGGACCTTCCCGACATTGAAGAAATACCTTCGGAGTATTGGTGATTAATTTGTATTGTAGTATTGCTTTTAAAATTCGTAAGGATATGGCGTATTTTTACGCCATATCCTTACGAATTTAGACGTGCAGATCAAGCAGGATTTGAACTCTTTTGTCATCAATAAAGAGGCAAAAATCGGTATCCACGGCGCCCAAAACGTCCGTTCCTGGAAGGCGCTTTTTTTCACCTTTTTGTGATTTGCAGATACAAACGAGAATTGAAGTTAAATCGTCCTTTAAAGAAACGCAAGGCGTTAAATAAAAGCATAACGTAAAAGCTCCTATTAACGACCCCCTAAAATGTGTACTCTATTACCGATCTAATTTTAAATCACTCATATTATACATAATATAGGGTTCCAGAAAAGTAATACCTTAAAAATTAGTTACATAATTTTGTTTTATAACAAAAAGAGCAAAGTTTGTGTGTTTAAATAGCCAGTGAAAGAAATAATTTGCCAATAATTGGGAAGCGCCCGAAACGGACGCAAGTTTCATAGTGTCGCGCCTCCAGCCACGTAAGTACACCTGAATATTGCTTAAGAAAATTAACGCACTAAAAATTGATTAGTCTTCTTGCTATCACATTACAACTGTAACGCATATATTCGTCTTCTAAACTAATTCTTAAAATAGTACTTTTAATTGGTTTTTATGTTATAAAATCATGTTTTAATAAAAGGCGGTAATAGAATCCAAATTTTAAAACTTGATTCTAATAACGACCCATGGCGTTGTTAAAATTTTGAGAACGTTTAGTATTTTAAAATAATATCTATTATAAACTAACTTATTTGATTATACTTTTTTCTTGTTCAATTCTTAAAATTATTTTACTTCGTTAGGTCTATTAACGACATAGCTATTTCTTAAGTTTTTGTGTCAAACTCGATCTATTTATTATTATTTTTATTGGTCGCTAATAGAATATTGTAACCTTCTTACTTGATTCTATTACCGACTCACAGCTGTGAGGATATTTTTGGTAATATTGAAGTACTTACACAAAAACAAAATGTCAATTTTTGATCAAATTGGCTTATTTCTTGCATACGTGACGTTTTGAGAGATTTTGTCACAGGCCATATCATTAATGTAAAATAAAATTTACTTTCCTGTTTTATTCATGGCATTATCTATGTATATTTCATATATTTTATTAAATTCTATAGTCTCTTTAAAGTTTGTAGCAGAAAGCAGAAGCGCAAGCAGTAGGGACGCCTCTGGTCAACTAGAAGCTGTGCTTATAGCTATAAATGAAGAGACCAGCATATACGAAGCTTTATAAACCTATTATTCATAGCATACCAAGCAGTGGCGTAGCGTGGGGGGGGCCGGGGGGGCCATGGCCCCGGGCGGCACATAATAGGGGGCGGCAATTGGGGAACATGACGAAAATATTGGATTGAATTTAAAAAAAAAACTTTTCCAAATTACCTACCTACTGTTCGCAATATGTTAGTTACCAAAAGCACCCGCGAAAGCTTTACTGCAAGTGTGTGAAAAACAGGACGATAACCGCGTGGGCTCAGGCAGCCGGCGACGAGCGTCCGCGCGATTTTTTCCGCTCTTTGACCTTGTCCAGAAAGGGCGAATTCACCGCGAAACGTTTGGCGCGAATTAATTCGCGCGTTGGCGAGATACTAGGCAATAAAACATCGCGTCCACAAGCTTCACGCGAATAATAAATTCGCCAGACTTGACTCGCGCCTACAGCGCGTGAGTCGCGATACTAGGGCTGCCTTGTTGCGTCCAGATTTCGCGCGAATTTCAGAGCGAGTGCACGTATAATGGATAAAGAGAGAGAAAGAGAATCGCGGCGAATTTACCCTTCCTGCACAAGGCCTTTGAGGCGCGAGTGGAACTAACGCGCCGTCGACAGGGGCCTGGTCCTTATCGGGCGGCGAGCTACCCATCGATCGCCGCCCACAGGCCCGCGCCTATGGTGGCCGGTAGTCGTCTTGCCACTCTCGACGCCTACGCCTGGGTTTTTGTCCGGGGTGTGAGGCCTGACACTGCCTACTTCTCCAGCATGACTGCTTCGCAGAAGGCGGTGACGGCTTCCCATTCGGTCACTCCCACCGATCACCTCTGCAAGGAAACGGCGGTGGCCCGCTCATGCGAGGCATTCCTCCAGGAGACTGTTGCCGGTGACACCCAGGCGTCGCTTCCCCCCGAATCCGACACAGGAACCTTCCGAAATGTCCGTGTCCGGTGAGAACCTGTGTCCGGCGATACGTGAGAGCGCCGTGGCGCCTCGTCAGCAAACTCCTCAAAGAGGCGTGCCCAGCACTGGGTTGCGACAGTCGCATAGTCTCCAAATCCCACGGCTGGATGCCCGCAGGAAGCCTCGCCGCCTCGCAGAAGATTTTGCGGTATTCCCCGCACCATCCGAATGGTTATAACTCTCTGGGACGCCCTGAAAAGCCGGGCCGGAGCCAAGGCCAGGTTCGAGCCCCGTAGAGGGCCATGGACCCACGATCCTCGCGTACCCACGTTATGTTAGGTTTTTGGTCCTGATCGGCTCCCGTGGCCGTGGCTCATGGTGCAATGTTATGTAGCACATTATTATGTGTTATTCTGATGTATAAGCTACGCATATCCAGCAAAGCCATTAAGCCATCGGCCAGCCTTTTTGCTGCCCGCACGCAACGAAATCTCTCACAAGGAATATTTTTTTCCCGTTTTTTCTCCCACTTTTATTTACTGCTCGGCTCCTATGTGTCTTAGCGTTGTGTTTTATAGCCTATAGCCGGCCAAGGAGTATGGATTATAATCGTACCAAGATTGGTTATCCATACTTACTAATATTATAAATGGGAAAGTGTGTCTGTCTGTATGTTTGTCTTTCTTTCACGGCAAAACGGAGTGACGAATTGACGTGATATTTTAAGTGAAGATAGTTGAAGGGATGAAGAGTAACATAGGCTACTTTTTGTCTCTTTCTAACGCGAGCGAAGCCGCGGGCAAAAGCTAGTAAAGTTATAATCCCTTCAGTAGTTTTTAACCCATGCGTGCACACTACGTGCGTGTTTACTAATTGCATTTTTGGCATTAGTATCGATCACTAATCAATCTATAATATTAATCCATACTAATATTATAAATGGGAAAGTGTGTCTGTCTGTCTGTCTGTCTGTTTGTCTTTCTTTCACGGCAAAACGGAGCGACGGATTGACGTGATTTTTTAAGTGGAGATAGTTGAAGGGATGGAGAGTAACATAGGCTACTTTTCGTCTCTTTCTAACGCGAGCGAAGCCGCGGGCAGAAGCTAGTTTTATATAAATATTCAATGTACAGAATTGACCTCTCTACAGTTTTATTATAAGCAAGTATAGATTAGATTATTGGACGTATTTCTCAACAACTAGTGGCACCATAAATTTCTCTTGTTACAGACCGAAATTCAAAAAAGTGCTTTGAACATGGTTTTTTTTAAACTGTGTATACTTTTTTAAAGGTTATTTTGCAAGTTAAGAGATTCAAAAATTACTAAAAACGGTCACTTTTAGCAGAGGTTCAATCCGTATTTTTTTTTTCAATAATAAGTTTGCGCAGAAACCTGAGATGTCCTTAGGGTTGACACATAGGTACATATAAAAAATGTGGGTTTCTAGCGGCATTTCTTCTCTTAGATCTATTTTCCACCTGAAGCATGCATTAGCAAAGCGTGGTAGTATATTTTGACTTGCAATAAGGTGTACGATGTACGAATTAGGAGGCCCATTAATAAGCTTGACTTATAGTTAAAATAAGGGGCGGCGGATTTCCGATGAGCCCCGGGCGGCGAAAAGCCACGCTACGCCACTGATACCAAGGATTACACTGCGTTACAAGGGAAATCATAACTAACTATTGTTATATTATGATTTTATATTATTTATTTATTTCACCATCGAATATTTACACCAATAATTACTTACAAACTTATAGATTATTGGTGTAAATATTAATAACTATTTTATAACAAAACAATAATGTAACACTTACTTCAAAGTAAACAACATCATAAAATACCTTAAAAACGATTTTATTTTATTTTATACTATAGTAGAAGTGACAACTTCGTATGGGTCGGTAAAAGAAGCAGAATAATCGCTAATAGAATCTTGCCGCATTCTATGGGTCGATAATAGAATCAACTCCTCTTTTGGATAAAATAATTATTTTGTAACTATTGTGTTATTGAATATTGAATTTAAGAACTGAATAGCAATGAATACTTCGTAAAGATTAATAATAAATTATAACATCTTCCCTAACATAACAGCTTATATCTATTTTTTTTAAGTGAATCCTGAGACAGCTTAAACTGGCGGTAATAGGAGCATTTACGTTAGTTTCCTTTGCTCCCACTAGTCCATCTTCTAATTCTTAAAGATAAAAAAGTGATTTAGCGCTTACTTTGGCTTAGCCATATTCCGCCTTTATCTTGCACTTCTAGTTTGACTGTTGTGCGACTGTAATTAGGGATATACTAAGTAACGTTTAATTATTTTGGGCTTAGTGTTTAGCATTAGGTATTGTGGGTTAGTTGAGTGTATATTGTGGCCACTGTTCAAGGTTCCCTGGCAAGATCAACGTGCCGTCGTACATGAAGCGGGTGAAAAGAAGACATGGTAGCTATGATGTAAGTAGAAACCCCTGTATCCATACTAATATTATAAATGGGAAAGTGTGTCTGTCTGTATGTTTGTCTTTCTTTCACGGCAAAACGGAGCGACGAATTGACGTAATTTTTTAAGTGGAGATAGTTGAAGGGATGGAGAGTAACATTGGCTACTTTTTGTCTCTTTCTAACGCGAGCGAAGCCGCGGGCAAAAGCTAGTTATAATATAAACAAAAGAGACTTCGTGATTAAAGCTAAGTTTAGGCAACTTTCGACAGAAAATCAGACACAAGTGACAAACATATATTCCTGTACTTGTGTAATGCAAACTATACTCTAAAACTATAGAAATAAGTTTCTTATTGCGTTGCATCGAACAGGCAAATAATTTGCAAAATGCACCAAGTGTAGTCAATCAATCGTACTATCATAAAAAAATAGTGTCTGTATCTGACTATGTTCGGAGATGTATATATATATGCTTATGTTCCGGTTTTCACACTCGATTTTCTATAGATTTTCCAAAAATAGTTAAAAACTAGAAACAGCGATGGTGGTAACTACAAAAATACTTTGTTTTTAAAAAGATGGTGTTAGAGTTCTCACTCGGTATTTTTTGGTAGAATATCAATTATGTAATCTACACTATTTGGAAATTGTGGTAAAACTAAGCTTGTATAAGCTTTAATTTTGGAATTCTCCTGATTCACTCAGCATTTTTTTTATGTCGTGATGGCCTTATGGTTAAGGCGCTCGCCTTTGATGCGAGAGGTTGTGGATTCGAATCCGGGCAAGTGCACATGCACTTTCTAAAGTTTATCTTGGACGTCACATCACAGACATCGGTGAAGGAAAACATCGTGAGGAAACATGGATTTGTAATGAATATAAGTCCGAAATCGCCAATCCGCCTTGAGCAAGCGTGGTAATCAATGCTCGTGCCTTCTCTGTAAGAGAAGAGGCCTTTGCCCTGCAGTGGGACTGTAATAGGCTGGTATTATTTATTACGTAGCATTCTTGCCAAGTCAAAGATACTCTGATTGTCTTATGGAGAATGGGACCTCTGTGCAGGGCTCCGGCAGCGTGTCCTCGATGGATGAGCGATACATCGAGAGTGAAGTGCTGCAGAAGGTCACCGACTACAGCACTGAGGGACTCTCCGAAAAGGTACCTTTTTGTTACAGTTTATTTTATTTTATTTATTTAGGACAAGAAACAGTTTCATGTTCAGGTGATACAATAAATGACGAGCCTGTTGGTCTAGTGGTTAGTGACCCTGACTGCTAAGCCGGAGGTCGTCGGTTCGATTCCCATCCAGGACAAACTTTGTGTGATGACCGTTGCTTGTTTTTTCTGTATCTGGGTGTAATTTATCTATAACTAGCTGCCTCCCGCGGTTTCACCCGTGTTAAAAATGTTAAGGGTCAACAACCCTTATCACTTAGGGGTATGAAAAATAGATAGTAGCCGATTCTCGGACTTACTGAACAAATATTATAAATGCGAAAGTAACTCTGTCTGTGTGTCTCTTCTTCACGATTAAACCACTAAACCGATTTGAATTAAATTTGGTACAGATATAGTCTGGAACCCGAGAAAGGACATAGGATAGTTTTCATCCCGGAAATCCCCTGGGAACGGGAACTATTATTCCACGCGGACGAAGTCGCGGGCAAAAGCTAGTATCTAATATACCAACTATTTGTTAAGTAAGTGATTTATAGTAGAGTGTCGTAGACGAGTGTTACAGTTTAAGTTTTATAAGTTCAAAATTTTGCATCATAAAGAAGTACGTGATGAGCGGTTTCTTTCCGTATGGAAACTAAACTGGGTGACTAACTTAATCAACGTTAACTGAATTGGGTGGAAAACTAAAACCGTGACTGACAGGCTTTTGACATGCGCTGATCCTTTATTTTAAGCACCTAACAGGTATTCTTTGTCCTCCGCTGCAATTTTCCGATTAAATTTGTCGGTTCTCCAAGTTGAATCTCGGAGACTTGTCGAGCTTCATTGCTCGGCACTTTTCTGGGTGGCCTCTGCTATGGATATTAACTTTCATGAGCTGTAGTAGTAGAGTATAGTACGGCGGGGTAGTTCCAAAAATAAAAGAGGAAGACCTTTTTTATTTTTTGAACTACCTTACTTGGTCTTAGGTGTCTTCATCTACGTTCGGTGACCTGAAGACCACGACCCCGGCGGAGGAGGAGGCTGCTGTTCAGGGCTCGCTGCACGGCGCCGGAGACTCTACCGTCAAGGCCAAGAGGGAGAGGGGCATGACCGACAAGGTCAAGAGCTTCATTAGGACCGGACCGTAAGCATGCTTTTAGTTAGATTTTTTGCACTAAAAATATATGCCACTGTGCAGCTTTTCTGGAAAGAAATTAAGTGTTTCTAAATTTTCTATCATACCAAAAGTAAAGCATTAGAGTTGGTGGAGCTCTTTGTGAAGCAGATCACACGAAGAAGACTACCACGTACCACTACGAGAACGAGCCGTCACTGTTGTGACAAACCAACGTTGCTGTGTTTTGGGTAGTTTCCACCATTAACCAATAAATGTTAGACACAATTCCTATAAAACCTATATTAATTTCAGCCTAATAAATTCGGCTCATTTTCAATTTGCTATAAAATTTGATTTTTAGTTGTGTTAAAATCAATAAATAGATAGTCAACTGAGTTGTTATTTTAGTGACGTCATAAGTCGCCATTGCCATACAAAATCTATTGGAGAATGGCGTTTTGACAGCTCATAAAAAGTACGTCAATTGATAATGGTGGAAACTACCGTATTGACATATATGTACATACTTACTTATTATTTTCGTCTCTGAGTAACAACTCATCTGCGAGGCCTATTTCAGATGTTCTGCGGTTTCATTCATTGTTGTTTTATCCAATGATAGGAATGTCTGTTTGCTTGAATGATGTTGTTTTATTAATCAAAGTGTAGTAGTAATATATCATCAATGTTTTGTTGCAGTGGGAAGTCTAAAGGAGTTCTGCCGCCTCTATTCACGAGCGATTCCGGTTCCAGATTCAGCATTATATCTGATTGTCGTTTGAGAAACCTCAGGTTTGTTATTTTCTGATACTAACTAACAACACTTACATAAACGAATTGTACAAAAGATATAATTACTGACAGTCATAAGCCTGAAAGTCTGACAAACACCTGTGTTTGTTTGACTTTTGGTTTCTGACTGCCCAGCCTCTTCCGAACTAAGTTAACTAATTCTCGTTTTGGCAACCGACTCTCAAATGGACTACTTCTCATTATGGCTACTTCTCATTTGGGCTATTTCTCGTTTGGGCTACTTCTCATTTGGGCTACTTCTCGTTTGGGCTACTTCTCATTTGGGCTACTTCTCACTTGGGCTACTTCTCACTTGGGCTACTTCTCACTTGGGCTACTTCTCATTAGGGTTATCACTCATTAAAGGGCTACCAGAAACTGATGATAAAAAAAGTAAAACAAATAATGATTTTGATGTGGTAATCTTGTCATGTCATCTGTCAAGTGACATTACATTTATTTGTATACAGTAGAGTAGTATTATTTATTATTATTAGTAGTATTTAGTAGTAGTAGTTATGTATACAGGGTGTCCCACGGCTATGCCACATGGAGGGAAAGTACCTTAAATATTGTAGATAGAGCATTTTACTGAAAGAAGACATTATATGAATTTTAAAAACAATTTAAACTGCATGCATAGATATTTAAATGATTAAATGTTTGGGCCGGAAATCGAACTTGTTCCACGAGAAAAAATAATCACCCTGCAGTTTTATCATACCGATCGAAAGGTTTCATCATAAGGATGATTTTTTGCTAAATAACATAGTGTCACAAATAAAAGGAAGACCGTGAAATTTAACATTTGATGTGAAATTTTGTTCAGAAAAGTTAAAAGCTTACATTGCCGTAAGGACATTCAATTGACCATCGTTACTACTTATTAATAATTAATCTACCGTCTTAAGTATAAGCCGGTTCATTAAAGAAAGGAATCTTAAATGGCGCATGTACTTGCGTTGACCGATAGTACAGTCTGCATATAAAATTTAAAGTTGAAGTTTTTTTTCTAATCGAAAATATTATTAAGATTTTTTATTGTTTTCATCGGAAACAGTGCCTACTTTTACCACAATAACAAACAGGTATCAACGGAAAAATAACAAAAAACTATAACAAGATATTCGTAAAAAGGAGCACTGAGCGCGTCAAGGCAGCGTGGAAGCAAATCAAGACATTTTTTTTATGTTGACGGTACGCGCGCGTGTGAGTATAGACGGCACTAGTGTGCGAGCGAGAGAACATGATAAGCGCCGCCATTTTAGATTCCTTTCTTTAATGAACCAGATTATAGAGAGCATTATTTAAATAAATAAATATCCACCACAACAAGACTAACTTTGTATTCAAAAAAAGGGAATCATTTTGAGCATTTGAAAAATATACTAATTTGTATTTAAAATGTTATAATTAATGGTCTTCCTTTTATTTTGACACTATGTTATTTAGCATTAAATAATCCTTGTGATGAAGCCTTTCGATCGGTAGGATAAAACTACAGGCTGATTAATTTTCTCGAGTAACAGGTTTGATTCCCGGTTCAACTGTGTATTTATTTATATATCTATGAATGCAGTTTAAATTGTTTTTAAAATTCATATAATGTCTTCTTTCAGTAAAATGCTCTATCTACAATATTTAAGGTACTTTCCCTCCATGTGGCATAGCCGTGGGACACCCTGTATACATAACTACTACTACTACTAAATACTACTAATAATAATAAATAATACTACTCTACTGTATACAAATAAACCTAATGTCACTTGACAGAAGACATGACAAGATTACCACATCAAAATCATTATTTGTTTTACTTTTTTATCATCAGTTTCTGGTAGCCCTTTAATGAGTGATAACCCTAATGAGAAGTAGCCCAAGTGAGAAGTAGCCCAAGTGAGAAGTAGCCCAAGTGAGAAGTAGCCCAAGTGAGAAGTAGCCCAAGTGAGAAGTAGCCCAAGTGAGAAGTAGCCCAAGTGAGAAGTAGCCCAAATGAGAAGTAGCCCAAACGAGAAATAGCCCAAATGAGAAGTAGCTATAATGAGAAGTAGTCCATTTGAGAGTCGGTTGCCAAAACGAGAATTAGCCCTAATGCGCCTAAACCTTCCAGTCGTTCAGAAGGTAACTGAATGACAGTGTTTATCACGAAACCGTTGCCTGTCAAAGCTCAACAACCCATTTTCTTTGTACTTTCGGGCTTCTGACTATTGGCAATGACTGCCAAAGTTACTCGGAAACAAAGATTTTATTTTCTTTTCGGTACCAAAGACGTGTCTTTCGTTATTTTCGAGCCACGGGGTGTCTCACTACCTAATAAAATTTCTCCCACCCGAAATCTAATCTCTAGGATGGTCTCACGGTCAGCATTCCGGCTTCCGATTACGGGACCATTTTATTTAAAAATGAATTTTTAAGCATCACCAGCAAACAATGCTCAGAGCTACCACTTGGTCTACTTTTATAAAACACTTACTAAATTTTCTAAAGTAAATATGTAAATTACGATTGAAATACTTTTAATGGCCTTTATGAAGCACGAAGTGAGTGAAAATAAAGGGTTGTCATGGGAAAGACTAGTTGTGTTGCCACGTGCAAAATAACAATGGGCTTGCTGTCAATAGGTGCACGTTGATTTTATTCGAATGGGGGTGACTTGTATGGGCTTCAAACAAGTGTGGGGCCTTTTATGCCTTTCTTTTATAATGACCTGGCCATACTGGATTACTTAATGCTTTGTGTTTTATAGGTGATTGAACTACTATTATAAACGACGGCGATGTGTTTTTTTTAAGGTATAATTTTATGGATTAGTGTCTGTGAATGTTTGTCTATGATTGTTTGAGAGAGCAATATTTTATATTCAAATGTTTTCTTTTGGGTAGAAGTATTCAGTTCTCCCGAAAAATATGTGTTTCAATGGTCACAAAGTATTAAAAACATACTTAGATTAATTATGAACTAACTAATTAAACGTAGCCACACCGGAACTTATCAACTAGACAACACACCCTAGCCCCATTACTTCTTAAATTTGACCCATATTCACAATAGCGAAAAGTGAGTTTTTCAGCAATAATACAGTTTACGAAGTCAAACCAAGTCGTTGAACTATATCAGTCAAGCTGCTTTGTCTTGGCACAAAGCGGTTCAATTTGAATGACATGAAATGCTTTGAATTAATTTACGAGGGGAAAACTAGTGTATAATCAATGCGTTTTATTATAAGCACCGTGTGTTGATAACGTGGACACTTGTGAACTTTCCACAGGGTTGGCGGTTCTTATCTTTTAGAGATCGTTATTTTTTCTTGCATTTTGCTTTCTTTTGTGGTTTAAGATTCAGAGTATAATACTCTGAATCATCAATCTCATTGAAAAGATTAATCCGACCAGACGAGTCTTATTTCTGGGGTTGTCTTCTCGCCCACGAAATTTTGGGCAGGTGGGCCAGATGTTCACTTTTTGAAACATGCATGGGTAGATTCGCCTCGGTCAGTTTATTTTAATATGCCAGACGTCTTCTATTTAAAATTAAAGCGATAAATCGTCAAAATCGAATTTTCTTTTCAATTTAATATCAATTAAATCTGCAAATCAGAAAATCAAATGACAATAAAAATGGGCATCTGGGCCGTGGACTAAATTTTTTATGGGCGAGATGTCCCATAACCCTATTTCTGGTCGGTCTAACGGTTTTTGTCAGGATTTCATATCCTATAATAATGCTAATGTCGCGTTAATTTCTGATTACATGATGTAGAATGTTTGTTGTAGTTTTTCGCTGCCAGAACCTGAGTCCCTGTTTTTCTAACCAGTTCTAATCCGGTTGCGTAAACAGCTTCCTATAGGCAATTTAAAATTCAATGTGCTCACTCGTCGGAATTAGTCACGAATTTGACATTTGAGGCGCTGACATTTAGGTTCACATTATCACTACCAGTTTGAATGTTAAACTCAAAGGAGCAATTTTCGTAAATTTAAGAACGATCGCAGAGTAATTTTGTCTCTGTGTCGAAAAAAACTCGATGTCGAGTACTGACGTCGATTGTCGAGATGAAATGAGGAGTTATATTTCGATGTTTTTAATTACGACAAATAGTCTTCATTTTGAATTGGATTATGTAATGAGTTCAAGCCTGAAAATAATGTTTGTCTTCAAAACCATTAAATATTGGATACTGAAGCTAAGTCACATCGGTCTATCACAACTTGAAGTTTCTTGTCTATGAACTTGAATCTTTTGAACTACGAAACGAATTTTGCGGTTGCGGAGAGAATTCATCAATAAATACAAATGATTCGCGAGGAATCTTTAAATGTATTATAGTAGTAAAGAGAAGAAAAGCCAGGCGGGATGGTAGACCTAATGGTTACCAATGATTTAATTACCGGACTGACACGAACATGGAATTAAATTGTTTGAATGGAAGTGTCAGCCCTGCACAGTGAGTGACCCAGGTGCGCTCCGGGTCAATGATCGCTCTTGCCGCGTTTTGTTACTGCTCCGTATTGTACAGCTTGTCATCTCAGTCGATGCAGTTTACGGCTTATCTATTATCTGGTTGTTTATGTATTTATATAGGTACTTACAGGATTAGCGACCGATTTATTAGCTAGCCGGGGGAGATGAAACTCGGCTAGGTAAGCTGAGTAAGGGTACGGAACAAATAATTTATTTTATTGCTTACTGGCTATATTGTATGTAGATATTGTTTTTGTCTATATTCTCCCTTTGTGTAACTTAATTACGAACGTTGTGATCCTGTAAAGGGACATCAATACCACCGTTAGTTTTTGTAGAGCAACATATTGTAACGCGATAACATCTAGTGAACCTTATTTGATTTTTGGACCATTGTCGTACACTGTCTGCCTACTGCCAATCTATATATTAAATGGTAAACTGACTGACTGTTGACATACTATGCTACACAAGTCATAAGGAACGGCAATCCGTTACGACAGACTAAGGCGTTGTCCTAATAGAACGCGAATACGCGATTATCGCGCGAGTAAGCGATGTGACCATCGCGTATTCGCCGCGATTCCAAAAACTAGGTGTCCCAATAAACCGTGAATGTGCGATCATCGCGCGGTGAGTTATTATATTATAGTGGCGCGATCAGATCGCGCGAATGTCAATTAGGACACGTATTCGAAACCTATGTTTGTTCGCGCGATCGTACGAACAGAGTTCGTGCGTACCGCGTAGTCGCGTTTTATTAGGACAACCTTAATAACCTTATAGAGAGCTGTCACTTAAACTATTTATTAATTTCAGAGCAGCCAGAAGTTTAATTTACAGCTTTACTGAGTTTTCAGGGCTGAAATAAAGTGGTTTGTGCAAATAATTCCCAGCTGTGTCGTTATTATTTAGCAAGCGCTGGAAGGCGATGCGCCTCGTAACAATAACTCGATTACCATAGACAAGGCAGCGCTGTGGTGTCAGCGCTTCAGCAGAATGCTGTACTATTCATTAATTGGTTAGTTACTATTGCTCTGGGTATTAGTATGATTTGTATTTTGTGAAAGATAAGAATGTCATGAACAGCTGATCCTGAAAGGTGCCAAGAAACTTAGTTTACTTACTTAGTTGTGGCATCGATACTGTTCAATTTACCGCCCTTGCGGGTCGGGTACATCTGAGTGACCGCCAGCTTAGACCAGCCTGGCGGGGACTGAAAAGAAAAAAGAAAGTGACCATTGCTTGAGTAGTTGTAAGGGTAAGGACAGTTAAATCGCGAACTATTACTGTAATTTGATCGTTAGACAATTTATTCTCAGCGTCGTAGATTTGTGGCCAGCTTGAATATCGGTTATTTTAACACCCTGACGAACTTACCTTAGTCTGTTAAAGTGACCTATGTCCTTTCTTGGGGTTGAAATATACACCGTACGAAATTTAATCAAAATCGGCTCTGTGGTTTAGGCCCGAAAGCGGTTGATATAATAATACTTTATTGCAGACGTAAAAACATCCATAGATTGTTAGTGATACATTGAATCTTAGGAACTATGTTAGTAATTTACCTATTATTAAATGGTACCGACACTATAATTACTTTGATTATCCTAAATGAAGGCTAACCCAGTGCCTCCAGATAGGACTTTCAATATGTACAGCAATGACCCTTAGGTAGCTGTTGGGGCTGTCCCTAACTCTGCGCATCAGCGACGCTGCCCTTTTTCGAATTATGGCATGGTAGCCATCTACTTGAGATTCGGCAAACATCGCTGACGCACTACAGTGTCGGGGCAGCCCCATCAGCACCCGGAAGGCATTGTTGTACTGAACTCTCAGAGTGCTTCGGACTCGCTGCGTACACTTGGCCCACAGGCTGCAGGTATAGAATGATTGGCAGAAGGCCCTAAACAATGTTGTTTTTACTGCCTTTGAACACCTCGCAAACCTGCGAGCCAACATGTTACAGCGAATCGCAAGCCCCCTGCGCTCTCGTTCCACGTCTTGATCATCTGTCAAGTCCTCATTAACAATATGTCCTAGGTACACAAACTGAGAGACTCTTCTTAGAGCAACCCCTCCCAGTGTCACGGGCGGTACACATGACGTGTTCATATGCCCCGCCCGGAACACCAGTAACTCACTCTTCTTAACGTTATACGTTAACCCATGCGAGCCTGCGTACGCCTCACACACACCTAGGAGCTTACGCAGGGCGCTGATTGATGGGCTCAACAACACCATATCATCTGCGTAGCTAATGTTATTAACCATGTGACCGTCTATGGAGCAGCCTACACAGGTGTTGTTGAGCTCACGAACCAGCTCCCGTACATAAATATTAAATAATGTTGGAGAACTCAGTCCGCCCTGCCTAACTCCACACTCAAGACGATAAGCGTCCGAAAGGCCTTCTCCCCATCTTACAACATTAGTCTGGTGTGAGTACCAGTACTCAAAAATACGGGTTATACCCTCCGGCAGGTTATTTTCTCTCAGTTTGGTCCACAGTTTATCATAATTGACCAGGTCAAATACCTTCGAGAGGTCCAGAAAGGCGGCATAGACAGGTGTTTTACGCTCGGTATAATACTTGACGGTGTGCTTAAGGACTAATATTGCACTCTCAGTCGAGAGTCCAGTCCTAAAACCAAACTGGCCGTCCTCAAGTGTCACCCATTGAGCAAGATAACCGTTCAACACACCGTCAAGCACCTTTGCCATTATAGTAGCTAACGTAATGGGTCTATAGTTTTGTTTGTCCCCAATATCTCCTGTTTTGTTCTTGACAATAGGTACAACAACAGCTCTCATCATGTCATTTGGCAAATAAGCATGCCTGATGCAGAAAGTAAAGAACATTGCCAACACTCTACACAAGTGGGGGCCTGCATACCGTAGGTGCTCCACACTAAGTCCATCGTGGCCAGGTGACTTACCTTTCACCATGTTACGTATATATGGGTATGATATGGGTGGACATATTTACTTACGTATTTCTATAATAAATTGTTTTAATTCTACCTCCATAACCATTGGAAAAACAATGTGACAATTTAAATTAAATTAAGGCATCCACACACACGATCGATGTTAAATCTTAACGTAGAACATTTATTTCGCCGGCTATAATCGCCCCTTCGATTATTTTCTTCAAGGAAATTTACTTAGAGCCTATGTAACAATATTGTTATCAAGACGGATCCGTTAGGTAAACTGAGAGATATTGTTAAACTTCAGTAATTTAGTATCGTTATTGGATCCAGCAGATATTAGCTAGTGGTATCGGTTTCTGAAACTATGTGAGGAGCATTTGAGAAATACAAACTTGATTGATTTAACATGTAACTAAATCGGTCTGAATTTATTGGGATGCTGACTTGTAATAACATCTTTGATTTTTGCCTTGGAATACAAAACTTTCCTGTCTTTGATTAAAAAACTAGATAAAGACTGAACAAGTATCTGAAAACCCAGTCACGTATGGATAACATGTTCATCAGTGGGGACATTGGAACTTCAAGCGAGTTTAGAATCGAATCATGTATTCCACAGCGGGATGTTCTCTGCGTGACATGTTCGTAATCCGACGGGGTCCGCCATGCCACTCCCTACAGCTAATACTCCACAAAATCAGGCTATACGACTTGTCTAAAATTCCCGTTTCATAAAATCCCGTGAATGTGGAGCATGCAATAAGGCTGATTGCATACATGTCAAGGCGCGGTCCCGCGCGGCGAGGCGAGGCGGCGCGGCGCGACTCGTCCGCTTTGTACAACTAAAAGCTTTTGTTCGTCACCACCATGATGGATGGCCGGCGAGAGACTTTTTTTCATTTGCTAACATGTATCGCGAAATTATTTCTTTTTGTTGCTTTTTTCGTTGGCGACAATATGAAATGTGCTCGCAGTGAATTTGTGAGGATTTTGTGAGCCTATTGCCCCTTCTTTTGCGTTGATGTCGTAATTCTTTGAGGAAAAAATATAACCACGTGTTTTGTGATCGTTTTGCTTTTGACTGGATTCATTTTGCGAAACATTTCCTTTAACTTGTTTTACCTTGATTGGGTAACTACTTTACCTTTGATATATAATTATAATGTTAGCTACGGAAGTAATTAAGCCTTTTTCTTCTGAGAGATTGCGCAACTTAACATTGCTCCTTAGAGAGCAACTCATACCAGGAAAATGCGGGTTTCTTCAGCCCTGTAGGGGAACTTTAGCCCAAAACGGAATCAATGTCTAACAAGAACTTTCCGCATCTTAGATAACAATAACCGTTTTTGTTTGAGACAATTTTGAGTTTCTTTGATCTAATTAAAACATTTATTTCAATTTTACAAGAGGCGCGAGGTTTTAATGTTTTGGACCTTAAGACACTCACATTTATGGTATTGTTTTACCGTTTATACAGTGCGCATAATTTTCAACGTTTGTGATATAATTCCGATGTACTACAAAACACTATAAACATACACCGACCACACTCGACTCATTTATTCAAATTAAGCAATTACTTGAGGCTGGGAGACAAAGATGTTCCCACCGGAACCTCACAAAGGGAGGTTTTGTAACACATTGTGACGATGGGGTCTATTAAATTATCGCTAACAATTGGAAGAGTGACACAATGGCGACCCACTCGCGCCTCGATTGCAAACGCGTTTTAATCAAAAGGGGAAGATACGACAATGAAGACTATTCACTCGCTGCCCTAATTTCCGAAGAGGTATTAACTAGAATCAGAAACTCCATTTTACTTTGTACCCAGTTGGCTATAGGGGTGAAAATCGCGTGCGTGTGACGCAGGCCTAAGTTTGTCTGTCCACGTGCACCATTGATGTAATTGATAGAGCGAACAAGTTTGTGGTCGTAGTGTGAAGTAGTGTCTTTATATGGTTTTGATTGTGTTGTCTGACTATTATTGAAGGCTCCAACCATGCTCCAACGTTATTGTAGTGTTTTTTTGTGAAATTCTTTGGGTTTTATTTCTTGACTATTTGTATGGGGTACCTAGTACCTACTTACATGCTAAACTGAAACAGGAAAATTAAGCTTTGTGGCTGTTTTAGAATGCAGGGTTGTGTTGAAGTTTTCTTTCTTCAGTAACATTCTCATAAGTAAAGATAGAGATTTTATTTCTCTGAAAGCAATCAGTTTATCCGAGTACAATTATTATTATTACGTATCCGTTAACCGGTGCTTGATATCGCGTATCCGCGCGTAATAAACCCTTAATCGCCGCGCAGCACCGCTGGGAAGGGTTGTATTTCTTTGTAAATCGTTCAGCATATGATTACGACGCATATAATAAGTATTTCGTGGAACCCTGCGCCGCCTGGCTTGAGAAAAACGTTATCTATACATACATTATGTATAAAGTATATGAATTTGTTTTTCCGCCTCCTTGCGTCTTAATTTTTTGCAGCCCGAAGGGAACATACGTTGTTGCCATGGTTTTAATAACGTGTATTGCGCATACCTACTGGTTTGTTTACTTTTGCCGAATCGTTTCGGTTTTTAATATATTTTTTTCAGGAGATGTGTATTCAGTCGAGAAAAATTGTGAAACACCCGTAAGCTATTGGGTGATTCTTTAAAACCGAGGGAAATCGACTCATTGGTATGGCTTAATTATTTTTGAACAATATAATCTCAGTTAGGATATTTATTTGTCCGGGTCACTAAATGTAAAAACATTATGTCAAAGGCACTCATTTGCACCCATTGACTTACGATTTAGAGCGTGCTGATTAATTGATCAGCCAGATTAATTATGAAAAAGGCAGAATAATGAGATTTTGCGCCAGATTAATTTAAATCATGCAGTTAAATGATAATGTCACTTTATTTTTAATAGATTTTATTAATTAAACATTCATAATCAGAATCACAGTATAGTTATAGTTACATATTATAATTATATATTAAACATTAATTAAATTGAGTTTTAAATCACAATTTCGTCAGTCATCTTTCGTTTTAAACAAAATTCTTACAAACACTTTAAAATATAATCATAAAATCTTAGTCATACTATCTTGGTCC
Organism: Athetis lepigone; assembly: GCA_033675125.1. Taxonomy (NCBI): domain Eukaryota; kingdom Metazoa; phylum Arthropoda; class Insecta; order Lepidoptera; family Noctuidae; genus Athetis; species Athetis lepigone. The sequence goes on from CM066224.1 coordinate 18,697,170, forward strand.
GCGCTAACGAGTTATAATGTTCTTAAAAAGGTTATATATTTCAAATTAAATGCAATATAATTCAGCCTTCATTTTCAATTGAGGAAACTTTAAAATAATCTTCCTTTTTAACAAAACTCTTAATAACATACAACAGAAATAGCAAAGGTCTCGATTTTAAACTAAACCCCTACTACTTATAATAAAAACAGTAAAATCTTTGATTTAAACTAAACACTTAATAACACACAACAGAAACAGTAAAGATCTTGATTTTAAAGTAAACCTCGTTGTAACGACTAATATTAAAAACTGTAAAATCTTCGTTGCAAACTAAACAATAATAATGATATTCATGAGAATCAAAATCAGTCCAAATTTAAAAGAGATTTCACTAACTTGAGATCAAAGAATTAAATCTAGGAATATTTCTACCTAGATATCAAAAAATATTTAAATCTTCGTCGTCAGAGTCCAATAGATACGGATTGACATTTTCTAAATCAATACTAAAATGTTGGTTTCCATCCTTTGAAAAAGTTATCTCTGAAATGTTATCGAATACATCTCCTGTAGATTCAATATATCGATCTGCTCTATCGATCCCTTCTCCTTTAGTTTTAATTTTTTTCATTACTGTTGGTTCTTTTCTATTGGCAACTTGTGTATTACTTATTCCTAATGATTTACTTTTACTATGTGAGCAGTTCCGTATTAAGGTGGTTTTATCAATCTCTGACAAACTGGTCCCTTCTTCATTTACTGTTTTCTTAGGCGTTCCGCTAATAGCATGGTGTTCATTCGTTTTATTACTCATTGTCCAAAAAGATTCACCAATTTCTCTCAGTAGTCTTGTGGAATTAACTAGCGGTGTGACTGGCAAGATATGAGGGACTTCTCCTAAGCGATAAAGCCCAAGATGATTCATGTGGTTGCAACTAATGGCTTGATAAAGACACTCTTGATCAATGCAACTCAATTTTCGAACGGCTATCTCAGGTGATTCCAAGTTCCAAGCTATTTGGTGCATTTTCATGCACCCTGAAAAAGCTTTAACATTTTGTGGAAAAAGTAAGTCCTTCTCACTAACATCATACTCAGAAACAGTTCGCAATATAGTTTTTTTTAAGTTTTGCTTAATGATATTTAGAAAATGCATGTGGTGATTCATTAATGGGGCTTTGGATGCCTATCAGTTCAGTATCTGACAAAATGCTGGGACTTTGTGGTGGAGTGTTTTGTTCAAGTAAAGCCGCTGTTCTTTTTTCTTGCTTCTTCTTTAGATAATAAGTCTTAAAATTTGTTCTCCATCTCTTCCTCTGTAGACGTTGTTCTCTAGGAGGCATTTCATTTATTGGAAGCTGTTTCTTTTGTTCCTTTCTACGTAAGTAGCTTTTTTTTGTTTCTGTTCTTGTTTTTTTGCCCATAACTTTGCATTATTTTTTATGTTTTCGTATCAGCTCTTCTTCTCTGCGAGCCTCTTTTTTCGAAGTCTTTCTTCTCTTGTTTGTTTCTTTGGTTTTGCCATCGTGATTCTTTATATAGATCTGAAACAAGAACGTGGGGTTTTATTATAAAATGAAAAGTCAATAGGTAAAATCCAGTCTAACCCAAGATCTGAACAAAAATCATAAACTGCCACTTTCGCCCTCAATCTACGTCGGTGTGCCACTAGACGGACGTCAGTTACCAAAGTTGCGCGTAATAAACTGTAAAAACTGTGGTCTATCACTAAATAAACTTCACAAGACCATAATATAGTTAGTAATAATAACAAAATAAAGTTATTTTTTTTATTCATAATAAGTTCTAAGATAACTAAGTCTGTGTAAGGTTCTTCCATGAAAAGAAATCTAATTCATCTGGACATCTAAATTCATCTGGCCTTAAGAGCCAGATAAAACCAGACTAATGCAAGCCAGATGAATTAGGAATTTGAAGAAAATTAAACTTTGCTCTTTTATTTATAAATTTACAAAAGTAATAGTGTAATAAATGTAAATAAACAACCTGATAACACACTTTGGTTAATTATAACAAAACATAGGGACATATGTACAATCAATAAATTAAGACAGATTAATTATGCCGCTTACCTTACAATCGCCAGACGACGGGTTTCAATCGTATTTTTTTGCCAAATACACGAGATGCACGACTACTCCACGCTACGGATCGGCAATGACTGGCGCAGCCAATCACGAGTCGACTTTATTCAATGAAAAACTTGATGTTTACGTTGAATTCATGCTTGGCAAAGATGCGCCAGACAAATTATCATTTTAGTCGAGGACAATTTTTAAAGTATTGTTATTACGAGAATATACAAGTTTCTTTAATTTAACTATGATAATATTAAAAAATAAACATTCAAATATCGATACTACTTACAATTATTTTTTTATTTCGTAAATTGGTAACAGGAAAAAAAAATATTTAACAAAAACCGACGTTGGGACACAGCAGATTAATTAGAATTGACTGTTATCTGCAAACTTATATATTATTTGTTTAAATAAATCGCATAAGTAATATAAGGCCACTATAGATATTAACTATTTACATAACACCTGCAAAGGATATTTCAATTGGACTTTACTTTCTTATGTTCTTCAATGAAAATGTCGTCAAAATGGTGGTTCAAAGAATCACCCTATTGTGATTTCACATTTCCAGCCATTAATTTTTCGTTCCAGGAACCAGGGGTGGCGGGTAATTGATATTTTAATCTGATTTCAATAAATGAATGAACTTTGACATGGGCCGTGTGAGAGTTGCCTTAAGATATTTTTATTTATTAAGTAAGTCTGTTGAGATGAACGGGCTGTTAATTCTATGGCAAAAACAATCATAACATATAATGCGTATTGATTCCTGAATTTCACCTTTAAAGTTATTTTCTCAGATTGAGATAACTAGGAATAGAATAGAATAGAATATTCTTTAATGTACACCAATACTTAGGACAAAAACAGTAAAAGACAACACAAACAAATATGCAAGAGTACAATAGGCGGCCTTATCGCTAAAAAGCAATTTCTTCTAGGCAACCTTTGGATGGAATCAAATTATAGGGTAAAGGGTAGTCTATGGCGTACATTAATATATATAGATATAAGTATTAATATAATATGTATTTATAGAGATATATTTATATATTTACTTATATGTGCATTAGATGTATATATACAAATCATAAACAATACATAGATACGATAGAAGTAGTATATAAAATAAAATTGAATTTAACCGAGTGATGACAGTGTTAGAGAGCCAAGTAGTCTGCGTCCGGTGCATCTCTAGATGTGCAGCTTCACTTCCCAGTGCCTCAGTATTCATATCACCACTCTGACGTCAGCACATTTCCCTCCCATACATTTTAATGGCCATCCATATTAAAAGATTACCTTACGAAGTCAATGCCATAGGTGATCGGCCGCTCACCTCGCGCTCCCAGGTTCGACTCCCGTATAAAATGACGAGAATTATACTACAAAATTATGTATATGTGAATGTTTTTTCATGTAAGTAACTTGATTCGTTGAATTTTGAGATGTATTAGTGTTGGTCACTGTATTATGAGCGGTGTGTGGTCCTGTCTGTCTGTCTGTAGACTGTAGGGCGAGTGAACTCTGTGACATCGCTGTATTGTAATTATTTCGTTGGAATTCTTAGTGTTCTTGCCACGCGCGTGATGCATGGGTTTGGTAATATATTTATTGTATTACTATCGCCGCAGCTTCACATGTGTTAAAATCTTAGAAAATCTTGGATTTTATTTACTGTAATATGCGTGTTCACACCAATTTTCAACCGTACTAAAATCTTTTTCGTAGTTTAAAGAATCTAAGCGTACATCACTTTCATACATACAGTATTTATACAATGCAAAGAGAAGCTCTATGGAGAAATTGCAGGGCAAGTATACCATAAAATTTATATTGAGGCTGTCTATCAGCGAAATTATTTTTGTAAACAGTCCCGCATTTCTTTTATCTAACATAATAAATGTATTACATAGTACATTAAGCTGTAGTATCACAACATACATTATTATTTGATTATACTCCAGAAAAACACTTCCCCATTAAAGTCAATAAGACCATGACAGGAACACTAGTCGCTCACTCGTCGTCGCTCCTGTTGCAAGTAATCCTCCTCGATTATAACTCGTATGTCAATGTGTTAAGGTCTTTTTGTGCCCTACACGTGGAGGCAGTGGAAGGAATAGGAAATTAAGATAAATATAGCATGTTTTTAGGTTATAGGGGTTTTTAGAAGTGACGATAATATAGTGATGAAGTATGAATTAACTATTCATACTTATAAAAAAATAAAAACCTTTGATTTTGATTTTGACTTAAGTAATCAAGTTCGATACATATGCCCTTACTAATAATCACTGTGTAAAGTTATGTCATGAATAAAACCTGTGTAACCATACATTTTTTCACGTATAAACCTGTCATAACTTTATGCAGCGATTATTAGTAAGACGCTTAGTAAGTACATTATTCACATAGATACTGAGTATTTTTAAGGAGGTTTAACGTTATTTCCAAATAACTTTGATTTCGGAAGTCGGTGGCCATGTAAAATAAATAGAATCAAGACGCTGACTTCAGTCAGGGCAAAGATTCAATTTCTTTAGAAGCAGTTTTATTACAACCTTAGAATAACAACGTAACAACATTGGTTAAACTACCTCTAGTCCATGAACAAAAAAAAATACAAGACCACATTTCGTGTGACAATTTTTATGAAACTATTAATTAAGTAAATCCGTGTTCTGAACAAATATTTAGGAGTGATTTTGCCTCCGAATACCATATTCATAATTAAGAAAGAATGAATAAACTATGTAGGGGTACAAACATAGCGTGTTATTTACATTACATTTCTTAGGAAAATTTATTTGTTCGTGAATGTGTTCATGTTTCTGTCCATGGTAGTAATGTTTTGTTAGTGAAATACCTAGTTTAACTCTTGGATCACCGTTCTCCTGCTTTTTTGCTATTTATTTGGGATCCGTGCTGTACTGCTGGGAATCTTCTTTTTACTCATCATCTCCTTAACCCTTTCCTAAATTGTATTGGGGTCGGCTTCCAGCCTGACCGGATTTAGCTGGGTACCATGTTTTATGTGAAGCGACTGCGTATCTCCTAGACCTCCACAACCCAGTAACTAGGCGATGCGAAAGCCCTTGGTTAGACTGGTCAGTTTTTTTTTGGCTTCTGACTACCTACCAGTAAATGATTGTCAAAGTTCTACGAATAACAACCGGGACCAACGGCTTTATGTGCTTTCCGAGGCACGGGATGTCAGTGATGACCAAGATAAACTTTAGAATATACATATGAATTGAAAAAGTCATATTCAAAGTCTTCTTTCTTACTACACTATTCACTAATTTCGATTTTCGAAAAACTCTGGAGTCTACGAATAATGCGGTGCATATTTAGATCGCTTTTCACTGATATAGTGATTATACAAAATAATGTATTACATTTCAATTTTTTCTTCGTAGTTACCTAAATATGTAGAGTGCACGAAACTAAACAGCCGGAGTCACATCCTCCACAGAAAAAAATGCATGTTCTAGTTTTTACGTTGCAGAGGGGTCGAAGAAAATTTCCACAATAAAGCGCAAACATCGTGTCGCAGTCGTGTCGTCACGTACGAACAGTTCCTCGTTGTCAGCTCTTTTCCTAAATGTGCTTTTTATTGGATTAACTATCCATTAGCCTACTTGTTGTTATTTTCAAAGAACAGTTACAGGCGTATTGTCGCGTCTGAACGCGTCCTTCCTTGTGCCGTGTCCTAAATGTTGGTTATTAGATTAATGGATCATTAGTGGGGAAAGATAAAAGAGCCAGTAATTAAGTGAACACGGCAGGACATCATCATAACTTATAGTGTACCAGTGAAGGGCACAGTTTTCTTCTCAAAGAGAGAAGGCACGGGCATGGACGACCGCGTTCAAAGTAGATTTGCGATTTCAAACTTAAATTAATTTGTATAGATTTTGCCTGCGACTTCGACCGCGCGTAATGTTGAAGACAAGCTGGTATCTTCGATTTCATCAGGGTCTTTTGTTACTGCTTCATTGCGTACCATGATTTTAAATAGCCGATTACTCTCCCAGTTGTCTGACTCCAAGAATTTACCCTATATCGTAGGTTCGATTACAAACATATAAACCCACATATACAACCAATCTTTACATATCAGGTCATACAAAAATATTCTATGTGGGATTCAAACCACTGCGTCAAATATTTTTATTTATTTTGTTAATGACAACAAACAGGAGCCTATTAAATACTTATGACATATGTATGAGGTACTAAAATAATAGATAGTTATAACAAATACACTACACACGACATTGTCCACAGATTACCATACAAATACTTAGCATAGGTACTGCTAATAACAATAAGCTTGATAGCTTTAAACTTAAAAATTTCCATAAAGTCGAGAAGGTGGATCTTCTCTATCTGTCTGTTCAATGTCCTGTGTCTGTGTCTTGTGTCAGACACTCGACACTTGACACTAGACACTCGACACATTGACACTAGACACTGATGGGACACACCTATTGTTGCCAAGATTTACTTTGAGTAAATACACGTTGTTATTTATCGGAAAAATACTTAATTAATGTTGTATTTGTGTGGGCGGTGGGAGTTAGCAAAAGGAATTGGAGTTTTTGTATAGTTATAATGAGTATTTCTTTTATTGTAAGATTTGTTTTAACTTGGGTAGCTTTTTACGCAATTAAAAGCTTTTTGTTCCGTTTTCTCTTTCGTAACTGGATCTATTGTGATGCGAGATTATAATAGAAACCAACGTAGAGCCTCTTTCTTTTATGAAGTTGTGTGTGGTGTCTGGTGGGCTACTGCCCGAAGGTTCTTAGTCATGATTTTGTATAAACACTAATGCCACGTCAAATTCCTATACCGCGATGTAGGCTCATCAGTTGTAGTTCACATGTTTAGCGATAGATGTCGCCCCTTGGTTAAAAAAAATCAAGTATTTTTTATTTGATGAGTTCAAATCTTCTAATCTGATTTTAATTAGTTTTTTGTATGAAAAGACGTCTTTTTAAATCATATACAACAACACATTGCACCCCGCAGGCACCCTTCTCAATACACATTGGAGGGTGTTTCTATAGGTTACCAAAATCCCCGTGACACACGTCAAATATATTCATGTATATTGGCATGGAATATTGTGATAATAGTCATTATCCTCGCTCGGTGGAATAGCGGTAAGTCCACGTTACCTGGGAGACGGGGTTCGAATCCCCACCGGGGGACTTTTAGCTTACTCCAATTAGTACCAGTACGGAGGTATTTTTTTTTATCTGAAATATACAGCTGCTGGATTAATAAGCCATCTTGATTTGATCACGGCTTTGTTGAAAAAAAACTAGATTATTATTATTATTAAGAGCCGTCTATGTCCCACTGCAGGGCAAAGGCCTCCCCTTCCTCCTTCCACTTATCCCTATCTAAAGCGGTTTCGGGCCAATCCTTGAGGTGACTGTCAAGTTCGTCCCACCATCTCCGCCTGGGCCTGCCGCGTTGCCGTTTACCGCTATGTGGGATCCACTGTGTGGTTACTTTTGCCCAGAGCTCCTCCGGCATGCGACAGATGTGACCAGCCCAGTTCCATTTGAGCTTGGCAGCCGTGTGCCCTACATCCGCAATTTTAGTTATGGAACGCAGCATCGAGTTTTTTATGCGATCTGCGAGTTTAACTCCTAGGATACTGCGTTCCATTGCTCGCTGGCAAACCCCGAGTGCGGACTTTTGACGTTTGGTTAATGACCACGTCTGCGCTCCGTAGGTGAGAGTGGGCAGGATGCATACGTCCATGAGCTTTCTTTTTAGGGAAAGAGGGAGTGTTCCCTTCATTATCTGTTTCATCGACCAATAGCTCTTCCAGGCGTTTTCGGTGCGTCGAGCGACTTCTTTATCTTGTCTCGCCTGGAAGGAGACTATTTGGCCGAGGTATATGTACTCTTGGACGTACTCAATCCGCACACCCCCAATTGTTATCGCGCGTTGGATGCTGTTGGTCATCACCTTAGTTTTCGTCATATTCATTTCAGTTACTTAGTTGGTCGAGCATCAGGCTTAACTCGGCTGCCGAGGAAGAAAAAGAACAATGTCATCGGCGAAGCGGAGATTAGTTAATCTTCTCTCGCCCATAACAATGCCCTTGTCCTCCCAACCGCTTTTTATTTTTTGGAAAACTTCTTCTAGCGTTGCTGTGAAAAGTTTTGGAGAGAGGGGGTCGCCCTGCTTAACACCTTTTTGAATGTAAAAAGATGGTCCAGTGGTATTTATTTGAATAGCTGCTGTGCTGCTTTGGTAGATTTTTTCAAGTAATTTTATATATGTTGGTTCGACGTGCTGTTTCCTTAGTGAGTCAAATATGGCGCTGTGTGATAAACTATCAAATGCTTTGGAGTAATCAATGAATGCGAGATATATCGGAAGGTTAAATTCTTGGTGTTTTTCAATGATCTGATTGAGGGACTGTAAGTGGTCGGTTGTGGAGAGAGTTTTTTTTTTTTTTTTTTTTGTTGAAAAAAAACTAGAGGCTGCGAAAAAAAGAATAATTTCCTTTTCTAATGCTATTGCCCAAAATTGCGACTCACAAATTGAAACTTCATTTTTAAACCTCTATAAGATCATTTTTACTAAGATGCTGCATTTTGAAAAATAGATTTGTTTATTCCCTGTGGTTATCCCTTATTTTTTCTCTCTATAAGCTATATGTATAAGGTATATACCTACCCCCTCAAACGTGACCTAAGAAGACGGCTGAAAGGTAACTATTTATTCATACACAAGTTTCATGAATAAGCGATGTGGGTAGTTTGAAGTATTTTCCTTATGGCCGCATAGATATGCAGATGTGGGGATTATGCATGCGAATCACCTTCGAATTTACCGGTCGTTAACATGTGGTTGTACCCTATAGAAATGAAGAAGAATATGTATGGATGGGAGCGGTAGTTTTGATAAATCAGGAGCGGTTCTTTGTCTAATGGATGCGAAGTTATAGGGTCTAAATTCGTCTGTAATGTCTGAGTTTCAGCATTAATGAGTGAGAAATAGTCTGAACTTCTGGTAAGTAGTCAATATTGTGATGTTACGCTCAAAATTAAATCTTAGACACTTTACAGGCGACTGTCTCGGTGAGAGAGCACTAAAGCATTGTTATTGAAGTTGTAAAGCATATACTAGTTGTATTTCTGGTCCTGCACAACCCGCTAGGAGATGATTCTACTCATAAAAACAAACAACTTTTATTATGGAACCAACTCTCAAAAAATATCTGTTGTTTCATACATTATGGTCAGGTGGGCATTGAACTTTGGTTAGGAACAGCTGATATTTTTTCGCGATTTCAGTGTTGGTTCCATAATAAAAGTTGTTTGTTTTCATGGGTAGAATCATCTCCTAGCGGGTTGTGTAAGACCAGAGATACACCTAGTATTATTATACTGTGTAAATGTGGGAAACGATAATAATGTAGTTGTTATTCGACGAATAAAAACTAGATTATTATCGATTCCCGCAAATTCTATAATTGCCTAATTCTATAATATGTATAATTGATGGAGTTCTGACCAAACCATTTAGAATCTTACGTTCTGAAAATAATAGATGGTAACGTCACTGCAGCTCCAGCTGTAATTAATTATTCGCCCGTTTTTAAAATAGATAAATTTTACACAAATTACACAGCACGTAAATCCTACATTATGTTTATGATTTATTTCACTTAACTATTTAGGAATCAAGACCGTTCGGATACATACCTCGACTTCGAATATTAATAATTAATGTTAAGAACTATCTGTCCCTGTTGTTTCACCCGCATTTTTCGTTACTGCTCCGCTCCCGTGGGTCATAGCGTGATGGTATAGGGTACTTCCCGTTTGTCCACACCCCGTCGTCCACACTGCGGACGACTGGGAATGTTGCGTTCTGTTCGTTCACAGTGTAGATGAACAGAACGCAACATTCCCAGTCGACCGCACCTCTTTTCATGTCTAGTTTAAGAGTCAGTGTAAAGAAATTTTAAATTGAATAAATGACTTCATTAAGTTTTTTTTTATTAAAAATCATCATAGTGGAACTTTACAAACCTTAAAAACCTTACGACTTTACGAGTAATAAGAACCTTCAGTAATAAATTAAAGATTGAAAACTTAAGAAAACAAGCTTTTGTTTTCTTAAGTTTAGTACTTACTAGGCGCGCAGTAACGTGAAGTAGTCATGTGCAAAAACTCAAAATTCACAGTAATTTTTAATTTTCGCACTTGACTACTTAATGCAATCAAAAGTACTAGGTGCGCAGTAACGTGAAGTAGTAAATGGAAAACGTGATCCTGAAAATTAAAAATTACTGTGAATTTTAAATTTTCGCACATGACTACTTCACGTTACTGCGCGCCTAGTACTTTGGTTCTCTTAAGTTTTAAACCTAAAATTCAAATGTGAAACCCAATTCTTATGCAAAAACTCTTATGTATGAAATACGCAAAAAAGCTTTACATTTACTTGGTATGTACTTTTAAAGTATTTGCCTTACTAAAGTAATAAGGCTAAGTGCATAATATTTTTAAAGTATGTTAATTATATGAAGGAAATACTATTATCATATTTTCTTTACCAACTCTTAGACTAGACGTGAGATGTCGGGGTGCGGTCGACTGGGAATATTGCGTTCTGTTCGTCTACAGTGTAGACGAACAGAACGCAACATTCCCAGTCGTCCGCAGTGTGGACAACGGGGTGTGGAACGAACGGGAAGTACCCATGGTATATAGCCTATAGCATTCCTCGATAAATGGGCTATCTGACATTTAGAATTCTTTTAATTCGGACCAGTAGTTCCAGAGATTACTGCCTACATAAAAACTTACAAACCTACAAACTTACAAATTTTACCTCCATAATATTAGTATAGACAAAACCTAGGCACTCTGTTGTCTTGAAATCTAGACTTGTACCTGTTCCTAGCTAAGACATGGCTTTACACAAACACTATGAAAATCTATTGAGTCGCTTTGCAATTCAAAACGGGCTCAAGGTTCTTTGGCTACGGGTCGTCGACTGCTAAATGTTGCCATGCTTCTTCAGACTCATGAAATTGTAAAGGTTTTTTTTATAGCCAGCTTGACGTAAATGTTTAAAGATCAGAGAGGAAATTTTTATCATATATTGAGAACGTTTACGTTCTAATAGACATGCCTTTAAAAAATGGCTTTGGTTTTGATACTTTTTGATATTTACTGTCGTCTAGATTGACTAGAATGATCTCATTAATTTGTGTATAACATCTTCTTATACCTGTACTTACACTCTTTGCAAATAATGTTCTGATTATGATTGACTTTTTACTAAAATTCACTTTCAGATCGGGTCAGATTTTTTTTTTCCATTATTTACCCGTTTGTAATCAAACTAGCTTTTGACTGCGACTTCGGCTTCGGGTTTAGTCTCTCGGGCAGACGATGTCGTGGATTAAAAAGGAGGTTTTGTGTTCTCTTCTGGAATTAAGTGTTTTTAGTCGTGAAAGCATGACTGACAGAGTTATTTTTGTATTTTTTTTAAGCAGAAGGTATTATAATGTATACCTGTTGGTTTCCCTAAATAATGTAATGCTCATGGGTGAAGGATTCCTGCATGACATTTCTTCAAAGTTTTAGCAAGGGTCTTAATCGTAGTCTTAATCTCACTGAAATGCCATAAATCATTGATTGATTCATTGACATTGATTGTCGCCGTGACGAGAATACACACATACATGGATTATGAATGTTTTGATTTGCACACTTGGCGGTTTCACAATAATTAGTTAATAAAAGCATACCTAAAAGCCAACATTTTTAATATTAATGTATTTTTTCCACAGACTGGATACTCAATATGAAATAACCTCGGAGAAGGTGGACACTCCACCTGGGGAGTCTACCAGAAGAAAGTGAAGGTGTAGTACTTATTTTTTTTTGTATTGCGAATTGTGAAAACTATGACGCCTCTATTTTTCTTATTTGAAGTTCAATAAATTTTGTTTGTACCTAACATGACATTTTTCTTTACCAAGAGGAAGAGGACTGTACAAACTTTAAGGAATGATAAATTGCTCTATTTTATGGCTAAAACCACCTTTTTACTTATAATATCATTGGCTAAAACCAAGTGGCAGCCATTTTTGTATTTTGGTTGATTTTTTCGTAGTAATATATATTTATTTATTACTATCTTTTGCCCGCGGCTTCGCTAGCGTTAAAAAGAGACCGAAAGTAGCCTATGTTACTCTCCATCCCTTCAACTATCTCCACTTAAAAAATCACATCAATTCTTCGCTCCGTTTTGCTGTGAAAGAAAGACAGACACACTTTCCCATTTATAATATTAAGTATGGATTTTTGTTGCTTAGCAACTTGATAACTTGATAGAAATAACTAAAATTAGTATAAAGGCTATTAGTACAAAAGCTAGGCAATAACTAGGTTCCTATTGTGGCGTAAAGCCATTTACCGGAATCTTCCAGACGTCTCCAATAACTGTCATGAAACAGACAAAATTAATCTAAGCCCTCTACAGAATCTATATTAAATTCCATTTAGAAGCCCTTAGCAACAGCAGCCCTTTCTAATAGAAAGACATGATTACTAGAACATTGTCAGCAAAGGGGTGGGCAGTGGCCGTTATTGATCACGTGACTGCACCGGCCGGGTGTCCGGGGTGTCCGAGGTGTCACTGTCCGGGTATCCGGGTGGTCACTCGGACTCGCGCCATCCGTCTTCCTGAGCCTGACAGACAGACGGACGGTATTTGAAGGTAATTCACGCTCGTTGATTTGGAGTGGTTAGGCAGGGTAACAGGGGTATTTCAGTTAGATGGTCGTTTATATTTTTGGGTTAGGATTTGAGTGCTGCTTCCCTAGGGTATCGTGATGGCGTGGTGTCAGGAAGGTCACTGGCATTTATCAGCGTAAGTAGGTATGGGGAATGGTGTTTGGATAACCAAAATGTGGCTGTTATTTCAAAAATGAATACCTATTACGGTTCCTGATTACATTTGTGCTGCTAAAAATACGTTTGGTCTCATAGTTTCACCATTAAATTTTTAGATAATCAATTAGAGTTATTCCTAGTACTAGCAATTTGCCGTTTCGTATATATCAGGACGAACACCAGGAACTTTTGAAAAAAGAAATTAGATATTTTATGAGGTATCCATTACACCCTGCTGTTATAATGAAAATAGCCTCATGGAATTATTGTGTTCTATCTCTATGGACATGCCCTATACGCTAGATGATATTACCTCAAGACATTCCATATCCATTGATCTCCATTCAGTTCTATCGCTGCAATAGTTATAATAATTTGTTTTTATGTGGCTACTAGTTTTATCAGAGCGCACAAATAGGGTCATTTATGACGTCGTGTGATGGTGGATAGGATGTTATCTGTCGGTGCCATTTGGACGTCGCCGTGAGGCATGGAGCGTTTGAGCGGTTTGATTGTAATCATGGCATGTTTCTGTTTGTTTGCGTGTAGTTTATTTTGATCGTGTAGGGAAAGACATGGAGTTTTTTTTTTAATCGACGGGCACGCGACGAGCCTGTTGGCCTAGTGGATAGTGACCCTGACTGCTTAGCCCAAGGTCGTGAGTTGAATTCCTACCAAAGACCCGCAGGTTGTGGGTTCGATTCGAGCTGTACTATTTTTGTGTGATGAAAATGACTGATTGTTCTGAGTAATTTATCTATATGTATGTATTTATTAATTATATAAGTATGTTTACCTATCAGTTGTCTGGTTACCATCATAGTACAAGCTCTGCTTACTTTGAGATTATATGACCGTGTGTGAGTTGTCCCAGGATATCCATACTAATATTATAAATGGGAAAGTGTGTCTGTCTGTCTGTCTGTATGTTTGTCTTTCTTTCACGGCAAACGGAGCGACGAATTGACGTGATTTTTTAAGTGGAGATAGTTGAAAGGATGGAGAGTAACATAGGCTACTTTTTGTCTCTTTCTAACGCGAGCGAAGCCGCGGGAAGAAGCTAGTTTATTATAATTAGTCCGATTTGGTGTCTGAACTAAAAAGTTACGTTTTTAATTTGTTGTTTGCTTACAAAGATAGAACTGATGAAGTAGACTTATCTACAAGAAACCGAAGCTGTTAAAAGGAGCTACAATAGACATCACCTCTATAAATAGTGAGATGTAGACGTGGGCTTGTTAGCTCGTAGCCGGCGGCCACGGGACAGGGTAGCAGACTGTGACTAATGCACGTGCACACGAACGCACATCTCAGGGGTAGTGGACGCGTTGAGGCGATCGTTTTGTAATCATTCGACACTTTACAAGCGATATGTTTCGGTGTTAAAAAAATATACTCCCGGACACCTAGTCCATCGTCCAGAACTTTTAAAAAATATAATAAACTTCGGTCAATTAGTGCATTAAAAAAAATGCATTCAAATGTTTAATATGCCAGATGCAAAACTGCATTGCTAATTCAAATATACACACATCAAAAGTGTCTAGGGATATTTCAATTAAACCTAAATTACTAAAATTCTATTAACTTTTTGTTAAAACATGTACACATTAAAATAAACCTTGTTTAATAGACTATTTAATTTAATAATAAACTTTTAGATAAAGTTAAATTTAAAAAAAACTTAGTAGAAAAGGAAAAACTCAAACAAAATTTCAATCTTAACTTTATTTTTGAAACATCAAAACTTAAACAAAACAACAATTTTTTTTATAAAAATTTTTGAAAACTTAAAATTAATATTCCGTGGATCCACCTAAGACTCTTCTGACACATCTGCAGCGGTTCTGCATACTCAAAACAAGGGTGTCAATATCCTGTTGTGGAATACTGTCCCATAATTGCCGTTTCTGAAGCCATGAAGACCAGTCAGAGCGTTATATTCAGGCTTTGGTCATGTTATCGTGTCACGGAGGAAGTGGTGGAACGGCACCGAGGACTTCAACGCATTACAACACATGTACAGGACCGATTCATAGTAAATGCTGCACGAAGTCAACTAAATGCAGCGGCGATGCAATTGGTTCAAAGGCTACAGAGAGAGTATGGTTTGCTGGTAAGCGGTCAAACTTTGAGAAGGCGACTGCATGAAGTCAATCTACATGCTCGCAGGCCATTTTGGGTATCAGCACTAAGGAGAGGTAATCGAGGAAGAAGATTACAATGGGCTATTGCACACGAAAACTGGAACCATTCTCAATGGTCACTTGTGCTTTTCACTGATGAATCTAGGTTTGGATTTCATCCTGATTCGCGAAGAGTACGCGTTTGGAGAAAACCTGGACGTTGGAATCGACTGCAGCACCCACAACAAGTTCATGCATATTAAGGTGGCACGATTATGGTTTGGGCAGGAATTCGTCTCGGCGGTAGAACGGACCTCGTTTGGATACAAGGCAATATGACTGCTCGAAAATACCGAGATGAGGTGCTAGAGCCTGTAATCTTGCCCCACAAACAGCAAATGGGACAAAATTTCCAGCTAATGCACGACAATGCCCGTCCACATACGGCGCGTATCGTTACAAGTTGGTTACAACAGCATGTTATCCAAGCTTTAGACCGGCCTGCACAATCCCCTGACTTAAATCCTATTGAGCATGCCTGGAATATGCTTCAGAGAAGAGCTCGTAGGATTTTCCCTGTTGATATTGTGCATCAAAACCAGCTTTTCTTGCATCTTAGCAGGATTTGGGACAGTACTCCACAACAGGATATTGACACCCTTGTTTTGAGTATGCAGAACCGCTCCAGATGTGTCAGGAGAGTCTTAGGTGGATCCACGAATTATTAATTTCAGTTTTCAACAATTTTTATAAAAAAAAATTGCTTTGTTGTTTAGGTTTTGAAATTTCAAAAATAAAGTTAAATTGAAATTTTGTTGAGTTTTTTTCTCTTCTTCTAAGTTTTTTTTTAAATTTAACTTTATCTAAAAGTTTATTATCAGATTAGATAGGCAATTAAACAAGGTTTATTTTAAAGTGTAGGTGTCTTAACAAAAAGTTAATAGAATTTTAGTAATTTAGGTTTAATTAAAATATCCCTAGACACTTTTGATGTGTGTATTTTTAAAGAGCTACAAACTCATGTTGTGTTGTGTTGCATGCTGGGGGTGGTTCGATTTAGGAGTCCGGAAGTCTATAATTCTGGGTTTGTATCTGCTTATGTTTTTTTCTAGGACTGTCACACAGCAGCTAGGACAGCTAGTTTTAAAATAACTGTATCAAGGCACCGGGTAGTGGAGCATTAACCAAAACAGTAACTGAACACTAGAGAAACGGTGTCCACTAGACACATTACACACATGCTACATGCTACATGCAGGCTACATGTAGTAAACTTGAAACTTTATAAGATATTCTATTAAGTAATCCTACAAATGAACAAATACAAATTGTTTTCATCACAAAACATATAAGTAGTAGCATTGGTAATTGCATTATTTTGCAGTTTTTCCTGATGAAGAATGTTAGGTAGGGTACTTTTCCATACATGTTTATATGTATAAGTTTCGTTGAGCGAAGGAAAGTTGCAGTTGCTGGTCTACCTATCAATTTTCTTACAATTCTCATAATATTTTGTCTTGTGGAGTGACAATCTATTGAAGCACCAGAGAGTAGCGGAGCGGAAAATCACATGCACGGAGCGGAGACTTGAAGTTGATGTAATTGACAGATTTCCACTTAATGAGTTTCCGTTGGCTTCCCAACACTTTAGTATAGTGTCAAGCCTTATGGGGGTGAGGGAGGTAACACCCGAAACACCTTGATGCTGCTCTTAGTTATGGGTGTCCAAAAACCCACCACTAGTTGCCAAATTTTTATAAATCGTGCCAATTTCTCCGATCAATACTTTTAATTTGAAACGGGCCGTTTATAAAAGTAATTATCATTGCTATCAGATGGCTCCGGCCGCGGGGTGGGCAGAGGCACAGGTATATAAATCGGTAGCACGCTCATAGATAATTGGTTGTGTAGTAATTGCACCGAGTTTTAGGAAAACGCTTGCGGCTACGTGTTTTGGTTCTTGTCCATTGTATTACGATATTTTTACTTTGTAAATAAAAAAAGGCTCTTGGATAAGGCTATATGGCAATGTAAAATGTGCCCACGGAATACGTAAAGCCGTAACAATAAAGTCCTTAGAACCACAAGGTTTAGCACATTTCTGAGCTCCAAGAGATTGACGACAGGCCCAACGATCTGTTCTCGGCCCGATCAGAGTATTTGCAGAAGTGCAGAAGGGCTCTAACCTTTCGACGACCAACCGACAGCCGGCAGTCGGGCTGCTATTGTCTTTATTGTGTCTGGAATAACGTGTGTTCGAAGGATTAAGCCAAATAAAGGAGAATGGGCAAAATGGTACCCGGCTCCAATAGATATGATTGTAGTGTGGTTTAAAAGGTCTTACCAAGAGGAACAATATTTACTATAGCCGCCAGTCTCAAATCTGATTGCGTTTGGAGATAAACGACAGTCTTACTAACTAATAAAATCTCTATTCCTTCGGTTGCCATTTACTTTCCCGGGCCACGGTTACCTATTTAGACAGTCCCGTGGCCCCGCCGATAAACATACATATACGAGAATATTAGGTACCACTTACTCTGCTTAAAAAAATGAGTAGGTACCAAGGTAATATTTTCTGCATTTTAAGTTTTCTATTAATAACGCTTTTAGGTTAGACTTCGAGCCCCGCTGCTCCTGAGCGTGGGGTGTGCGCAGGAGCAGTGAGGGCCGACAGGGGATGCGGTGGCACAGGGCAGGGTCGTCTTGGCGGTGTCTCTCGACATCGCCAACGCCTTCAATACCCTGCCTTGGGGGTGCATAGGGGCGGCACTCCGGTATCACCGGATGCCTGCCTACCTCTGTCGTGTGGTCGAGGCCTATCTGACAGACAGGGCCGTCATCTACCCCGATCACGAGGGAGTGTGGAGTCGACGAGGGATGTCATGCGGTGTTCCACAGGGATCGTTTTTGGGGCCGCTTCTGTGGGACATCGGGTACGACTGGGTGCTGCGCGCCGACCTTCCCGAAGGTGTCAGCGTAGTGTGTTACGCTGACGACACGCTAGTCCTAGCGCAGGAAGGGTCGTTCCATGCGGCGGCCGACTTAATGTCGAGTGGTGTTGCGACAGTCGTGGATAGGATCCGGCAACTGGGACTTGAGGTGGCCCTGCACAAGTCCGAGGCCATGTGTTTTCATGGCCCTCGGCACAGGCCACCTCCGGGGTCTCAGATAACGGTGGGAGGGGTTCACATCGGTGTCGAGTCGACGATAAAGTACCTGGGACTTGTCCTCGACAACCGATGGAACTTCACGGAGCACCTCCGACGTTTCGGCCCCAAACTGGCGAAGGCCGGAGCTGCCCTCAAGCGGCTCCTGCCCAATCTCGGTGGCCCAAACGCCTCCTGCTGGAGGCTCTACACGGGGATCGTGCGGTCCATGGCCCTCTACGGGCCTCCGGTGTGGGCGCCCAATCTAGCCGCGGCTCCGGCCCGGCTTCTGAGGGCGTCCCAGAGGCTCATGGTCATTCGCATGGTGCGGGGATACCGCACGGTCTCCTGTGAGGCGGCATGCCTCCTTACCGGCGTCCCGCCGTGGGATCTGGAGGCAACAGTCCTTGCACACACGTACGAGTGGCGCGTGGAAGTGCAACGCCGGGGTGAAATCCCGCTGGAGGAGCAGTGAGGGAGGCGTCGGTGTTCGGTGGTTGTTAGTTGATGTGTAATGTTTTAAATCTACTCACTTATTGCATATATGATTATATGATTTTTATTAAAAGAATGCTTGTTTTCTTACTTCTTTTAATAATAGAATCCTAAGTGTGTTTTATTCTATTATTAAAAGAAATAAGAAAACAAGCATTCTTTGTCAATCATTGTCGCATTGTCTAAGTCAATCTTATTCTAGCTTTATTTTACTGATATAAAAAATAGTTTTTAGTGAATTCTCATTTATAAAACTTGGTGAGATTACTGCTTCCCAAACGTGAATAGCGACAAGCGCCATGGTAGACGTTTTTGTGCATCAAAACGTCTTTTCAATGATATATTAATGATGACTATTGGAGCGGGTACCACGTCCCATACATTTTTGCCCATTCTCCTTTGTTGAGTGATCGGGTGATCGACGTGCCTTGGACACGCAGCAATGTCATTTCATAATATTATGATCTTGTTTACTTCGCATTTTCAAGAGAAAGTTGGTGAATTAAAAAAAAAGAGGTCTAAGCTATCTGATTAGTGATAGAGGTTCGTTATTCCCACAGCCATTAACATCCAAAATGTCTTAAAACAGAAGTGACTATCGCTTCTCCTTTATTTTGGTTTTATCTCTTACACTTAACCTTTCGACGACCAAGTGACAGCCGGCTGTCGGGCTGCTATTGTCTTTGTATAGTGTATCGAACCCTTAGAGCTCGTGTGTAAATGCGAACGCACCGTCATCGTGATAGGCAACAACACGCGGCCGCGATACGGATCGCCTTGCCGGCTCAATTATGGATTATAGGCGGGGAGCTCACGACTACCGCATCACGTGGAACTAAGAGATCGTTTCTGGAAGCTGTAGGATACTTCTCCGTGACGTTAGATAGATCAGGATATGTGATTGTCTTTATAAGACTCTATTACTGTCCCACTGCATGGAAATGTCTTCCTCTTCGTAAGCACGAGCGGGTTCGTGTATTTTTTTGTAAAAGCCTAAATTATTTTTTCCGCAGCTTCTCTAGCTTTAGTGTATTAGATTGGAAGTTTTAATATTTATGTTCAAAAGCGACAATAATGACAATAAAACATTGACGAAGCAATCATTGCAATCCTATAGCGATCTTTTTACATCAAGCTATTTATATTTATACAAAATGAACCAGTAGGCTTTTATATTCAGCTCTTGGACTAATATTCCAGCTTCCTAGAACAACTTATGAGTTCCATACATAACGGGCACCATAGACTAACGGGGCTCTATAGAATAAATGGCCGCCGGTCAACCTGGACTCTCTGGTTCTACACTATAAATATAGGGCTCAAACGATGTCTGAGAAATAAAAAGTTCCCCGTAACTTGTTAGTTATTTATCAGTTTGATCTTATAGGCGCCATATTTGTCCCATAAGCGCCATGGGTAATGGCTGTCGATAGATTCCTCTATGCTTGGCATTCGGGTAGGTACCCATTCAAATCATGGAAAATCTTCGAGTAATTTTACAACTGACTTATACGGTCCTATTGAACCTTTTGCACACGGTATAAAATTCACGCATGTGAAGTAACTATTTAGTAATCTGTGCGCAATTGCGCATGTGCCCTCCAGCCAGGTCAAACACCAACTCACCGCCAAAATTTATAAATGATGACAGGGTTTCCAAGGAGCTTTGCATATGAAGCAACTTAAGTTGCGGCAACTATCAGCTTTTAAAGGAGTCCTGTAAAAAGTTTATACTCACCATAACGTTTATTAGTTTCCGCAACTGTCCGCACAAAGAGCGAGGAAAGATGTGAATTCACCCATAGTAATGGTCTTCCTCGGTATGTGGACTATCCAACACAAACAATTAATTTTAAATTCAAACTAGTACTTCCTGAGATTAGCGCGTTTAACCAAAATACTCTTCAGCTTTATAATACGAGTACTGTTATAGACATTCAAACCCCCATTTATATGAACCTACAATATCCTTGAACCAAATCCCTCAGCTGCTCAATTTGATGCGCAGTATATCAACTTACCCTTCAAATGAGAGGATGACGTCACGTCCGCGCTTTATGGCGGACGCGTGACGTCATCACGTACACCTGACTAGGAGGCTCACACGACGGGGATTACTGAGGACGGGTAAACTGTTTCACGTTCAGAAACAGTTTTTCAAATTTTGTTGGAGTGTCAACTGGGTGAAAGTGTTGAGTCTTTTTTGGTTGTAGACTAAATTAGGTTTAGTTTAGTTCAGAGTATGAGTAAATTGCGTGGCTACTGATAGTGCCACTACTTGTTATAGCCACGATAACAAACTTGTTACTACATAAACTAATAATTGGTCGCCTGGAGGACACGGTCGAGCACACGGTGGAGGTGTGCCGCGCATGGGCGAACCATCGACGTGTCCTCGTAGAGGCGATCGGCGGCGGTGACCTCTCGCGCCCGGCGCTGGTTCAGGCCATGCTGCGGGGCGAGACGGAATAGGATGCCGTCGCCTCCTTCTGCGAAGCAGTTATGCTGGTGAAGGAAGCGGTGGCGCGCGAGAGGCAAAGACGAGCCTCTCGCCCCGGACTAAGACCCAGGCGAAGACGTCGAGAGTCGCAAGACGACTACCGGCCACCGTAGGCGCGGTTCTGCGGATGGCAAGCGATGGGTAGCTCGCCGCCCGGCTAGGACCAGGACCGCGTCGACGGCGCGTTAGTGTTCCACGCGCGCCTCAAAGAGAAGGAGTCAGCACAAGAAGGGGCCCAACAGGGCCAACGCCTGCCGGGGTTGCGAAATGTGTATAGTAGTCACCGTGACCCTGGAACATAAAAGGCAATCGAAGGAACATGAGTGGGTTTTAGTCAGTAAGAGTCTGACACGCCCTCCCGCCGCACCCAGGACGGGAGGAGTCACTGGATGATTTCCCACTCACCAAAAAAAAAAAAACTAATAATTTAATACGAAAAACAATTTACTTACTTCTTAGAACGGTTTTCTTATTACTTTTACGGCTTAATTAAATTGCAATTACCTAAATTATTTTTTTAGGTAGCTACTTAAATTAATAAAACACATTACCCTCCTTTGCGTCGCGCAGTCGGGTAAAAAGTATCTTTTCTGATAGTTTTCATGAATATTACGATAATCAAGAGTCTCGTGTTTACGATTCCGTCACTAATCACCACACTATTTGAGTAGGTTTTGAACCGCTAAACGAGTTTGGTTTTAGTAAGCGTACTCAACAAGTTTGCTAGCTAAGTTAGTTATTACTGTTATTACAAAATAACAATATTTTTCTCATTTTAGCTCTTAAATCACATAAACAATATCCAACCCTTTTATTAATCCTTTCACCTCAAACGGCACAAGCTTGCGGCGACGTCGCAAAACTGTACAATCTTAACATTGAAGATATTCCCCAAAAGCACCCGCTGTAAGCCACAATGTGTGGTTACCCATACATTTGTCATTGTCGGCCGAAAAACGACGCTTTCCTTGATATTTGTGAAATGTGCGCCTACCATGGAGCCGAGGAAATCTGATTGGTGGAAACCCAGCTTTCAATATGTCCTCTTCGAAGTGGAATACGAATCAAAATGATTCAAGGGTCCATGGTGATTGGGCTTGTTGATAGCTCATTTCTATGCAGATTTTGGAATCAGATGCTCCATCTGTTTTCGTTATGTTGCGTGAACTGACTTTTCGTACCGAGTAAAGTATTCGTTTAGGACAAAAATAGAGGATGATAAGATAACGTTTGTCCTAATATTTATAACATTTTTACACACGGAAATTGTTAGATCGTGCAAGGATAATGATGGTTAATGACTGAGGCGCTCTCTTGATGATAGGCGCACACAGATTTGATCGAAAAAGCTGTATAGGTCCAAAAAGTGAAAGCATTTGTCAAGAATTGTTTAGCTCAACTAAAACCATAAAGTGAGTGTTCAACGTCTTTATAAACACAGGACGTAGAAAATTGGAATAATTACACGTTTAATTATGATTGTCGTACCCTGAGATCTACAGACAGAGTCACCCAATAGAATAAAATGCATAGGACCAACATCAGTTAACACTACGGAAACAGCAGAATAATGCCATTTATTCATCATTTTTACATATCTCTGAGCTACAACTATCTAGTAAAACACTGACATCCTGCATCTTGTTTTACTAATGGTTCTGACCACGATCTGACGCCCGCACGCAAACATTTGTATCATTGGTATTGAAAACACAACCGTATTCCTGTAGTAGTTATGGTTGAGAATGAAGATGGAGAAGCGTGGTGTGCTGGCAGACTGTTGGGCGGCGGGTGCGTGCTCGGCTGACGCAGAAGGCATGCTGCTAGTTGCTATGAGAACCAGTGGATGCTGCTGTCCGTCTACTGAAGATAATCATCGATACGATTCAGATTTAAGTATCTGGTTTGTGGTTCAGATTACAATGTGGGTATTTTCAGTCTTTCGTTGAAGCAACACTCAGTAAGGACTACACACTACAATAAATTACTGTTTACATTGCTCAGTTGCGACCACGGAATATAAAATAAAGGGTGTTTTCTATTCCGTGGTTGTGACAACAGACATTACTGCAGCGGCCGTCAAATCTGATATTTATGAACGATCGTGAAATATGAGCCGAGGCGTAGCCGAACCACACATACGACATATAGATAGTTACGGTTAAATTATAATATTGTGTTTTTCTCCAATGATGCAAGGAAACTCAGACAAAGGGTGACTAACGTAAATTGTGCTTTACGTTTATTTATTTGTTTTGTTTGTCCTCACTTCCTGTTCTTTGGCCATTGTAGTCAGAACATTGCTAGTTAGTTTTTTTTTATATTTCCCAGTTCCTTTATTGCCATAATTATCTAGAGTAAACATGGTTTGTAATAATGATCATTAGCAATTGCACTGGAATTGTGAAGAGAATCTAACAGCTAGTAGTAAGTGTCAGTCTGAGTCAGTGTTGTTGGAATACTTAGAGAAAAGAAAATACGAAGCGATGAATTTGCTGTTGTTGTCGATTGATCAATCGCTTCAATCACCTGACCAGAATTAATGTTCGCATCAATGTTCACATCAATCGCAACGTGATCATCTCGATCAGCGACTGGGAACATGTTGGGCCATGAGAATATTTGATATCGGTAGGAGCAAAGTATGACACGGAACTGATGACATGGAAATACCATTTTACTGAAACTTACACCGAAACTTCAAAAATATCGTAAACAATGGGATGAGCTTGAGCTTGATATGGTTCTTTACGTTCTCCCTACATTGTACAAGTTGTAAAACGCACTTCACTGTTCTTGGTGTTGAAGGTGGAACAATGTAAATCTACTGTTTGGTTAAGACTCCAAGAACTGCGCAGCGTGTGGGTGGGCTGCCTCAACCACGAATGCTTACAACAACCTAGTCATTGTTGAAGTGTAGCCTGATGTCTACTCTGTTTACCGAACAAGATGTTGATCGCAATTCTTACTAAAAATCCTCTCTCCTAATTTTGCTGTGCCTGACAGGGTCCATATTGTTCTCTTTATCTAACCTCTGTAACAATTTTTTTTGCATATGGAATGCATTATAGATTTGATATTTGAAAATGTTTATTTACAATACGCTTGTGACAGGTGCTCTGCACGACATTTGCCGGATGTGCTATCTCTATTTGGGCTACTGAGCATTGCTGGGAATGGGTATATAATCTATAGACAATCGTAAAAGATCGTTAATTAATTGGATGCACCGCTGACTTGAAGACCTTGATTAAGACTATAGGAGAGGCTAACAGCAATCAGGTGGCGCGGCATATCAATGAATTGAAATAAATGAAATTTGACTTTATTCTATATACGTTCTTTGTAAGACTTTGTCTCTCAAAAAAAATTGAAATAAGTTTAGACGATATATATATATATATATATATATATATATTATAAGTGAAAATGTTTAAATAGTCGGCTGTCCTGTTTGATGACAGATTAGATGAGATGGGAAAGATAAAAAAAAAACTGAAGTATGAAGTAAAACAGTTATAGATGAACTAGCTACAGTAGTTGCCGCGCGGGAGCGATCGATGCCACCTGCGGGCCTGGGGGACTCCGGTACGGGGGGACGAGGAGGGGGGGGGGGGGGCGCCGACCCCGCACAACCTTGCGTTATTTCCAAACTGTTACTATGGCGAAATTTATTTTTAATTTTGATTATTGTAGGGATTTATCAGTTGTGAAATCTTTATGAAGGACTGAAGAAGCGTGGTGGTAGCGGAGTCCACTTGACCTCCATGAACATTCCTGAAAGCGTTGAGAAAATAAAGTTAGACAAGTTTCTGGAGGAACGATTCAATTGTCTGAGTGGGTTCGATTCCCACACGGGACAAATCTCAGATCACCATAACACACTCATAATCCATGACAAATCTTTGTGATTTGTCCTGAGTGGGAATGAACTTACGATCTCCGGTTTAGCAGTCGGGATCACTAACTAAGCAACTAGAGCAACAAGCCTCACCTACAGATATTTAATTCCTATTCTGGTTGTTTGTAACTTTATTTTAAAACGCAGCCACGACACAGTAATGTCTATTAGGTATGTGACTATTTTTTAACTTTGGATCAGCAGTCTACCTGTGCTGGACAACAGACCAGCTCCACGTGACGTGTCCAGTAGTCACGTGGTGCCTAGGTTTGCGTAACCAGCTGTTTATTACACTATTAAAACTAAACTATTAAATTAAACTCAAATAATGGCCATTTACATACACCGTCAGATACTACCTCTGTGGCAAGAATACCTGGTACACAAGTCGGTGCTTCTTGAGAGCCAACTCAGCCTTATGCTGGGCGGGAACCCTTGACTCCTCGTTCACCTACCTAAATTGATGCAGTGCACTGGTTAGTAAATATAATCAATTTCAGTTATTGTTTTGTCAGCCACAAAAGTCGTTTAATCTTTCAACAACCAACCGACAGTCGGCTGTCGGGCTGCTATTGTCTTTCTATTGTGTCTCAAATCACGTGTGTTCGAAGTTTTAACAGTCATTTAACATGATTATTTTTTTAATCATACTAATTGATACAATATTAAAAGCAATACCGATTTTAGAAACAAAATAAATTAAACTCTTAGTTACCTGAAGTACTAAAAGTATATCGTTTTTATTTACTATCATGTAATATTGTGTCATTTGAAATGTCGTGATGGCCCAGTGGATATGGCACCCGCCTCTCGTGTAAGAGGTTGTGGGTTCGAATCCGGGCAAGTACCAATGTGACTTTTTCAATTCATATGTACTTTCTAAAGTTTATCTTAGACATCATTGACATCCCGTGCCTCGGAAAGCACGTAAAGCCGTTGGTCCCGGATGTCATTCGTAGAACTTTGACAGTCGTTACCGGTTAGTCAGAAACTCAGACCAGTCTAACCAAGAGGTATCGTGTCGCCCAGTTCTGGGTTGTGGAGGTCAGATAGGCAGTCGCTCCACGTAAAACACCGGTATTGAGCTGAATCCGGTTAGGCAGGCAGCCGACCCCAACGCGGAAAAAAAGGCTAGGGAGATGATGATGTAATATTGTGTCATTCTATCGTTTTTGGTGAAAAAAATAGTTTTATAGAAAACTGTATTCCTAAGAACGTGACGATGAAATGAAAGTTCGCAATTTAATAAGAATTTATAAAATTATATATTTATTTATTATATATTTTTTCAGGACAGAGAACAATGTTCTTTGTGGTCGCATCTCTGTGTGAGTAGGTTTCACATTAATCGGTATATATCTTACTTGTATATTATGTATATAACAATACATTCCATTAAAAACGAAAATAAAAACTACTTTAATCTTAATTACATTTGCAGTGTTCATTGGATTCTTTTCTCCAGCCCGCAGTAAGTGTTTTTACAATTTAATACAATATTATAGTTATATATTATTTAAGTAGAAAATAGAAGTTGTATTTTTGCAATGGCAAACACAGAAAAAGTCGCGAAACTACTATATTATATAGTAGTATATAATAGGTTTTCTGTGGACTCGCAAGCTCGACACACGCTCCCAAGCTCAGCCTACCTTCTGCTGAGCTCATCGACCAAGCGACAGCCGGCTGTCGGGCTGCTATTGGTACTGATTCTCTTGTTCACAAACTAAATTTAAGTAAAATGCATCCTTCTCTTTCCATTTCTTAAAGAAGAGGACAGAAGATACATTTTAGTGTAATCCTGTCTCAAATCACGTATGTTCGAAGGTTTAATAAATGATTTCTGCAGCTACGAAGCCCAATCGTGGTTTCATCTCACTCCGAGACTACGACTTCGTGGGCGAGGACCAGGCGCTGGCGGGCGAGCTGGCGCGCCGCATGGCTCCGCTGAAGCAGCCCCTCAACGTGTCCGACCTGGACAGCAGCAGCCGGCCCCAGCCCCGGCAGCACCCAGACTTCCAGCCGGAGCCCGACTTTCTGCAGCTAGACCTCGGACTTGACGAGCCGTAAGCATTAAAGCAGAATCATAATGCGTTAAGAACCACCCACGAACTATTTGAACACAATATTCAGACATTGTTAGACCTCTTTTAATGTCATTTTGTTACATTAAGCTTTTGTCTCTTTCATTTTGAAGGGTTAAGGACTTAACGCCTTACTAATAAACGCTGCATAAAGTTATGACAGGTTTATACGTCAAAAAATGTATGGTTATACTAACTTTTAAACTTTCGCGTTTCATGTTAACACATATTATCACAACGGGTATTAACGCTGAGGCCAAAGTTCTCAATAAGGTAGGCACGGCGAAGGATGTACTGCCGCTGCAAAGCCCAGGTGTTTACAAGATCAACTGCAGCTGTGGTAGTTCCTACATTGGGCAAACGAAGCGGACCATTGCTGAGAGGCTCAAGGAACATATCGCCGCAGTCAAGAACCGACAGAGCAACAAATCAGCGATAGCAGAACACCTGCTCCAGGCTGGTACTAATCACTGGATAGAATTCCACCGACCGCAAATTCTCTCCACTGATCGCCACTACTATACAAGACTTGTGCGTGAAGCGGTTGAAATAAAGAAATGCCCAAAGAATTTCAATCGGGAGGATGGCTTTAAATTGTCATCGACGTGGAATCCAGTGATTCGCATAACACAACCTCGTTTTTCTGCAAAGTCGGTTAACTCATCTGTGGATACAGTCAGCGTAGTGTGTAGACGGCCTAATATGGTAGAAAGTGATAAGCTGTGACATCGCATCCTCAGTCTGCTTGCGACCACGACCTGTGCAACCAGGTCGAAACGTCAAGCCTTCCAAGGTATTTATAATCACTTTTCGCGTTAATACCCGCTGTGATAATATGTGTTAATGTACGGTTACACAGGCTTTATCCATTCATTCATCATAACTTTACACAGTGATTATTAGTAAGGGCATTAGTGTTTTTACATAGAATACTACATTATTTGCCGTGAAACAAGTACTAGTTAGGATGACAGCATGGCTATATAATCATGGACGAGGGGAGATTATGGCTGGTAAACAAATTAAATATAGACAAAACTAGTATAATGATCTCTCATCTAGTCCAGGAATTTAATACCTTATCATAACACAGGGTCAACGTGAGCATGGACTACGCAGAGATGTTCAATGTAACGGAGTTGGAATTTGAAGAGGCCTCTAACTCCAGCCGCGCGTCTGCGGTCCCCAAAGACCCCAATTTGCGCCGCTGGCATACACTGCACATGTACCAGAGGTACAGGCCTGTGAGGTACATATACCCCGATAACGTACAGACTAACAAGAAGATCCTGGATCTCATGAGACAGAGTATATACTCAGCGCATAACAAAATTCAGGAATTGAATCCGACGGTAAAGAAGTACGAGATAGACATCAGGTTCCGTATGGCGTATATATTTAGGAAGCTGGATGAGTGGAAGCGCGACATCCGCACAAACTACTACGCTCAGATCATATGGCACCGGCCCATCTGGCGCGTGAAGAAGATCATCTGGTACTACGAGCACTGCCTGCGCGTGAACGCGGACATCACGTACAGCATCGAGCACCTCATCTACATGCACACCGAGTACATGAGGATGATGAGTGAACTCATGAGCGGCGACTAACTAACATTTTGATAACGGCTAACAAAATGCATTCTGTAATAGTAAATGGAACTGTTTGCGATAACATTGGGAATTTGGGATCTAGCGTATTGGCAATTAAGTTACAATACTTGCGTTAAATATTTTTGGCAATGTAAAGTAAAAATAAATAATAAAGTAACGTTGCATAAAACAGCTTCTTTTTATTTTTACAGGAATACTACTACTAACCGTTATACAATTATAATATTTAGTTCTAATTCACCTAGCATCTAACCCGACTCCTGGAATTAGGATGTAGCTCCGCCCTTCCGTTCTCATAATCATACATTATACAGAAGGAAGGTGCGGAAAATAAAACGATGTAACGATGTCAACCAAAAGTATATTTCACATGCGCCAACGTAATATTAAAACTCTTGTTTTTAAATAAGTAGCAGACACGTATCATAATTTACAACAAGTTTTTATTAAATCATTTATGTTGTTTTATTTAGGCTTGGCTTGTCTTGCTATTAACTTAAGTCAGATACATCGTGTTTCCAAAATAATAAGATCGAAATGCGAAATAATGTTAAATGTATAAAATATTTTTATCCCTTTTGTTTACGAATAAAATACAGTAGTAAAACGTTTTACATAATTACTCCGCCTTATAGTGAAGACCACACAGCGTTAAACAAACGGGTGTAAACGACTTTCATCTCAGGCCCAGCGTAAATAAAATATGACATCGCGTACGTTTGATAACAAGAAACACGCCGCCATGAGGAGAAGGATACAAATAACGGACGTCAGCTGAACAGAAAAAAATAAAAATTACAAATAAGAGGATGAAAGTAGGCTTGGATTGAACAAGGGCGGATGGGACAGTGCTGCAGCGCCCAACATTCGTAATAAAGGGTGTGATTTAGAAAAAAATTGAAATTGCAGCAAAAAATAATGTTGTGAAGTAAGTTTAATTCTTGCTCTCAGATTTTTGGAAAATTCACTGGCGTGGCTATTACTATAAGAAAAATACACGACACGAATTTTCTATGTCTATAGTTAGGTCTGTCTCTATATCGCTATTTCTTAAGGCCATTTCTATTATTCTATCTATCGGTGTATGTATGAGTTATTAGAAATAGATATTTGACATAATATGCTCCATTCATAACATGTCAAAATTCTGTGGTAGCCAAATACGCTAATAATAATTTGAAAATGGCCCTTAGTAAATTACTTGGCGCTACGAAGTAGGTACTGCTTGTGGAGTTGATAAAGATATTAACATATTAAAAACTAGCGACCCGCTCCAGATTCACACGAGTGTTACAAAGCTTTGGAAATCCCGGCTTTACTCTCCTATGCATTTAAACCTTTTTCTTGAATCACTATATCTATTTAATGCAAAAACCGCATCAAAATCAGTTGCGTAGTTTTAAAGATCTAAGCATACAGGGACAGACAGCGAAAGGAGACTTTGTTTTCGTAGTGACAGAAGCTGGACACTACGTCATTCCTCCTTTCAATAACATAATCATGAAAACAGTTCTAAGAAGCACTTTCTTTGTTCTCCATATCCACTTTCCCCAATCTTCTTGTAGATAGATCAATTTGTTTTGAAGCTGACCCACCTTTGATGACGGTATGCCATAATAAATAGTCGTTTTATCCTTGGTACGAGGAAGCGACATGAAAGAACATGTATTTATTCATCAACACCGTTTGTGGGAAGATTGTACTCTCGTGTTTATTATAACGCCGCCATCTTGGAACTTGAAGGGCGGTGTTGAAATGTGTTGTCTGTTTACTGGTATTTCTATATTTTTACAGTTTTTGTACCGATTTGTCTTTTGTGTACTTATTCTGTAATCGTGAAGTTATTTTGAACGTCCTAGGAGTATTTCTAAAGCTGTTACTGTCGATCCAAAGTTTTTACCCTACTATACACATTCTGTATAAAACAATTTTTGTTGATAATTCACAATGATCTACGCCTTTTGTCTAATATAATCTATTTTTGCGATTGTCGTTAACGTGGGGACTTTTGATATTTATTTTATAATGGTGTATTTAAAACATTCATCAAACTTTCAGCTGAAATGTCTCCTGCCTTAGCTATTGTGACAACCCTTTCAAAAAAGGTAACAATTTTTCACGTTCTCAAGCTTTGTCTCTGTTCCGTTTGTCTGTGCCCGCCTAAACATGAGATGTAGGCTCTATTCTTTAGGTTACCGGATAGGAAATAGACTATGACATTTAATACAGGTGACTAAGCAGTAAGCAGTCATTTTATAAGATACTAGCTGGCCCTCGTAGTCTCGCTTGCGTTATCTTAGCCTTTGGTTACTGCTTCGCTCTTGTAGGACATAGCGTGATGTTATACTCGCTGAAAATGTAACTTTATAATTGTAAAAGAAATCTAAAAATCGGTTCAGTTGTTTTAGAGCTTATCCATTCCAAACAAACAAATCTTTCCTCTTTATAATATAAGTATCTATAGATAAAAGTAAACCGTATCGCATTCTATCACTAAAAGCAAGCATAATCAAAGCAGGCAAGGCACTCACAAAACCATTCAATGACATCTAAAAATAATACATCAGCGCAGAAACCTCGTTTATTTGTAAATCGATAAATAAATATCCATCGAGCGACGGTTTGGGAAACATCTCAAGTGTTTCTAGTTAAAATAAAACGGAGAAAACGTACCGATTGATAAAGGGCAGGGCGGAGAAAATGGCGGTCCCTTAGCAACTCGCGTCTCTATGGAGATGGAGCTTGACATTCTATATTTAAAAGAAGGATTTCTCTTTTTTTTTCTTTCAAGCTTTGTTTGGATCTTTTGATGGAATGGACCTTTGGTGTGTATTGACCTCTTTATTGAATATTTTAAGGCTAATATCGGGAGGAAGGTTTCTATGAAATTATGGTGTGGACCACTTTTTTACTTATAGCCGCGTACCCACCTAGCTCACAGGCTCGCGCGGCAGCCTCGCGAGCCAAATGCCTCGTCTGGTGTGGACGTGCCTCGGCCTGCCTCGGGCGCGCGTTTACTCGACCGAGCACGGCTCGGCCCCGAGCCATCTGTTGTCGGTAAACTTGACGCGCTCAAAGGTGCCTCACTGAGAGTTGTGCGTTAGGTGGGGACGGTTATGTTTTGGCTCGCGCGCGAAGCTACTTCAAGTTTTGTCTCTTGTCGTGTTTGTCTTCTGTAATTTTAATATCATATTGGTAGCGACGCTCATAATTTTTTCTAATCCAGAAGCGTCTAGGTTTTTTCTTGATACGTGACTGTTTTCGATTATTTAAACAATAAGCAGCTAGGAAAATAGCTGCAGCTGAAAATACACGACTGTCCATTACGAATACTCGCGGACTTATGATGGCTCAGCCTGCCTCGCGAGGCGGCCTCGTGTAAATTGAACAAAACTACTGAGGCTGCCGCGGGAGCCATCGCTCGCGATCCGGACACCGAGCCTGCCGCGCGAGCCTGTGCGCTAGGTGGGTACGCGGCTAATTACATCATTGGTGTGGACAATGTTTGTAAAATTGAGTGCTCGAGATTTTTTTTTTGTGAAATAATACGCCTACTATGGGAGCCGACCTCCTTGGTAGGTGTTTGGCATTCGCACTTGAGCCTGTTAATGACTGTCAATGTGTGATACAATTCATAAAAAAGAAAAGTACTGGCAGATTGATTTACTTACTGATTGATCAATGCACAGCTGAAATCGCTGGTCTAGACAGTATTTCCTGACCTGTTCAATACTGTGAAATTCTACCCGATCCATATAAACTTAAAACTTACCCATATAAACTTTTATCTTTCCTCCCAGATCCATCTGGGAGGAAAGATAAAAGCTTACCTATATGGAAATCCATCCTAACCACACGGGTGAAACCGCTAGTAAAAACTAGGCTCCTATAACAAAAAAATGTTATTAGGTACTTTTGATGTTCAGGAAATACCAGCGCTTACTGCATAACGTACAATAACAAAGAAAACAATACATTTTTATATAATTTGTGGTGAGCTGGGTTCTTTGAAGTGACCCTCTTAAACTGTTTAGTGGACTCTCAAAGTTGGGATGAAATGGGTTGGGATTGCCCTCGACCAGTCCAGAGGGGGTTGAGAATTTATGGATAAATGTTATATTTCTAGCTTCTTTTATATTTGTGTTATGAAATATTGTCGAGACATAAATTTGTTTTGTGTTATTACATTACAATACAATACATGGATAACAATACGATATTATGGCATATTCTACTTTTCCACACTAAAATACAACACACAATATGATATTTTGAGGGAAATTTACTTTTTGGGGTTCTCTGAGGCTGCTAACTGATCTCTACAACCTAGGTAAGTTTCCTCTGTGTGTCTGACCGTCTATCCCTTCCTTCCTTCGTCCATCCGTCCATCTGTCTATCAGTATCTCATGAGTCAAACAGAAAGTAAAAGTTTATATGTGTTATGTATATTTCTGCTTTAAAAACATTTGTACTAAAATCAAAATAAAGTTAAAAACTAAAATTAACAATATATTTTTAATCGACTTAAGAGCCATCTATTACCAACAACGGCGCTTTCAAGTTCCGAAACCACCCAATAGATGGCGCTGGAAGTAAGGCGTAATCAGTGGGCGTAATATTTCGGTGTGGTTTGCTCGATCTGTAAGGACCCTCTAGTGTGCTACTTCGGCTTACACTTGGCCAGTTATTCAAGACTACGAACAGCTTGGAGGTATATTGGACTGACATTAAAAAAATAGCAAGGACAAAAAGTTATTGTTTGAGTTTGTTTCGGCATTTATTCTCAGAGGTAGTCAGTTTGGAAATGCCGGCTCCAGCTAGTTTATAAAAAAATATGAAGTGTAAAAGTGATTTAAAGATCCTACTTGCATAATAATTAATTTCATTTAATTTCATTGGTCATCATAAAAAAACGTACAAGTGGACTTAAAAATTGTCAAAACAAGCCAAAACATCTGTAACTACAACAAAATCGTAATTAAAAGCAGTCCAGCCATTTTGAAGGGTGAGGTTATTAAGCAGGGAATGTCATTCATGAATAGGAATATGAGAGGCCAGCCCTCCGGCACTCTGGCGTAATGATCCCTCCCGTAAATAAGTAAGATGCTCAAATTGCTTTTCAACGTAACTTACAACGCGTGACATTTTTGATATTACGTATGTATGAATGAATGAATGCGGGGTACAGTTACTGCTGTGAATATGCATAAATATTAGATACTTTTATAAAGCTGAAGAATTTGTATTTTTGTTTGAATGCGCTAATCCCAGGAACTACTAAATCGAATAGAAAGTCTGTTTCCGTGTTGCATATATGCCCATTTTTCGAGAAAGTCTTTATCTATACATCACACAACAACAAATAAGAATGGACCAGTAACCAAAGATACAGGTGAAATCGAGGGGGACAGCTAGTAATATTTAGAAAATAATATAAACAGACATGTAGTTGTCGTGATGGCCTAGTGGTTAAGGCGCCCGGGTCTCATGCAAGAGGTCGCGGGTTCGAATCCGGGCAAGTACCAATGTGACCATATGTACTTTCTAAAGTTTATCTTAGACATCACAGACATCGGCGAAGGAAAACATCGTGAGGAAACCTGGACTTGTAGTTGTTAATATAAGTCCGAAATCGCCAACCCGTCTTGAGCAAGCGTGGTGATCAATGCTCGTGCCTTCTCTGTATGAGAAGAGGCCTTTGCCCTGCAGTGGGACAACAGACAGGTTTTTGACACTAATGTACGCAACTCCGAAACTACTGAAGCAGATTTGCAAAATAAAAGGCTTAAATAGAGGTGCTATAAGAAGCGATGTTTGAAATTCAACCCCTGAGAAAAAGGTGTAGGTCCGTAAGCGAAGTCGCGAGCGATAGCTAGTTAGGCCATAGAGGCAAATAATCTAGTTAGGTATTTTAAAAGTCCTAAATTATATCTAACTTCTACTAACCTCTTAAAAGTGTTCTAGTCACTTTAGTTAGGTTATATAATTGGACTAGCTTTTGCCCGCGGCTTCGCCCGCGTGAATGTCGAACTTCTATCTACTATTATAACCCTTTTTTTTGGAAGTGAGAAATCATCAAATGACATCTCCCGTCCCGGGGGGGGAGGGCGTGTCAGACTTTTACGACTAAAACCCACCCTTCGACTGCCCTTTATGTTCCGGGGCCACGGTAACTATTATAAATATTCCGCAACACTATTTTAACACTGTAGGGGTTGAATTGATAAAAAAACCTTAGTGACTTATGCTTACTCTTCACATAGAATAACCCCTCCAAGTTTCATGTCTCTAGTTAGTTATTGTTAAATATCAACAAAGCGTTGGTATCAGTCTGTGAGTATACTATTATATGTACATAACTATTAGAATTAATCCGCAACCAATGCAATGCATTGGCCCTAGAGGGCCCCGTCACGTGCTGACTGCTCTTTAAGGTGCGAGTGGAACAAACGTCGACCGTCGACACGAACCTAGTTCTTATCCCGCAGTCCCGCGCCTACGGTGGCAAAGTAGTCGTCTTGCGACTTTCTACGCCTGGGTTACTGTCCGAGGCGTGAGGCGTGACGGTGTCACATGCGCGCCGCGGCCTCCTCCTCCAGCATGACTGCTTGGCAGAAGGAGACGACAGCTTCCCATTCAGTCACCCCCGCCGATATCCTCTGCAAGAACACGGCGGTGGCCCACCCGAGTGGGGCATACCACCAGCGTATGCTCCACCGTGTCCTCTAGGCAACCCTTGCTGCAGTGGTGACACCCGGCGTCGCTTCCGCCCGAATCCGACACAGGAACCTTTCGAAATGTCCGGTCTGGTAAGGATCTGTTTTCGGCGATACGTAAGAGCGCTGTGGCGCCTCGCCAGTAACTCCTCAAAGAGACGTGCCCACCACTGGATTGCGACAGTCGCAGTCTCCATTCCGCCAAAAGATCCCGCCGGAGCTGAGGTGCATCGCGCTGCAATTAACCGCGGCAGCGCAGCTATTTTTGGTTACTGGTCGGCTCCCGTGGCTCATGGTGCAATGTTATGTAGCACAATATTATGTGTTATTTTTATATATAAGCTACGAATATCTTGCAAAGCCATCGGCCAGCCTTGCTACTTACTGCTCGTATGTATCATCATTATATTGCTGTGGAGTCATTTTAAACCTCTGTGATAATTCTAATTATATTTATTGTAATTAAATTAAGTAAACGGCAATTTTGTACAAAATTTAAAACTTGTATTGGATAACGTAATTATATGGATTTACTATATTCATAAAAACCCCCTGACAAATCATGCATTATTTTAAGACTAATTTCATTGCCATAAAAATGGTTATAGTGATATTAGACATATGCTTTCGTGGACTTTTTCTTAGAACGTTTTAAGAAACAATTCTTTAGTACATAATTTTTGCGTAACTTCAACCATTTTGTCACACTTTTCATTACTGCTCGGCTCCTATGTGTCTTAGTGATATGTTATATAGCCTATAATCTGATTATAATCGTACCAAGTTTAATTAAAAATCCTTCAGTAGTTTTTCACACCCATGCGTGCACATACAGCCAGACAGAGACTGATTGCATTTTTGGCATCAGTATCGATCACCAATCATCCCTCAATATTAATTTTAGAACTGTTGACCTCTCTACAGTTTGTGGGCACTTATAGGCTGAGGATGTCGTTATAGCGGCAACAGATAAGTATCCGACTATCCTGGTGCATAAAATATAGTCTGGTGACAGAACATAAAAATCCTCTCTGCTCACTTGCTTAAGTGGTGGAACCAACATACAAAGTTTTAAGTGAATCCAAAAAGAAATAAAAACAATCAAATTACCCCCCCTTTCTTCCCCATGGGGGGAATTTCCAAAAATCTTCTCTCAGTGCTCAGTTACATCACTGGTGGAACCTAGTTACAAAGTTTTAAGTGAATCCATAAAGATATAAAGACATTAAATTTCCCCCCCTTTCGTTCCCCATGAGGGGGAATTTCCAAAAATCCTCTCGCAGTGCTCAGTTGCATCACTGGTAGAACCTACATGCAAAGTTTTAAGTGAATCCATGAAGAAATAAAAGAAAACAGTTTACCCCGCTTTTCTCCCCCATCGGGGGAAATTTCTAAAAATCCTCTCGCAGTGCTCAGTTGCTTCACTGGTGGAACCTACATGCAAAGTTTTAAGTGAATCCATTAAGAAATAAAATAAAACCAGTTTATCCCCCTTTTCTCCCCTTTGGGGGGGAATTTCCAAAAATCCTCTCTTAGTACGCGCCTACACCCCCAAACAAACACGCATGCCAAATTTCAGCTCTCTACGACCAGTAGTTTCGGCTGTGCGTTGTCTGTCAGTCACTCAGTAACGGAAGCGTTTTATATATACAGATAAAACATAACCTCGAGAAAAGTAAGTGTGTACTAGATAACTTAATTTCTCGCAACGAGTTTATTCTGAAAATTTCGTGAAAATGAGCTTGTAAAAGTTTATGCCATATCCACATTTTTTTCCCTTTTTGCATCAATAATATCAAATTCGATAAAATACTAGTTCTGCGAATGGAATAATCGAATAATAATACCAGCTTATTATTGCCCCACCACAGGGCAAAGGCCTCTTAAGAGAAGAGAGAAATATCTTATAAGCACTTTGAACTCCATTTCTACAAAGAGAAAGCGTGCCAAGAAATCATCCCTTTGTTTGAACAATTAACCGACAGAAACATACCAAAATTACCAGAACAAGTAACTAAATACTTCCCAAATTGTTATCCGCAAATTGTAGCGAAGTCTAGCAATTAGGGAATAATGACGTAACCTTGAATCTCTCACAAAATATTGTTCTGGTTCCTTCGAGCCGGTTATGGAAGTAGGAAGCCATTACTGGCCACCACGGGAACATTCTGTTAACTCGCAAGCAACTCGAGGGATTCAAAATTTAATAAATTGTTAACCATTACGTTATATTCGCCCGCCATTTGTCAAATTACACCATAATTTACATTGCTTCTGTGCATTTTCTTTGGTGAGAATTTTCTTTTGTTATGCTTACATTGGTTTGCTAGTTCCTACATAGAGTTCTTCTATTAGTGTGGACGCAGCAATGGAAGGTTAGTTAGAAGTTGGGCGATGAAGTCGTTTTGCTGAAAGCAATGGAATTTGTAAGCCTGATCGCTTTTAAAGGAAACATACAGGAGGGAAACACGCACAAGTGCGCACATTATTATAATTACAACATTCTTGTTGCGCTAATTGGAATAATAGGAACTCATGCATTAATTTATTATCCTATAGGTCCATGTAATATCGCTTCATACTAGCTTATCTAAATTACAGTTATCAAGTTGATATGATAATGAGCTCCATTGATTTGCATAATTGTATTGAGCCTAAACTAATTAACCTTTCGAAAGATATTGTAACCT
Organism: Athetis lepigone; assembly: GCA_033675125.1. Classification (NCBI taxonomy): domain Eukaryota; kingdom Metazoa; phylum Arthropoda; class Insecta; order Lepidoptera; family Noctuidae; genus Athetis; species Athetis lepigone. Next base: position 18,735,477 of record CM066224.1, read on the forward strand.
GTCTATTCTTTTTGTAACCACTGATCAATGAGGAATTGGCACAAAGCTTTTGTGCATTATAATTACAATTGACAAGTAATTATTGGTGATCAATAGGCATATGATTATATAGAATAACAAGACCATACACTAAACTAGCTAGGGTTAAAAAATTCTTAGAACTATATTCATGTAAATCTAAATATTTCGACAAAGTACGAAAATATAAGTAAACAGATGTTGTCCTGCTAGTAATTAGTGCTTTTAAATTATCACTGTATTAACATTTTATATTTGGTTCAATGGTCAAGGACCCGAGTTGATTTGCACGCTTGGGGACAGGCACTCTAAAATTATATGACACTAATTTGTCATTTAATAGACATGTTATTTAATAGACACTAGATTTTGCCCGCGGCTTCGCTCGCGTTAAAAAGAGACAAAAAGTAGCCTATGTTACTCTCCATCCCTTCAACTATCTCCACTTAAAAAATCACGTCAATTCGTCGCTCCGTTTTGCCGTGAAAGAAATACAAACAGACAGACAGACACACTTTCCCATTTATAATATTAGTATGGATGGATATTATTTAAGTTCATAAACATATAAGTATTTTCTTAAAATTGCGCTGACATTTTCTATTAACCACTTCACACGGTTGTCTATTGTTTGCCCGAAGATTATATGCCATAATCATCATTTTCCCGAATTTCATTTACCCTAATTTCATTTGCCCGAATGTTTCATTTGCCCTAAAAGACATATGACATACTTTTAATTGCCCGAATTTTAGATACCATAAGATACGAATGCCATAAGTATTGTTTGCCATAATTTTATGTGCCATAATAATTATTAGACATAATATTTAAATGGCATAATATTTAAATGGCATAACAAGTATTAGACAAATATTTAAGCCCCGTAATGGTTTTTTTTTCTGTGCATGGTTGATGGTGGGCTAGGTCGACGGAGCCCCGCTTCGCGGGGCTCCTACTTCTGTGTGGTTTATAAAAAAATAACCACGAAGGGGATGGCGGGGTCTATTCGCTCGCTTCGCTCGCTCACACGACCCCGCCATCCCCTTCTAACCTAACCTGTCCGAGTCGGGGTGCCCTAAAGTCCCAATTGCATCCAATTTCTCTTGATGTAAACTACCGTTATACACCCGATGTCGATGGCAAATTATGTTATGGCATATCATAATTATGGCATGTGATAATTAGGACATGTGATAATTATGGCTTACAATGATTATGGCAAATGATGTTATGGTAAGTGACTTTATGGGAAACAATGATTCTGGCACGTGACTATTATGGCAAATGAGAGTAGGGCAAATGAGTATTATGTCGTATGATATTATGGCTGTTGACTATTATGGCAAATGAAATTATGGCAAATAAAATTCGGGTAAACGGCGGTATACCACTTCACACAACTGCGCGCCTAGTACTTTTGATTGATTTAAGTACTAAGTATCTCAGTATTTCAAATTTTCTCACATTATCACTTCACATTACTGCGCTCCTAGTACTATTGTTCTCTTAAGTTTTCAATCTTTAATTGAATTTAGAATTAACTATGGAGGAAAATGATTCATCTTTTATAATTAAGTTCTCGTCGATTTTTCATTATTTTTAAGATGTATTCTGCTATTCGGGGCGGGGACAAATCCAACGAACCAAAAACCATGAAAATTGGTCTAGCCGATCTCGAGTTATAAGTGTTGTAACAAACCCGACTTTGTTTTATATATATAGATGATTTGAATCGTTTAATTGATCCAACAGTTAATACTTTGAATGCCTACATAATTATAGAGCAATAAAAGAAATAGCAAACCGGCGCAGCCGCCCCACTAGTCCACCCTTATCGTTCCAACAGGAGATTCGTGTTATTGGCTAGTTTCTGGTCTGGCCCGTAATTAATAGCGGCTATTATTTAACGTGTAACCCATATTGTGGCCATTTCTGGCTATTTTCACTCGTAATTTGGCTCAGAATTGAAGTCGATTCCTTAGTTTAATTAAGCGGTTCGTATAGCTCTGCTGGGTATCGTTTGTTTGTAGTTTAATAACTTGCGTAAGATGGGTTGTCAGTAATTATGTGGGTACACAATATTGATGGCGTTGTTTACTATTTGTATGAGTACAGTGAACCGTAGTGTTCTATTTCTAGGCCTGTGTTTTTGTTTGTTATCGGTAATAATTTAGCCCCATTTTTAAACAAAATGTAATTTTCAAAGGGCGTGACATTGACTAAATTATCAACCACCACAATCTCTACTACATTGTAGTCACTGATCAAATCTGGCTGACGACAAGCTGACGAAGTCGCACCGCATTTATACCGTTGCGATAGACCCTGGATGAGGTGCAGTTTAGTACTAAACACCACTAGGTCCGCTTAGGTATCTCACATACCTAATATATTTCCTCTCTTCATATTTTTTTGGCGTGACCTACTTGCGTAACCTGGTGTGCCACTAAAAATGACCTTAATTAGTATCCCGAGCCGCATGGTCTGGGTGACGATGTTTTTTTTTTTGGGTAGTGGGAAATCATCAAATGACTGCTCACGTCCTGGGTGCGGCGGGAGGGCGTGTCAGACTTTTACTGACTAAAACCCACTCATGTGCCTTCGGTTGCCCTTTATGTTCCGGGGTCACGGTAACTATTATAAACATTCCGCAAACAGGGGAAGATGATAAAGATCGAGGCATAACGTTGATCAACTCAGGATGATGATAGGTCACTGGACCATCTGCTGACCCACGAACGCCCAACACGCTTAAGAGGACTTATAGATAGACGTCTATAAGTCCGCGATAAGACGAAAACGATAACATGTAGCGGACATATGAATATTCAGATTAGAATGGCTAAGTATATTAGAAAGAATAAGTTTGAAAATGGCGTCAGTAACAGAAAAGTTGAAAGGGAATCATTTGTCTTGGCATGGACAAATGAAGAGGAGGGACGAACCCGTGTGACTAAGAGTGGTATGAGAGAGAGGGATGAGGAAGAGTAAGACAAGAGTAAGACAAGAAAAAGGAGTGAGTGAAAGCACGGCGGTTGACAAAACGACTTGAAAGAGGAAAATGTATTGCGCAGATCCTAAGCAAAGTGGGATAAGAGCTCATAAAGGCAAGACGATATCATATTGCTAAGTACCAATAACACAAATAAAACTACATTTCAATAACAATATCTCCTCCACGTGTAGGTTATAATAGATTATATTAGAAGTGAAGCATCATGTTTATACGGCACTATATTTTCGGAGCTCGTTTAATATGTTTTTCGACCTTGAACTGCCAACAATGGTGCTTGCTATCGTTTTAAACATAGTTTATTACAGGAACATGAAACTGACAGAAGGTTTATTCTGTTTAAATTGTTTCTGAAAGTAGTATTTAAATTTTTCCACACTCTTTCCTGTAAAATGACTTGTATTTTAGGAAAGGCGTCCTTAAAGATGTACTCATTAAATCTATATATTTAGGACAAATATTTAACATTCCTTATTTAATTTCAGATTATTGTTAAGATCAGCAGCTTAACTTAACCGCCTTTAAAACGAAAACCGGAAAAATATCTTGAATATTGCAGGTCAAAGGAGCCCTCCACCTGTTCCTTAAGTTGTATTGGAACCGATTTCCAAAGTGACATTTCTTTTTTGTCGACGGTCATTCAACTCCATGAATTGTCGGTAACACAAAACAACTTAACCAGTAAATGTGTTTCATCTTCCGCAACAATACTCCCTTTTTCTGTATTACTCGATTAGGACATCCATTGGGATATCTTTGAACTTGATGATCAAGTGACCATCACGGATGGACGGCTCCGAAAATTCTCTTTGATTTTCGCTACAATAACCAAATGAACAGTGTTGTTTGTTATTGAGGAGTTCCATTGTCTATCTGGTCTGCATCAGACCTTCACGAATTAGTATAGGTCCGCAGAAGTAATTTCGAAAAGATTTCTGTCTCTACTGTAGGTACTATCATTAAGGAGTTCCACTGACCACAGAAGGTCGTCTTCATTAGTGCTATTTCACCAAATAATTGATGATAAAACATACAATATATTTTAAAAGTTTCCTCAAACCCTTGTGAATGCTTTCATCAGCTTTTAATTTTGATACAAATTGACCATCTTGAAAGTTTATCTTAGGTGGTCATAGGAAAGTATACAATGTACTCAGCTTTCATGAATTTATCAAATTAAAAAGTTTATGATGGTAATTCTTGCAATGAACTTTGAAGGAAAACTATAACGGTTAAGTTGGCATAACTGATTAAATACACTTTCTTGGAAAACTCCGTGCAAAAATAACGAAATAATAACATGTAGAATATTAAAAATAAAATCATCAAATTGAGGCCTGTTTTAATTTATTTATTACTAAATGGTTTTGACGGGCTTGTTGGTCAAGTAGTTAGTGACCCTGACTGCTAAGCCGGTGGTCGTGGGTTCGATTGCCACTCATAACAAACATTATGTGATGAGCAAGCTCTGCTTAGTTTGGGATCATATAGCCGTGTATGAGTTGTCCCAAGATATTTACTTATTAAATGGATCTTCTGTATTTAACAGTTTATTATGCTGCCTTTGTTTCGTTCGTTATTGACTGTATTTTTATTATATTTCTGCTAGTGGTTACTATTTCGGTACTATTTATCGTTTTCGGAGCAAATAGAGATCTGAGTAATGTTTATAAAGTATAATTTATTATCATGGACGCGCGGTTGAGTAATCTGATTTCGATGGAGTTTTTAACCTTCAAAGAGGAATCTTCCGGTATCTATGAGTCTAGAAGAGTAATTTTAATCTATACTAATATTATATAAAGGTAAAATTTGTAAGTTTGTAGGTTTGTAAGTTTGTATGTAGGGGGTAATCTCTGGAACTACTGGTCCGATTTGAAAAATTCTTTCAGTGTTAGATAGCCCGTTTATCGAGGAATGCTATAGGCTATATACCATCACGCAACGACTCACGGGAGCGGAGCAGTAACGAAAAATGCGGGTGAAACCGCAAGGGACGAGCTAGTTATTGCATAAATAAATGTTTTTTCAAGGTTAGGCTTCAGGCTAACTTATTCAAAGATTAGGAAAATTATGTTTTAGTTATGTGGTTAAGTTATTTAAAGGGGGGATTTTACGATAGTACGTTGAGTTCCGAACACTGTAGCTCTACCATGAGTTTACATCAATAAATTCGCTAGCGTCTCCGTAAATAAATTGTATGAAATGTTACAAAGCGCCCCAGCGGTCACAGATAGAATTGACAGTGACATATTGGGAATCATAATTAAAAAAACCACTAAATCCCTAAAGTAGTTCACTAACAGCCAACCTTACTATTTAGTCGGATTATTGACTGTCACATCATTTTTACGCCTACGGTAGCGAGTAAGTTTTCGATAACAACTCATGGTAGGGGTACTGGTGCCGATTCCTTTGTTCTCAAACTTAACTTAATTTAAGTTCTGTGCATCTTTTTATTTCCATTTCATTAATCACAAATAGAAAGTATTGAGTATTAGTAAAAGGACAAAAGAAAAAATATCAATTAAGTCCTGCCATATATAATTTAGACGCGATTAAAAACATGGCGACTACAAATACTCCAATTTTCTTCAGGCGCTGTCTAATTAGACAGGTCTAATCTAATTTGTATCTTCTGTCCTTTTCTTAATCAAATGAAAAGAGAAAGATGCACTAAACTTAAATTTCGTTTTGTTTGTGAACGAGGGAATCAGCACCACTGATTCCCATAGATGACTTAAGATAGTTCATCTCTGTAGCTTTTTATAGAGTCGATTTCCTATCCAAGTATTGACCAGTGTTTTATGTAGTGCGACTTAAGATATTTGCCAAATGGAAAACAAAACTAAAAACAGATATTTTAAGGCTCAAATAACTTTATTCATCAATTTTCATTATTGATATGGTACGCTCATAGATAAAAACCAAATCGAAATTGATAAATGAGTTTAATATTATACCACTTTGATACATAAATATACCAAAACATTCCCCAAATGACTGTGACTACGTATTTGCTAAACGCGCCTAATATTGAATCCAGTCAGTCATGTATTACATAAAGAATGCAATTACCGCCCCCTCGCGGCGGGCAGCGAAATAAAATATATCATTACGTGATGTTCCCCTACATTTGGGACTCGGATCAACCTCACTGTTCAGGTGGATAAGGAATATACACGCTATATGGATAATATTTCAGGTTAATGTATGCATATTAATGTAGTAGTTGTAACTAAATTATCTATTAATATTATATAATTATAAATTATCTATGTAATTCTTTTTACTGACCAATAACTTGTGTGTGTGGTTGGTTATAATAAATAAATAAATAAATTACGGTTTTCCAGGTAACTTACGAAAGGTTTCTGTTGCAGATAACTGTTGTTATTACGAATAATTTATACGATTTTAGAAAATAGAATTCGCAACTTCCACGAAGATTGTCTTTGTGAACGAAATCTATTTTAATATTCAAACTTGTATTAATTAAATCTAAATACTGAACATAACTTGGAATTCTTTAACAAATGCAAGCGTTCAATACTCATATCTTCTTGCTATGAGAAGAGACCTTTGCCCTTTGCAGTGGGTCTGTAATAGGCTGGTAACACGATTTGAAAATATTTACTATTTAGTACTTTGCACTTAAAACCATATGGCTGATACGCGTGTTTTATAGTAAAAAGATGGAAATTAGTTAAATTGTCGCAATTTAACAGGTAATAAAACAAGCGTTTATAGTGTAGAAATGAAATAAAAAGAAGTGGTTTATTATGCAAGCAGTATCTGAAGGTCACTATAGTAAACTATAGTTGTGGTTTTTTTGTATCATACCTTGCGTAATGCGTTAGGCCTAATTTTACATAATCTTGAAAAGACTATTACACTTCGATACTTTCACCCCTATTTTATCACCTTATCAATGGAATTTTCAAAAATCATATCTTAGTGGTTACCCACTCTTTACAAGGAACATATCCTGCAAGTTTGCAACGGTTTGGGCTGTACATTGATATATCAACAATTAGTTAATCAGTCAGTCAGTTTACCATTTTATTTATATCTGTGAGCATCACTATTTATCTATCTCCCTTATAAAATTTTAGTGGCAAGTTATTTTATCCTGGTTTTCTCAAGGCGAGCAGAAACACGTGTACATCGGGGAAAGCGGCCCTGACCTATATTCCAGGGCATACTCCAGGCCGCTACTGTCATGGCCGTTAGCACCGCCCGCTTATATTAGCCCAGGAAACGAAGATAGCTGATATAAAAAAAAATTAATATTCCCATTATTAAAATAATGTCCTTACGTTTGGTTTATTGTTAAGGTGCCAGATAGTGCTCTTATATCAATTCCACTTTCTCTTCTACTGGGTGTGACCGATAGATTCAAATGAACTTAATTAAAAATATCGCCTACCTAAGTAAATCTCTCCTCCTTAAGTAAGTGTTCACGAGCTTTCATCTTAAATGTAAATCGACTGGTGACCGTATATTGGGGATGGAGGAGTGAACTATTGTCTATCAAACCTCCATAACCTAGTAACTAGATTAACACGATACTTCTTGGTTAGACTATGTCAGATTGTCTGGCTTCTGATAACCCATAAAGATTTTCAAAGGTCCACGAATGACAACCGAGATCAACGGCCTGTCATTCTTTAAGGCACGGGATGTCAGTGATGTCTTTGAAGAAAAATGCTTCACTGTGTAATTCAGATATTGAGATAGACTCATGATAGTAACTAAACCATAGTGGTTTTTGATTGCTAGTTTTTTTAATCTTTAATTATTTACAGGGTTTTTTTCTACAATTAATGTTAAGGGTCAGAGCCCGTACGTCCCCTAAGATTTGTCCCCCAGCATAAAAGTTGTGGATTCGGCCCCTATATAGGTGCCCGTTGGTCTCCTGGTAGGGGACCAATTAATATTTTAATAAAAATATTATTTTTAAGGTACCCATTCGTCTCCTCTAATATATACACAATATAAGTTAAAGATTCGGCACCTATTCAGGTGCCTATTGGTCCCCTGAGATAAAATCACCTATATTTTACCTAAAAACGGTTAACATAGTACACTTGTGAACAGTTTATTAACGCAATTAATTTAATAAATCATAACAGATCATTGAAAAAAGAGCTACGATGAATGATAATCCGTCATGATAATAATGTAACCTGTCGATAGGCTTACGATGTAATATTGTCTCTTTACGAATGGCTTGTTAAAAAACGGGTATTAATGATTGAAAACTTAAGGGAACAAAAGTACTAGGCGCGCAGTAACGTGAAGTAGTCATGTAAGAAAATCTAAAATTCACTGTGTTTTTAATTTTCTCACAAGATCACCTTAATCAATTCAAAGTACTAGGCGCGCAGTAACGTGAAGTAGTCATGTACGAAAATTTAAAATTCACTGTATTCCTTAAATTTTCTCACAAGATCACCTTAATCAATGCAAAGTACTAGGCGCGCAGTAACGTGAAGTGGTAAATAGAAAACGATCGATCGACGAATCGATTAATTATTTTGAAGACTGACTTTATGCCTAGAGCCTAGAGGCATTTTATTAAACTTAATCTTATTTGAAATACTTAAACATGATATTTAAGGAATTATTATATTTTTATTTTACCCTTTTCTGCGCGACTGTACCAGGACTATATACATGTACTTATATTAGAAGAATGAATTAAAATAAATATTCTTCAGGGGGCGAATAGGCCCCTCAAAAGTTCCAGGGGACGAATGGGCACAGGGTGCGAATCTTAGGGGACGTACGGGCTCTGACCCAATGTTAATAATTCCGTATATTTTTTTTTTGTAAAAGATGATTAAAAAAGGTAAATATAGTAAGGAAATAAATTTAATAGCATGAATTAAAAGAGTCACACAATTTTAAACAAGGCTGCCGGGTCTTCATGACACTTACAGCCTAAGAAATGGGAAAATCATTAAAGAATTAGATTATTAAGTACGTTACCTGTGGTTGAATCATTAATTATTTCCATTCCGGACTTCTCAAATCTAAGGCAGTATTACAATCAGACATTACTGTAGGTCTTGTAATGTGTGGGTGGGCGCTCAGTGGCGCCCCCTGTTATCATATTCCATACAGTTGTTGTTACGGAGATGATAACATCGCCGAATTATGTTGGGAGACGACTCCTTTATTGTCAGAAGGTATTAATGAAAGAAGTCGTGTAAATGCTGGGTCTTATATTTCATGGAGGGAAGTTATCATTAATTTGAACTTCTTTTTTTCATTATTTTACTGGCCTTTGCCCAGCAATGACAGTATTTAATAAAAAAAATAGACGGGTTGCACTCCGGGAGTGCCGGCAGAAGTGAAAACTTGATTTAGCTGTCTACTATCCATCCGTCCTACGCTTTTTCGATCAGGTCACGTGTCCTGACGCGAGTTTAAGATTTTATACCCATTACAGAAAAAGTGCTCAACGCCGCTAAAGAAGTTTTCACTTCAAAAACTCTTACGTGTACTTCAAATCTTATCGCAAGTTGTTAAATTGCTTCTACTAAATCGTTTCTGTTGAAATTTTGCACACTCATTGGTACGTATTGTGATAAGTTTGGTAAAATTTAAAGCAAGATTAAAAAACTAATAAAACATTTCGACGACCCAGCGACAGACGGCTGTCGCGCTGCTATTGTCTTTCTATTGTGACTCGAAGGTTTAAAATAAACTAGAGAATAATAATGTGGGGACGATATTTATTTTTATTTTTGAGCTATGCAAGTTTGTATACATTTCTAGTTTTTTTTGTATAAACTAGCTGTTCACTGGGGTTTCAAACGCGTTAAATATGATATTTTTGACTGCTGCACCGCTTTCGTCATACCGTGATGTTAAGTAGCCTTTTCGTTATTCTGATGTACATACCATATTACTGTTAAGTTTCGACAACACACGTTTATTATTTTTTTACGTGAAAGAGCTCTTCAAAAACTTCGACATTTATAATACTAGTAATTTAAAAAGGTTTTTATTTTAATAAAAACGTGATAATTTGATGGTTTTTAATTTAGCTCTAGGACAGCACTAGTTAGGAATAAATGGTGTGGAAAAATCAGTGGTGTGACAAACGAGAAAAAAAATCCTGTTTGTCATACTGGTGTGATAATCTGGTGTGACTACGAGTCGGCAATGTTTTTAAATTAAATTAATCAAAGAAGATCCAATGAGGTTCAATTTAAAATAGTACTAGACCTTTTACAAAACATGACCGTAGCAATTTTCCTGTAAAGAGGCTATAATTATAGTCTTAGTTGACATTCGTTGGCTAAAAAAGTACGTCTTTATGTCTCATTCATTCACTTTTCTTTTTGATGATGTTTTTTTAAATCTGATTTTAATATGATTTATATTTTTAATTTTGTTTGATACAAACCTTAATAAAGTTTCAAATGAAATACTAGATTTATTCTAGTATACATTAGAAAATATTCAAATTTAGAGTTCGGCTCGTAGAACTTAAACTAAGCTGTTCGAATTATTGATTCCTGTAGAATCATTTATAATGGTTTTGTCTTGACGATTCAAAAGTACCTGTAATTGGTTTATTTGAATAAAATAGTTTTGAAGTTTGAAGTTCAATAAAATTTTCCACGATGTTAGTGAAGTACTTACGGCTCGCTTTGATGTAGAGTAGGAGCGAAGAGTGTTCTAAGAGGGCTTATTTTAATAAGGATTTCACCAAAACAAATAAGTAGAGTTGGAAAGTTAACGGGAACCTCTTTTCTTTGTTTATCTAAATGTTTGTTTCTTGGGTCTGTATATATTTCACATATGTTTAAAATTAGTTACTTCTCGGCATTGGCAACGCGTTACATTGCTTCTCTACAAAGGTGCTGATTCTTTTGTTCACAAACTTAACTAAAAAGTTTGTGAACATTTGAATGCATCTTTCTCTTTCCATTTCTTATAGAAAGGACAGAAGATACATTTTAGTTTAATCCTGTCAAATTAGACAGTGCCTGAAGTAGATTGGCGTATATTTAGTCGCATTTTAATCGCGTCTAAATTATCTATAGAGTGTCTAAATTTGGCAGGACTTAACTAATATTTTGTCTTCTGTCCTTTTCATAACGAAATGGAAAGATAAAGATGCACATGACTAAATTTTGGTTAGTTTGTGAATAAGAGAATCGGCACCAATGTAGTTCAGTAATAAATATCCATATTTTTGTAAAAATGTATTATTGGAAATTGGCAGAGGTCAGTGAGAAAGTCATAGCATGATGTTTTGTAGCCTACGTCCTATTCTAATATGATATATTACTGTAAAGTTTCAACAAAATGAGTTCAGTATTTTTTGCGTGAAAGAGTAATAAACATCCATATGGTGCCGATTCTCTTATACAAAAACTAACATAAATTTAAGTTAGGTGCATCTTTCTCTTTCCATTTAATTAAGAAATGGACAGAAGATAAAATATTAGTTAAGTCCTGTCAAATTTAGACACTCCATAGATAATTTAGACCCGATTTAAGAACATGGCGACTAAATATACGTCAATTTTCTTCAGGGGCGCTGTCTAATTTCACAGGACTAAACTAAAATGTATCTTCTGTCCTCTTTTCCTTAAGAAATTGAAAGAGAAAGATGCATTTAACTTAAATTTAGTTAAGTTTGTGAACAAGAGAATGAGCACCAATATTTCCATACGCACGCTAAACGGTGTCGATACAAGCGCACGCGCAGCTCAACATAATTTGTATTTCGTGCTAACACTAAACACTAACGATCGCTTAGCGAGACACGGCTCGTTCTAGAAACGTCCTGTACTATGTCAAGAACATTTCTGTTCTGTGTTCAACATAAATGTTTTTTCGTGTTTTTCTAAATGTTTGCGTTTAAGTACTTAGTAGGTACTTACTTTGCTTTTAAGGCTTAGCGTCGTAGCTTCAATTCTTGAGTAATACTTACTGTTAAAGCAAGCATAAATAAATTAGTCAGCAAAGTAAACATGTAAATAGTAAATAAATATCCGTTTATATTATTTAGGGTGCATTTTCTGTAATAATATAACACTAATTAGTTAATTACTCATAGATTTCATACAAAATTGGGTCTAGTAGTTCCTTTAAAAGACAGGTTCGCAGGGATGAGCGAACAAAAAATTTCATGCCACGTTACTCTAGGTTTTCTAATTATAAGAAAGCCGAAAGGAATATTATTTTTAAAGACTTGTAGATGTTTTTATATTAAGAATATAGTTTAAAATGTGAATAAATCAAATTAAAATGATTCTCCGAAAGATGGAAAGCGTGGAGTGGAACTTTCCCCAGAAATGGGACAGGATTGGCTAACAAGAAAACGGTCTCAATTCCCGACACAAAGTACTTTTAATATCTAGGTCATGACGCCAAATTGCTCCAAAAACAACTTCTTAGAAAATCAATCTTCTAAATGGAACCTAAGTAAATATCAAGCCGACGTACTAAAGCTATTTAAACAGTTTATCTGGAAAAAGAGAGTTGTATGTACACTACACAGCTACAGTAGGTAATCACTTAATTACGAGTCCTATGTAATTTTACGGTTTTCCATAGAGAAACTAGTTGCAATCCCGCGCGACCAGCTTGCGGCATTAGGCGGTCTTTACACGGTGGGTCTACCATCCTATATCTATATGTACTGTTATATAAAATGGCAGACTGACTGACTGATTGACCGACTGCTGATATAACAACGTACAGCCCAAACTGCTGGTCCTAGAGTCATGAAACTTGGAAGTTATGTTTGTGGAGAGTAAAAATTCACTAATAATGGATTTTTGGAAATTCCATCCATGAAGGTGTTAAAAGGGTTTAACATTCACGTAGGCGAAGCCGCAGGGCGAAAGCTAGTAATAATGTGTAAGTTAGTACGTGTGTGTGTGAAAACTGAACAGATTTTGAAGAAACTTTACAATTATTAAGGTTATACATCAGAATTTACCTTACGGGAGCGGAGCAGTAAACAAAAACATAACGTAACGTAGGTGAAATCGCGGGAGACAGCTAGTAGTCAATAAGGTTCTTTAATTTACATAATTCAATATATTAAAAAATATATATGTGCAATTGAAAAGCACAAAAAAGTCTGGTCTAAAACTGGGACCTATGACGGTAGGTTTAGTTAAGTTCAAAAAGTCACGAATGACGTCAGAATGGTGGTTTACTTTGCTTAACCTTTCGACGACCAAGTGACAGCCGGCTAACGCGCTGCTATTGTTTTTAGCTCTATATTGTGTCTTGAATCACGTGTGTTCAAAGGTTTAATAGTTATTCGTCGATCATTATCAAGCAACCATCAGTCTCTTTATTAGACGGTCAGTCACAATCCTTGATTGTAGTAAAACTGTCAGCAAAATCTACCGTTTGTGGGCGCTTTACATTCAGCTTAGTTTATACGATCGTACTCGTAAACGGATAGATTATATGGCAAACTTGGCTTTATTAAGTTAGGTAAACTGTCGCCTTCGGTACATTAATGATACTTAGAGAACTTAATTAAAATTATAATGTTCAAAAGGGGATAGAATTTTTTTTTAGGTCTGGAAATAGAACTTGGCCTTTATGACGGTTGGCTCAGATGTTGACCGTTCGGCTGGTGCGCTGTGAGTCGTGGGTTTGATTTCAACAGTGGATAAATTGTTGCATGACTTTGGGGAGACTGTTTGAAATGCCTTGAAGTATTTCGAAAAAAAAAAACTGGAATGATTAACAAAAATTCACGGTTTTAGATAAAGCAGTAAGAGACACCAAGTTTTGTGGTGAAAGTATTTAACTTAACCAGCAGGAATTGCCCTTGATTTAGGGTGTATTTGCAAAAATATTCCCACATAAACAAACATAGCCAATTCGAAGCAAATCTGTATGTCAAACAAATATTAGTCCCATAATTATGTAGAAATCGAACCCGTGGCACGCATCGCAGCAGCGCAGTATTTCTGCGCCAACCGTGCCATCTTTCCACACAACCTACCGTACCTTTCCTTAAATTGTAAATATTATAAACCTTATTTCCATCGCTAATAAAGCCCAGCTTCTACAAGGTTTACGAAATCATGGCGGCGAATTAAGTAGAAATTCCAGAATTGTTTTGTTAAATTATCAATAAATCGTCTGGAAGTCCAAAGTAAAGCTAAATACGTTCTTACTAATAATAATGGAAGTCGTTTCATCCCACGCTTACGAGCCAAAGTATGAATTACTGAGATTTGTTCGCGAGGAACCCTGAAGCAGTTATATTCTCCAAGAACTTTCCGCTATTTATCTTTGTTTGTTGTTTTTGCTAAGGACGAGATATTTTTTGGAAGGTATTTTCTGGAGCCTATTTATTATTAGCGCAATTTATTTACCTGCTCTTTTAGGACGATAAGTAGATCCGGGAATTCGGTGTTATTGAGTTTTTCCATTAGGAATGTCTCGAAACTGGAAATAAAATTCCTTTTGTTTAGAGAAAAAATGATGTTTATTTTGTGAATTGCTCAAATACGTCACTTTTAGACGTCAGAATTGTTTTCTACTTATTTCAAGCGAACGGTAGAGGCGGTGTTTTTATCTGACTACTCTCAGAAGAAACATGTTATGTAGAGAGAGGCTTTAAGAGAGTTTCTCATTAGTTCTTTTTTTCTAATTTTAAATCCGTTGGTGTTTATTGGTAGCTGATACTTTAGTATTGCTTCCACCACACAGAAGCGTTAACGAGGCGTTTTTATCGATTGTTCTACACACTCAGTGTGGCGGAAAGGTAACCTATCACTTTAACATTTTTTTTTCAATTAAGTGTCGTCATTTTACCTATTTTACCATATAAAACTACGACGGAATCGCGTACTGATAGTTCAGATGAAGTACTTATATGAATTGATAGTGGTATCGAAAGGAGCTGGGGACGCTCTTTAATAAGAAGATAATAAGCTCCATAAATATATTACGGTATACAAACATCGGAAATTAATATAATGACCGCTAATATCCCTTACATGTTTACCTATCGTCCTCAACAAATAATCCCAAGAGCCTGCGAAAAACATGTTATTAGCAAATTGCATGAATGTATTTTTGCTATAACAATTTTGCCAGGCGTTCAAACATTTATTCCATTTGTACGAAGGCTGCTTGTTCGGAAGTAGCTCGCTTAGCTCACACCGGAACAAACTCAATTAGTTGAGCATTCGGGAGGATACATTTTTTTTGTGTACATGGGGTAGGCAGACCTTCAGGCTGTTTGGAAAATGTATGCTTATAAATTGATATTGTGGAGTTAGGTATGTACCTATTTGTGCTGTATCGGAAATTTGGAACTTATGGTTATGTGGAGGCATTAATGGTTCTGTCAATAAACTCAATTTTTTCTTGAGTTTTTTTTGCAGTTGGCAGCTGTGCATTGGGTTTTGCGTAAATAACAAAATAGAAGCGACACTAACATTTGCCCGTGACTTTATTTGGGTCAATTCGGTTATTATTTATTTCGAATTTTATACAATGTCGCAGATTTAAAAGCTGCCTATATCCTTCGGTCAATCCAAACAAAATCGGTCCAGTAGTTTAGCCGTGATATCGTAACAGACAAAAACACATGGTTACTTTCGGAATTATAATATGGAAGTGTAGATTTAATAAATAATTAAATTATTGAAATCATTAACATAACTCTCTTTGACAAGGTAAATCCTAAGTCCTTAGGCATCGCTCGTTATCCCTACCTTGAGGCTTTCAACGAACCAGGAATATTCAAACATATTTAATTGAACTAAAATAATCAAGACAGTGGATATTTAAACAAGCCTCAAACTAGATTTTAAGCCTAATAAATATTTTTTTGGTAATAAAAACCGTCGGTACACACATTAAGTGGAAAACCATGTGAATATTTACATTCGTAATGTGCTCATGATTTATCTCATAACGGCGGAATGTGATGGCAATCAAACTGACTCACAGAGAGTACCATACCTACATGTTATTTACATGAACTAGTGGTTTCCAGCGGCTTCGACACCCAATTTAATTAGGAATTTAATTTCCAAAAATAATTTCTACTTCGTAAATGTACACTACGACTGTGCAATTTTTATTTCAACAACATATATATCCGACTAGTCGTCTACCGCGGTTTCACCCGCGTTATGTTGTTTTTTTTACTGCTCCGCTCCCGTGGGTTATAGAGTGTTTTTATTTAGCTTATGTGTTATTCTGATGTCTAGGCTATAATACTGTGAAGTTTTATTAAAATCCGTTCAATAGTTTTTGCGTGAAAGAGTAACAATCTTTCACATTTATAATATTAGTAGAATAGCTCACACACACTCACTTAGACAATTAGCACATGTATACTTACTTGCCTATGCTTAGATGGTACTAGCGTGCTATCCTGTTTTTGTCTCTGTTGCATAGAATATGTACAGGTAACAAATTGTAAATCCGTAATTGGCTGTAAGACTAGTTTATATAAGCTTATTTGTAATTGTTAAAAGCTGTGGATTTTGTGAATAAATAAATAGTTTCCTAAGTCCTAACCTAACGTAGAAATAGATCCCAACATGAGTATGTGTGTAAATACATAAATATAGTGTTTACAATAATTATCGTAATTAAAACATGGATGATAAACTATTCACTTGTGTTTTTGTAATAGAGACGATATTTACGTCACTTATCAATGTTTGTCTGGATATTAAAAACATGGCTGACCCTATTTCACAGGAATAGTCTGCTCAAAGATTTGGGATAACATATCATATTGTTTATACGCGAAAATCGTAGGTACTAGTATTTTGTGGGCTTTGGTTGTTGTTGTAATTGGGAAAAGGTTAAGAAGATGATTGCGTTTGTTTAAAAAAATAAACATACATACACAAACAATTTGACCCGGAACTACATATAGTCTAAACAATTTATTTATTTATTTACTAGAATCGATGTCACCACACTGCAGCTTAGCTGGCAATCGTTTAGCCATAGCGTGTCTTTGAACATGTCTACAAGACCGGAGATCTCGCAGTGGTGCTATCCCAGAGACGAAGATCCAAAGTTGATATGCCATATGTGCTTACACCAGCACAGACCAGCACTCATACTTACTCTTAATACCAGATTACAGCAACGCTTTTTTGCGGCAGAAATCGGCAAAGTGGTAATGCATCTCCAACGATTTCCTTAACAAAGAGCTCTGCTGCAAACCAACCATTTAAGTCTTAATTAAACACATCAAAGCATTTATTTCTATTAGATCATCATGCACTTACGAAATGTCAAAGAGTTGGTCCGTTAGTAAGAAAATTGAAAGTAGTTGCTTGTCTCAAAACGTAGATTTGTCTTTATGGAGAAGAATAAGCAAGAACCTCAATTAAGTTTATCATTTTAATTTACTACTGTAATAAACGGCCAATAAACCTACAATAGTCTATTAAAATAAAACACCGATTGTAGTTAAACCCAGCCTCAAACAGAATGTTTAAGCTTCCTAGCGGCACTTACGCCCTGGTACCGGTTGTAATCACAGATCTGAAGGGCGCAGCCGCAGGCCCCTAACTGTGCCTTAAAGGTCACGGCGAGGGCCGAGCTGCACAATGAGTTGTTGTTTAATTGTGTCTATAGCCCTAGGCTTTGTGATGTTGCATCAGACACCGAAAACTTGGTGTAAGTTGGAGATCAATGTAGTACGTCTATAGGTAGTGGTTTAAATAAAACAAGTTATTGGGACTTCAAACCAAACTTGGCAAAGCCTTTATTTTGGTAATCAGACAACTGATGTAGTACTTATATACCTACAATTAAAAAAATCACATCCAGACACAAATCCAAAATTATGCTTACACAGTTGCGGAATGTTTACCTATAATAGTTACCGTGACCCCGGAACATAAAGGGCAACCGGAGGAACATGAGTGGGTTTTAGTCAGTAAAAGTCTGACACGCCGCCACGGCGGAAGAAGTCATTTGACGATTTTCCACTCCCCAAAAAAAAAATGCTTATACAACAAGATTTGTTAAGTTTTGTTAAGGGAGGGAATTAAACTCAAAACTGGCCTGGCTGTTGGGGTTACTATCTACTAGACCATCAGGTCAGTCAATCTACACTTTACTGTTTAAAGTATCATATATTATAGGTCAATCAATCATTCAGGTACATGACAGAAAGTTCAGCTCTTCATTATATTATTTCTGTATGATGATACCACAGAGTTACTGCAGAATCAGTCTATAGATGAACTCAGAGTTCTTTACAGCTCTTCAGTGTGAGCAGTTCCCCTCCACTCTCGCACTATAATCAAGGGAAACTGCCATCGTATTCGAAACCTAATTAAAACCACAATATAATATCGGAACGCACAATTTACGTGTCTGCCTCGGCGCTTTCTTCGCGGCGCCGGCGCCAGTCATTAGAAAGGTAGCACTGATGTATTGCCCAACGGCAACCCCTCCCCCTCCTCCCCCTCCCCTTCACCTCCCGGCTGGCCCCTCGCAGCGTGCGCCAGCACAGCGAGAGTTCTGCCATACTGCCTGTACATTCAGAAGGGCAATTTCAACAAAAGATTGCTGTGGAAATAGTAAAGCTTAGGAGAGAGAGATGTTCATTCAAGAAAAGATATCTACATTTACAGTGAGATGTAAATATATATATTATCACTATAAACTATTCACTATAAGTCATTGCTACATATACCTAGTATATCAGTGTTACTTTTAAGGAGTCGCGTCATTATAAATTTCTCATTTGTGGTAACCAAATGAGAAACACATGATTATCACAACGGGTATTAACGCGAAAAGTGATTATAAATACCTTGGATCCTCAGTCTGCTTGCGACCACGACCTGTGCAACCAGCTCGAAACGTCAAGCCTTCCAAGGTATTTATAATTACTTATCGCGTTAATACCCGTTGTGATAATATGTGTTAACATGAAACGCGAAAGTTTAAAAGTTAGTATAGCAAATGAGAAACGATTCACACTTACACCGCGTGAACAGGTGCTGCAATTATCTTGAACATCACAAACAAGCCTGAACTTATATTAAAAAATTGAAATCGCCAATCCGCCTTCAGCGCACGTGATGATCAATGCTCAAGGTTTTTCTATATTTGAAGCTTATGCCCTGCAGCGAGACCATAATAGACTACTTAGTATTATTGCTTCAGTATTTCATTATTGCCTGAAGTGGTACTTCTGCACTAACTCACTATCACCTCTCTACTCGTTTCGATATAATCACGTTTATTGATTTGATAATAAGCTTGTCCCTTTTCTAGTCACATAATACCGTACGTGATCGGTGAAATACTTGAAAACAGTCGTCAAAGCCTTGTTGGGACGTTGGGAAGACCACTGTTCCCAACTTCATTTGATTTCATTTCGCTTCATTAACTAGGGACGTTGCGGAATGTTGAGCTCGGAGTAAATAATTAAGTGTAATTAATTATGCTTTCTTTTCTTCGCTTGCGCTTGAAACCCTTAATTTGTATTCGCTTTTCTTTTAATATTTAGCTTAAAGTCGCGCACTTTGTTTTTCTTTTGAAGTCATTTAATTTTATGGTCCATCAATAAATTATTGCGAAATATTTATCAGTGCTAATAATAATAAATTACAAACAGTTTGATAAATTATAAAAAAACACTGCATTTTGTATAGTGATGAAAGAATGACGTTAAATTATAACAATATTGCATCAGCTAGAAACATGCTAAATAATAACAGTAATTATCATCACGTGATGTTTTAATTATGAATATTATTTACTGATTAATTGCTACTTAGTTTCTTTATAACGTTTTTAGATTTTGTATAGTCAAAGTTTTGAAGTGCATTATTTGAAACTGATGAGCTGACATCCTAATAGTTATTGGAACTTATGGCAAGTGTTCTGGGGCCCTATATACCCTGCTTTTAAAATCGTGTCTCAATGATCGATTTTTGACGTGTAACGTCAAACTTTTGACACATTTCCCATACAAAAACTGTCAAAGTTGTCAAATATCAGGCCGATGACTGGTCATTGAGCCACGATTGTAATAGCAGACTAGGGCCCCTGATTGGTTGATA
Source organism: Athetis lepigone (assembly GCA_033675125.1). Classification (NCBI taxonomy): domain Eukaryota; kingdom Metazoa; phylum Arthropoda; class Insecta; order Lepidoptera; family Noctuidae; genus Athetis; species Athetis lepigone. The sequence goes on from CM066224.1 coordinate 18,755,580, forward strand.
ATAACAGCTATCACAGCAGTTGAAATGTGTTTAAGAATTTGTTAGCAGAGGTATCTAGGTATTGATTTATGTTTCAGAAACTGTCTTAAAACCTCCCGATATGAAACTTATATACTAAAAGCTATACTAAAGAGATACATTTGGTTTATAGAGGATTGTTTTTGGAACTGTATTTTTTAAATATTAAAATAAAATACACTGATAAAAAGCTCCTTTATTCCTGAAATTATTAGCAGTAGATGCTATTTCAGTGCAAATCCATACTAATATTATAAATGGGAAAGTGTGTCTGTCTGTCTGTTTGTCTTTCTTTCACGGCAAAACGGAGCGATGAATTGACGTGATTTTTTGAGTGGAGATAGTTGAAGGGATGGAGAGTAACATAGGCTACTTTTTGTCTCTTTTTAAAGCGAGCGAAGCCGCGAGCAAAAGCTAGTTCAAAAATAAAATTCTCAGTAGGTATTGAGACAAACCTACATACACCCTAGTTTACCATATACATACAAGCTCCCTTTCAACCCTATTTATAGCATAAACAACTCATCATAACAAACGGAGGGTAGGCAAACATTCTCTCGACAAATTAATATGCCGCCGAAATAATGCGTATACGTTATTACGATATCAACATCTTTACGAGACAAAAGAAGGAAAAAGCTTAAGTACCTACTTCTGTTATTAATATTAGGCGAAAGATAATTTATATTGAAGCTAGAGTAAGGTAGAGTTTTTGTATGTATTGTAGTAGACCTGTATATTGATGCCCGAATAGTGTATATTCAGAATTTCAGATTTCAACATAAATAGTACAAAGCTATGACCGTGTAAGTCAAGGCATAAATACATACAATTTACACAGACACTATTATTTCACGATACTACGATACCAGATAGTTCACGATATTTTTATATGTGACAGACTGTCAGGTAAATGGATTTTTTAAACGCCCAGCTACAGCAAAATTACTCATCCCTTTTACAAGGAGAAAGTTAAAAAAACCGGCCAAGAGCGTGTCGGGCCACGCTCAATGTAGGGTTCCGTAGTTTCCCATCCGTCACAATAAGTGTACCTACTTATTTTTTTGTACAAAAACTGTTCTTTCTATCAAGTTCAAAATAATTTTCCTAGAAAGTCCTTATAAAGTTCTGCTTTCCAGATTTTTTTCCTATTTTTTAAACCTACGGGTCAAAAGTTAGACAGGGGGGGGGGACGCTTTGATTTTTCTTTTTGAAGCGATTATTTCCGAAATTATTAACATAATCAAAAAATGGTTTTAGTAAGCCCCTATTCATTTTTAAATACTTATCCAACAATATATCACACGTCAGGGTTAAAATAAAAACTAACGGTCACAGAGATTAAGCGAGGATGGACGGACAGACAGACATGGCGAAACTATAAGGGTTCCTAGTTGACTACGGAACCCTAAAAAAACAGACCAGTTTTAAAGAAAACCTATGAAAACAGCGCAAGTTTCAAATGAACATTCATCCTACCCTACATAAAGCTAAATTTGACAATTCACTACACGTCCACTTCAAGTAATTTTCCTCAACTCAGTTTCCTACCTTCTCGTTTCCTATAAACATAGGAAATGGTTATTACTTGGCTTAAGGAAATGGTAGATAATTACTCACAATCTATTATATACATTTACACTTAAACACATACATAATAGAATATCCAATACATATTTACGCAAAACAATATTATTAATTAGCGATACGAATCGAAGACAGCCTTATATAAAGAAAAAGACTTATATAAAAGAAATATTAGAGGTACATTATTTGTTGTTTTTGTAGGACGTAGCCACAGAGGTATTCCAAATATGTGTTTACTTATTGTTTATAAGTATAATATGACTCGGCCATTGTAATGTTTTTCTAATGATGTTTTCATTTATACACGTTCATAATTTATATTAGAAGTGGATTGGAGCGATTTGTAGCAATTTATAGGTATTTGTATCCTTAATATTATTACGTGTGTCGCGTGTTCAAGCACATTATGCTTCCTAATATAAACCACGACATTTAATGCTCCACAAATTACTATCACTGCACACCTGAACACTTTCCATTTAATTCGCCTCACTTTAATAGCTTTCAATTTAATTATATCACGACAAAATATTATTCTCCTTCACTCAAATACTAAGTATCAAAACAAAACTCCCCAGGAGCATCTATTTCAACATTTCAGGTGTTAAAACTTCTCAACAACAATATTTGTTGAAAAATATCCGCGAAGTTGGCGCCCGAAGACAGTGGCTCCCTCTAGTGCCGCTAAAATTACGAACAATAATAAAAATAAACAAGTAAGTGTATAAATTAGGGAGGACGCACAAAAAATCGTTTGTTTCTTACAACGACATAAAAACTTGTGCGGGGTACTTTTCTCCTATTTTTCTTGTAGGGTTGTCGACTGCATGAAGCGGATTAGTAAAGTTATAAGACTCCGTATTGTGTACATTTGAGGTAAACGCGCACCTATGCGTTCCGTAGGGCATGTATTATGCAAGGAAATGCACGTATCCACGTCTAATGACCCGCATTTCAGCAAAATGACGTGTGTACGCGGACAAGTGGCCGCAAATGACATCAAATTCGGTGCAACGAGTGCGGCTGAACCGAACTTAGTATAAAACAATGTGAAGAAATAATATATGCAATATGGAGCGTATGGTGCGCGTCTACCTTTAGTCTTCAAAAACTCGTACGAAACACTCAAAGATGAAAGCTCGAAAAACTTTCTCAAGTGATCTTCACATTGTTTGTCCGTGACCACGGAACTGTTTTAAAAACATAGATATACGTAGAACTAGATAACATAACACATCGTTATTCAAATATGTGAGGCACGTATTTTTTCGCGTGACCAGACCCAACCCCTCTCAAATAATGTTAGCGGGTCCAACCCTCTTTAGATTCAAAACCCAGTGGCCTCCCTCCGGCTACGGTTTTGCAAACTCAAATTACAAATTCAATAAGTCCGCTTATTTTGGAGGCGAATAATAATAAACATTAGTTGAACTCTTTAACAGCGCAGATAACAATATATTTAGAGAGAATTCTCCCCTGAAAATAAGTCAAAACAATCAAAGTTGCCGAAGTATAATTCTGGAAGTTTCCATCATGAAATTTCCATCTTTGAACAAGAAGGGTTAGTTGAAACAGAAAATTTTTCAAATAAATACGCGAAGACAGAACTTTGTGCCCCTTTTTAACATATTGGGCGAATGAAGGAGGATAAGATTTGGCACAGTTCATAAGAAGAGGAGTGCAAAAGAAGAAAGCTGAAATAAAAACATACCTATTGAATTTCGACTTTAGCCTTCGCGTTTGTAGCCCTTTTTTGGATAAAGTACATACGCAAGAGAGTGAGAATAAGCTTTTGCTTTACATCGGCCGCATGTACGTCAATTGTAGCATATACACGTAAAATCGTGAATTAAAAAGCATTCCTGCTCAAGGTCCAATTTTTTATAACTAAATTCATCAAAATTGATTTAGATCTGGAAACGTAACAAACAAACAAAGAGACCTAGCATTAATATTATAAGTATGTGTTTCGAGCCAGCCCTGACGCTCATTACTTAAGGGCGCAGTCAAAGTCCCGGCTATGTTGGCGCAGTCCCCGCTATACTCGCTCACCTGACTGTACTCGACTGCAGGGGATGGTTTACGGGCCTTGTTTGTAGTTTTACAAGTTTTCCAGTCTTTTCGAAGTACGAACGAGAATAGTTTTACCACTACTATTACCTTATTACTATTTACGATTATTATTGTACCGAAAATAATAAATATTTGCGGGTGGCGGTGGACGGTTAGTTATTTGTGGAAATCTTGAGAAGGATTATAATTGCCGGGGTTGCGGAATGTTTATAATAGTTACCGTGACCCTGGAACATAAAGGGCAACCGAAGGAACATGAGTGGGTTTTAGTCAGTAAAAGTCTGGCACGCCCTCCCGCCGCACCCAGGACGGGAGCAGTCATTTGACGATTTCCCACTCCCCAAAAAAAAAGAAGGATTCTAATTATCTATATAATTGTGATGTCAATCGTTGGACTCGAAGCATGTCATATTAGAATAAGGAGTTGGAAATAAAGCTTAAATTCTAGTTTGTGCTAACCTAAAATGAATCTTTATACGTTAAACAGGGGCAGTGGAAGCAACCGAGACAATTTATCTGTTTTAAATTTATTTATTTATCAAAACTTTATGCACAAATAAAAACATTGCACAACGGCGGGCTTAATGCCTTAGGCATTTTTTTTGTTTTTATAGACTTGTGATAGGTACAAATTTAGGTTGATGAATTCTTAATTTTTGATATATTGAGACCGAACTTTTAACCCAAAAGTTCTTCTCTATCTTTTTGACCATCACACAATACTGAGTTTATATCTAAAGGTGTCAGTTAACATATTAATAAGTATAACCCATACCTGTGCACGTCACAATGCACCGGACGACATAAAGCTATCAGAATGTTTGGTAACCACACGACGGGACGTTACTCCATAGTCCATGGGATATTTATTTTCTGACACCATAAAAACATTTCCATAGATGCAGCGACCAACTCAGAGTACACTTGGCGATAGAGTTGTTCATATTTATGAAGATATCTACGTTATTAAATATTTTTGATTGTTAGAGTAAAAAAAGGCTACTGTTACTCCATACCTCGCAGGAGAATCAATTATCGACGTAGATAATAATAACAAAAATGGTATGTTTTTTGGAAAACTTTTCCACGACAAGTGTCCTTTGATACGAATGTGAATCAGAAATACGATACGCCATTAAAATCGAAAAATTCCATAAGCTTATTCCTCATCAATCAATTCCCTTCAATTACCAGTCCACCCTTTATTTCTATCATGATCAAACAACATTACAAACAAAAGCCTATCAAACATTTGATAAATGATGCAACAGAATCGATTAATAAAATAAAATCAATCACTTGTGTGTCTGACTGTCCGGCACCTCGTCATAACTTTCAGTTGACACGCCCACCCACACATCCGCGTGTTTATTTTACACACACACAAACACATGTCCTACGCGTGCTGGGGTGGTCGACTCGGTAAATATAACCAATTAGGAAACGACTGTTTTTGGGGATTCTTTTTACGGTAGTTACAGAACAGTTATGGTGGATTATGAAACCATTAAGGTAAAAGATATTTTTGTCTGTCTTCAGCTAAAAATATTGCCCCCATCCTTTTTTCTGTCAGGTAACAGCTTCCGCACGTTCCGGTAACTGATAAAGTCATGCTGTGAAATCTGATTTCCCTTTGGGTTACGGTTTCAAACGAACAGAACAAATGTTCAGAGAGAATTTCTGTGTCAACGACCTTTGTTACTGAGCAAAAATTGTGCTCAGGGAGAAATACTTCGTACAAGTCAATAACAAATCTGATTCATCTGTAGGTGGAAATGTTTCCGTATTTTTTAAAGAAAAACTTGTAACGAAACGCGGTTTTAGTAGGCGTGCTCATTTTGACATTGATATCTTTTTATTTTATTAACAAAGAAGCTTGTTTGCTATTTAAGTGTTATATTATCGCTTTTAGACATCTGGAACACCAGCAATATCCTGTTCTTCCTTCATCTAGCCGAAAAGTCCACCTTGCGCTCATTACTTAATTTTATTGTCTTTTTCCATATTATTTTAATAGTTTAACGAATTAAAAATAGATTAAAATATTGATATTAACTTGGATCAAACGTTGACAGTTATTAACTTTTACAGTTACTATTAACTATTTTTATGATTGTACTGTTTTTGTTATTCTTCTGATTGTGTGGTTCTTCTTAAAGAATGGTCATGGTCAGAAAACTGGATACTTTGTTTGTAAATAACAGATTTGAAGAGCGTGGAAATCTGTCATGTAGAAATAACTAGTGTTTTAACTTTGTCATCTATGAATTAACTATTATATATAATCGTGAGGAAACCTGGACTTGTAGTTAATATGAGTCCGAAATCGCCAACCCGCATTGAGCAAGCGTGGTGATCAATGCTCGTGCCTTCTCTGTATGAGAAGAGGCCTTTGCCCTGCAGTGGGACAGTAATAGGCTGGTATTATTATTATTATATAATAGTTACCGTGACCCTGGAACATAAAGGGCAATCGAAGGAACATGAGTAGGTTTTAGTCAGTAAGAGTCTGACACACCCTTCCGCCGCACCCAGGACGGGAGCAGTCATTGGATGATTTCCCACTCACCAAAAAAAAAAATATATTACAAGTTATTGTTGAAAACGGTAATTTATTTTTGATTTGAAAGTTAATTTGTTAATTTTGTAGTAAATTTTTTCTGAATATTTTGCTCCAATACTTTTCAACTTATACTCAACTGAATCTATACTTGCCAATTACGACTGAAGTACACATTACTTCCACGAGCTGGATACCGCACGTCGGACGTCCGACACCGATCGTTTACGCAAACTTAATTTCCGCAAGATACAAATCAACATTATCTGTCCCTTTGCTGTCCAGCAAAACCAGAACTGCTCCATAAAACAGTGATACAGTATATGTATTTGCTTTCCAAGCCAGAGAAAGTGACACTTCAAAGCATCATTGATTTTTACAACTTCCGCGGAACCGCGAGCAATCGTACTATGTTTTAAGTTTTTCTTCTCAACCGACACTTAGGTACCATTCCGTGGTTACGGTACCGTTACGATACGAGAACGTAACGATTTATGTGTCATGAAGGTAAGTATTAACTGAATATTAAGGTGTACTAATGTGTAAAGAGATACACAATGTATAATCCATACTAATATTATAAATGCGAAAGTAACTCTGTCTGTCTGTCTGTCTTTCTGTCTGTCTGTCTGTCTGTCTCTTCTTCACGCCTAAACCACTGAACCGAATTGAATGAAATTTGGTACCGATATAGTCTGGAACCCGAGAAAGGACATAGAATAGTTTTCATCCCGGAAATCCCCCGGGAACGGGAACTGTTCTACGCAGACGAAGTCGCGGGCAAAAGCTAGTTTTGTATATAAATGCTTGAGCACCGAACCTGCACAGGAAAACAGGAGAATAGCTCTCCTGTTTTCACAATTTTTCGGAACGTTAATATTCTAATCTCTCAGTTGTAATCTGTTAGGTAAAATTGGAATAATAGGTTACACTAAACCCGATGCTAACATGGTTGGGATAAAGTTACGACTTGTAATATCGTACAAATCGCACTCTGAAAGACAGGTCACAAAAAGTTTGCCAAATCATTGGAGACATACGTCTTTAAACTAATAATAAAGGCCTGATATGGTTTCCGCAAATAAAGCATGTGTTATGAGACAGTGCTATATCGCTATAGGTGGGGGCCCAAGGCTATCACTACGTACGCAGCCGGGTTATCAACTAACCCTGCTATCAGTTAGCTCGCGCCAAACATATCCTGCTAGTGTGCTTGTGTTTACATGTTTATTGTCTGTGTGTGTGTGTGCGTTTGGAAGAGGTAAAGAGTGCCCGGGTTAAAGTTCAATAGCCCCATGTAAATATGTGTTTGTTTTTCGAGAAAATTAGGAGAATCAATTGAGATGTTTGGTGCTTTTTGGAGCGTTAGGCCCGGCGCCCACTATCGGCATCGCCACGACTGAGGATTTTAGGTAATAAAAAGCATTATACATTAACTTCATGGCAATAAAGTAGAAATTGCCGATGCAGTGGCCTCAAGCATACCGAAGCGGTATTTTTGTTACTACAATCATATATCATGGAAATTTCTACTTTATTGCAATGAAGTTAATGTCTATAGTGCTTTTTATCTACTAAAATCCTCAGCGGTGCCGATGCCGATAGTGGGCGCCGGGCCTAAATCGTCAGACAGTGCTCAGTTAATGATCACTTGATCGGCCTTTCAATATAAATAAATATAGAGAGCTAGGTACTGCAGACTTTTCAGTTACTCGTAATAGTTAGACTATTTGTTTCTGTCATACAATGGTTTAGAACTCTCTTATCTTTATTTATTTTACTTTTTTTCCCTATTTATTTTCTTTTAAAGTTGCATAAGTTGTACTTTTGTACTATTCTAATTATTAGTACTAACACTAGCACAAACAGAATTTCAAAAAATATAGCCTACTTTTTTTTTGGTGAGTGGGAAATCATCAAATGGCTGCTCCCGACCTGGGTGCGACGGGAGGGCGTGTCAGACTTTTACTGACTAAAACCCACTCATGTTCCTTCGATTGCCCTTTATGTTCCAGGGTCACGGTAACTATTATAAACATTCCGCAACCCCGGAATATTGCATACTTTTACTTTACTGATCTCTATATGTATGCAACCAATCCATACTAATATTATAAATGGGAAAGTGTGTCTGTCTGTCTGTCTGTCTGTCTGTTTGTCTTTCTTTTACGGCAAAACGGAGCGACGGATTGACGTGATTTTTTAAGTGGAGATAGTTGAAGGGATGGAGAGTAACATAGGCTACTTTTTATCTCTTTCTAACGCGAGCGAAGCCGCGGGCAGAAGCTAGTGATGTTATAAGTAAAAAAGTGTAGATAGGTTATATGCAGTCAAAAAGTGGCACATTAAAAGTTTGCCAATTGACAAACATGATACCGAGTATCGCGTTGACATTTGACGTTTATCTCTTTTTCACACGCACTACTTCAATCATGTCATCCTACTTTGACGTGAAATGTATGTGTGCGTTAGTGTGCCGTTTTTGAAGATAGAATTTCGTTTGGGTAACCTAACTACACTTTTTTACTAATAACATCATTGTATGCAACTAATTGTTTCCCTCGGATCCTCTTGAAAGGTTATGAAAAGCAGTCTATAGTTTCTCTTCACTTGCATAAAATTTCTAAAAATGCATTATTAATGCTTACAACATAAGTTATCAAACTGCATAACATGCAAGTTTGTAGCGCTAACCCCCTGCATTGATAAACCTGTCAGTCAAGACAAGTAATTACAACAATTATATACATATATAGCTTTCTGACGTAAACACAACACGTGCTGATAATTGACGCGCTGTCGGTCTGTCTGTAACACTGTATGACATGTATGTATAGATGTATGTATGTTATAGGGATGATCGTTGCTACCCGGGTGTCCGGGTGTGTCCGGGTCGGTTGAGTTCGGTTTTCCCCGAGGATTTGTCCGATTTGAAGCGGCGCTATGTTTGTTTAGGTGCGAGTTATCCTCCGGTTTAGAGAGCATAGTTCATACTTACTTACCGATCGAAATGTAATGTGTTTATGTTAGAATAATCTATGCAGAGTGCTGGCACTCTGTGTGAGGCTGGCATTATGTAATTACACAAGAAAATGGAACGAGGGGAGAGTTATTGACTTTACGGTTGGCGCACTGGTTGCAGTGGCAATTGCATGTTCGATTTTCCATTAGGGAAAATATCTACATGTTCTATAGTTGTTCAAGGTCTTCAGTTATTGTGGGTGAGTTATATCTTTGTTAACGGAAAATAGCCAGGAAACGACGAAGAAAAAATAAAGTGCTCTAGGTATTGTTGTCAAGAGAAACTGCGACTCTTTACAATAACATGAATTTGTACTTTAACCTAATTAATCAAACGCTCAATTTCATTTACAGCAATATTTTCTAGAATATTCTAAAAAGGCGTGTTTACAAGGACAAGCGCTGGCGCACGTGGATTAGCAGTAATTCAAGCCATTATTAAGTATATATAGTTATCAGTATGTGTCATGTATATACGTTATGTACATACATTATATATATCGTTCAAGGGCACACGTGTTGGTTATGTAAGAACATCTGCGGGGCAGTCTGTTTGTTTGTGTCTGTTTACACTGTTTATTATAACATAGGTGTAGAATAATATAGGTTATCTTGCAATGTAGTATTTAATGTTTTTGAGTTAGATGATATGAATCATACATGCGGAGGATTGTGTACACAGATATCAGTCTATATCTGTGATTCTGAACTAATCGTATGATTGTATCACAGAATATCGACGTTTGAAATGTCGAATAATGTCGATTATATACATAAAGAATGCTAAAAGAACCTTTACTCTTGAGAAATATTCAAATAAAACAGTGTAAATATTTATTGGTAGATGTAGTAGACAGGCCATTAATAACCGATTTAGCTAGGCAACCCGTTCGCAATTTATCAATACATATTATTTTATCTAAAACATTGTGAGCTGGGAAAATATAGTATCTTGCTGGTAATAATAATATACTTTAGAGTCGTTTGAGGTTAAAACCCACGAGCCAAGGGGTCTGAGTGTCCATCTTCTTCTTTAATTAAGAAGTTGTCTAAAATGCTGGATAATAAAAAGACCACAAGCTGATCATTGTCCATCCAACGAGGGGATACCGCTAAATAGTTTCAGAGATAGACGAGACGGGGAACATTGGACACAAGGTTCCTTTTTCAAATTCTCATTTGGAAAACGAATTACTGATTAAAAAAATCAATTGTAAATGGATATTCTTTTTTTAAAAGATGGCAATGCTGGCAACTTGGCCATCCAACGTGGCAATGCTGTCAGTCTCTTGGGTACTTTTCCGGTTGACAGCGATGCGGAGAAGTTTTTTGATGCCATTTTATTTTAATTCTAGGGTTTTATTTATTTATTTATCTTTACATCTATCATTACAGTTTAAATTACCAAAGCGATAGAGTAGTAACAAAATTTAGTTTTAGTTTGTAAATATTGTGTATTTGAGTCATATAAATTTAAAAATAAATTTCGAAAGTCCTTTGTTTATAAGTTTTTTTTATGATAGCGTAAGGGTTTGATTTCAAATTGTTTCTTTTTAGATTGGTTACCATCCTGTTTGCTTTAGAAACCTTTGATCTATAACTTTTTTTAATGATTGAAACAAATCAATATATTTTGAATTTAAATTAATGTAAGTATAGCTATTATTATACATTCGAGTAGATATAAGTGTATAATTTATTGTTATGTTTTGACATCAGCACGTGCTTTGCAAGCTACCGTCCTAATAAGATAACTAAGGTACGGGCGCCGATGATGGCCCGCTTAGTATTTGAAAGCTTTTAAAATCATTAGGTTAAGGTAAATAAAGGAAAACCATACATAAAAGTGTAATTTATTTATTTGAGAATCAAAATAACATAAATTATACGCCTCTTCTAGTGTTATACATAAAAATAAAGGTACTTCAAAAAACTTTGGAAATGGGCCATCTTAAGAAGATGGTCGCCTATGAAGGCCCGAAACATACCAATTGAAATATTTCCTTTAGCAATATTTTATGATTATTATTTTCTAGTATTCATCAAAAAATGCAGTCTCAATTAAAGTCTATTAAGAAAAAGTAAAAAACTAACTCAAAAATTGGCTTTGGGCCATCTTAAATCTACCAAAACTAAAAATTTCTATAAAAGACACAAAAACATCTATATCATTAAAAATCACAATTGTAGAGATCAAGCAAAAGAATTAATAACAAAATAAAAATAAATCAGTTCTTTCTTTTGCCATATTTTTTTTTACCTTCTTGTACGTGGGCTATCTTAGGAATAATAAAAATTATAAACTATTCAAGGGCTGCCTTTAGTTGAGATTCAGTCCAATCTCCTCGCCGTTTTTTAGTTGGTGGCTCCATTTTGGTGTTAAGTACCTACGTCAACAAATATACCAAAAGTAAAATAACAATCATTTACAAATACAGAAATGATAACAAGCACTAGCAGGTATGCCAATCGCTTTACAATAATTAGTAGGTGTGCCACTCTTTTTATAGTCGATACGCGTAACAGTATAACCGTGTTGATACATTTTTATCGGAAAAACAAATGAGAGTTTACGATATAATTTTATAATATTAAGAAAAATATTATTCAATAGTCGTAAAAAGGCCCGGGCCATGTTAAGGAAATATGTAGTGGGCCATGATAGGAAAGTTATCAGACTTCAGTAAAAACTAGTAAAAATACACGAAAAAACAATTAATTAATAAAATTTACACGTAGATCAATGTAACATAAGTTAATTTGAAGTCTTATTAGCCAAAACAAATGAATTTGCTGTATATTCAACAAATATTTAAAAAAAAATTACTCACTTAGGTTATAACACGCGCGCCGTCTCGTCACTTCACAAGGAACTGTCATCGCCTCTCAAAATGGCGTCGCGCATACAATAAAAAACACATGCATTTTGGTCTATGGTCACTGTGACCTATACCCGCCATATTTGAAATGGTTGGGATAACGTTAAGTGTAAACTTTTAAAAGTGGGCTATGTTGGGAAACGGGCCATCTTCGGGCACACTACCCTACGTTTATAAATATTAATTTTCCTCACAAGTATCTATAATGCTATTATTTATAGGTAAATATAATTAAGTGAATAAATCCAAATGATTTGTTAGAAGACAACAAGTCTGGCATGAATCATGTCCTCTATTGTGAATAGATAGGAGTGTCTGTATGTATTATCTACTGTTGTATATAACACACGTGTTTGTTTATGTATGTACACTTAACAAAGTAAATAAGTGTGCAGGGCCGTGAGATATAACAATTTTAAACACTGTTCAAGTGGAATTTAAATAATGACAGAACTATTTATTTTGTACTTTATTAAAGAAATGTTAGAAAACTATACATAGAACTGGAAAAAAATATATTATACTATCTTTTGCCCGCGACTACGTCCGCGAGGAATAATAGTTTTCATTCCCGGGGGATTTCCGACAACTATCCTATGTCCTTTCTCTGCTTTCGCATTTATGGGCATTTGTCTGAAATAAAAGTTTCTTTTGTTTCTGTTCTATTTATAGTATTAGTATAGTAGGTATAGTATGGATCAAACGGCTCTGCATATTTATCTTCTTGATTGACTGTACATACATACTATGTGTACATGTGTATGTATGTATGTATGTGTTACGGCTGTTTCGTAACATGAAGAGGTATCGTTAATTGTTTCTTTTGTTTGATAAGATTCATTTGGTTCGCGATTCGCAGAATACTGGATGTTTTTAAATTGGTAATGTTTGTAGAATTCCGTAAACAATGTAGAACTTTGTTTATTATCATCATTAAAGGGAGCCTTCGAATTATATCAACTACAAACCGACAGCCGGCTGTCGCGCTGCCTTTGTCTTTTTATTGTGTATCGAATCACGTGTGTTCGAAGATTTGAACATAAATAATAAATAAATAAATATCTTCTATGGATAGATATAATAGTACATTTAACGTACGTTCGTTTTATTATTCTTATTTTTATTATACTTTGTGTTATAAATATGTCACCATTTGCAATATCCCTGAACCTAGTAGCTCCTAGTAGATCTTAGTCTGCTGCAGTCATCTTCTGTTGGGAATTATGCAAACGACACTGCAGCGACCAGCGACTTGACGCTGCGACTTGTCGCAACATCATGCCGTCTGCTGCTGCTGTTGCGTGCGCTTGGCTAATCCATACACACGCAACACACATACACATGCATGCTACACTTCATTTTAAAAATTTGGCTCGCTACATGCCTTCGCCTGGGCGCTCCTTGTGGAGCTCCGCATCGCTGTCAATGCGGTGAAGCGGTCGACTGCCTCGGACACCATGGCCTTTCTTGCAGTAAGAGCGCCGGTCGGATAGCACGGCACGCAAGTATTAATGACATTATCCGTCGTGCTTTTGTCTCCGCCGGAGTACCAGCTATTTTAGAACCTAATGGTCTGGCACGCGACGATGGGAAAAGACCAGATGGGATGACCATAATGCCTTGGAAGTTGGGTAGGCCTTTGGTGTGGGACGCAACATGTGTTGATACCCTTGCGCCATCTCATCTTCCTAGGTCTGCGTGTTGTGCTGGGGCAGCTGCTGCAAGTGCAGAAAATCTCAAACGGCGCAAATATAATAACCTCATTGGGAATTATATATTTGAGCAGTTTGGGGTTGAAACACTGGGGCCATGGGGTCCGAGTGCTCATCTTGTTTTTAAAGATATCGCCAAGCGGCTGGTTGACTCTTCACGTGACCAGAGGGCTGGTCTTTTCTTAGGACAAAGAATTAGCATTGCCATACAACGTGGCAATGCTGCCAGCCTTTTGGGCACCTGTCCTGTCGACAGCGATGCGGACGAGTTTTTTGATGCCCTGTGAGCCCTCTTTTTATAACTTGTATATATTTATTTTAGTATTATTTATAAGTTTTGTACATATTATGTTTAATTTATATAATTTAGTTTTATTTCTATTATTAGTGATTATCCAATAAATTTACACTAAAGTTTTATGTTAGTTACAAATAATTATATCGACCATTATATGTGCGGTAAATTAGCGAGTAATAAGTAGATCTTTTTTAACAATCTGTTTGTAGTTTTAGGACCCAGTAATTTTTATTACAAACTGTATTCCGTGGTGCTAGGCAATCTGGGCTTCTCCCAGTTGTGATTGCCCCTTTGTGCCTATCGGCCTAGCTCTGTTCTGTCTCCTGCTTGTTATGGAGGGAAGTGGAAATATTTATTTTTCTTAGTCCTCCGCAGTTCTTTCTGATTAATTTCGTTGCGGGATCCAAGACAGTTGAATCGTTTCTCCGGGACTCGTCGAGCTTCATTGCTTCGGCGCTTTTCTGGCGGACTCCACTGTTGATTCTGGCTTTCAGGAGTTGCAGTGGTTGGGAATAGTGTGGTGGGATTGTCCCAAACAAAATCTGTTTGTATGCGAAACAGTTGCTCATGATTTCCTTTAACGTGAATAGTTCTAAAAATAAGTAAATGCCCGTAAAATGAGCCGTTGTTGTGTTTATGGTCGGAAGCTGTCGCTGCTGACCGCGGTATCCTGCGCCGGGGGCGGAGGTGCGACGGTGATAGTCGTGAAACTTGCGGTTACTTCGCAATGTCTACGACTTTCTTTTTAAACTTACTTTGTAAGGAAGACTCAGTTGTCACGGTTTTTGATGGTATCTGGGAGATGGTAAACGGGTTCCTATCCTGGATTTTTAGTTTGTTAAGGGGTAGCTAATTTCATCACAGCATTCGGCAATAGTTGTTTTAAAATGAACAAAAGTTTGAAATTTGACAAAAAAATATAAACCTGCATAGCAATCTGCGTCTTACCAGATCATATTCTATTTATTTAAATTACACGTAACATCATTTCTATTTCTCTTCCACTATTTATTTACTCTTTTTCTTTTTAATCACCTTTGGAAAACACGCAAATAAAACTATCTTATACCTACTTAATAAACATATGTGTATCATACAATATGTAAATTCAACCGACCTTGAATACATAATACAAAATGACGCAATAACTAGAAAATTAATAGAAAAATGCAATACCTAATTCTGCGCCCTAACTAACAACAATAATAAACAATAACTAAGGTAAACAATCTTGACATATCTTTTATCTAAACATTGTTTAAAAGTTTTATGTAAAAATGTTTACAATTAGTTAATTATCTAAACCGATGTTAGATAATCAACTAAGTTTAAATAAACTTGGTAGGTATAACTTATATTTTTTATACATTCATACATAGATATGTCAAGATTATTTACCTTTAGGTATAATAAACACCTAAATAAATAGAGTATAAGTATAGTTTGTTTATATTGTATACCAGTTAATAAACACCTAAATAAATAGAGTATAAGTATAGTTTGTTTATATTGTACTTAGGAACAGGCAGCGGCCACATGCAGTTATTAAAATAACATACACCATCATTTCACACGGTGAACAATTTATTATTGTTAATATAATAATCTTGTAAATAACTGACGAAAGATTTATTGTAACACTGCATCCTCCGTGGAAATAAACTTGGGTATAAAATCGTTGATTGCAACAAGATGGCCGCCGAAACAATAAGCTGATGCCTCCGGTTGTAAATTGTGGTAATTATTTCTTCTTATATTGTAAATGTGAAACTTTACTACCGATGTGTTTCTCTTTTAGGATTTTAAGGAAGTGGAATTGTCTGTGATATGCCTATGGATTTTTTAATCCTGTTTTTGTATGACCGTGAAAACGCTAAGGACTGGCTTAATTTTAAGTTTCTGAATGTAAGGAGAAATGAAATATAATGTAAAAATTAAAAAGATTTTAGGACTGTCTCATTTATTAATGGAGTCAAATATCTAATTCTGGTTCCCGATTGCAGATTACTCTAAAACTGTTATTGCTAGTTCTTATTGTAGCATTTACCTTATAAAACACGAATTCTTTATTGGTCAATCACAGGTACCCGGAATGAAAATGTCAAGAAGATGTAACTTGGTCTTAAAAGAGCAAAAATCCTTCAAATTAATTAGCAAAAAAAGTAAAAACTCCCAAGAGCCCAACTCCCTTCAATGAGCTTCTACAAGAAGTTGAAACATCCAATTTTCTCGCTTAAAATACTTTAATTCAGTATAAAATATTCATCAGTTTGCGGAAGGTTGGCAAACTTGTGTTCTTATCATCACGTTGCACTTTGTTACGAGTTCCGTCCGAGAGAGGGCGCTGTTGGTCCGAAGTAACCAAGAGTTGCTAAATACTTACTTCATTAATTTATAAGATAAGCTTGATACAGTTGCGAGGGGTTTGGCATTTTGTTTTAAGAGGGGATATTTTATGCTAATATGTAACGCTAAGCCACCAGAAAGGAGGGAAGAAAAGAAATAGCTTACTCAGAATTAGTCAATACGTAATCAATTATTATTTTTTGTTAATACTTTTGGTTGAAAATGCCATTTGTTTTTGTGTCGTTTGCCTGCCTTTACAAGCACCGTTTTGTTTAAAAATCTCCTTTGAAAAATGTTTAGTCATGCAAACATGTAAATGTAATAATAAAACATGTTTTTTATGTAATTGCGACTACTGTCGGTCGTAAAACTTATAGAACAAAGTAGCCGTCTTGTCTGTTCCTTTAAGAAAAAGTTTTACGGATTTTCAAACTGATTTCATCAATTAAATAGTTTAGGTGTGTATGCATAATTACTATAGTAGAGAAAATGCGAAAATTTCAATCATTAATAACACCCGACGCCAAACTAGTTTAAAATATAACTGAAAACTAATTTAAACCTTTTTAAATTAAATAGTAGTCATTAACTTCGGTCACAAACCATAAACTAATCAAAAACCCAAATTAAAACCTGCTGATACCGCTTAGGGCTAACCCGCAAACTGAACCCCACGGGGGCGGATAGGGCAGATAGGGCGGATGGGGCGAATAGTGTCCCGCAGGTGACAGGGCTGGTCAACTAATTAATTCAAGTGGTCATCAGCCCGCGCAGTTTCATCAACAAACTTGTGAGTGCGTATTCTGAACCTCCCCCCCTAGAGGAGGAGGAGTGGGGGTAAGAGGGTTCAAATGTTGGTATAGGATGAGTGATAATGGTTTTTGGAGATCGGGCGATTACTTAATCTAAGTTTATAATTATAGATAACCTATATGTGTTAATATGTTGTGTATAGGTTTGGTAAGATGGTGAAAAGATGAGATTTACATTGTTTTATGATGGTTTTGAGGCATTTACCCATAAACACACATGTATACATCCCCACTATAATATAATGCAAATTAAATTATAAACATAATCTATAATTGCCTAATTTTTAGGCAACTATAGACTATGTTTATAATTTCGGTCTTAGACAGTTCTTTATTAGACTGGGTTTAAAATCTGTACTTCGTAAATAACGTTATTTTCAGTATATTTACGTGTCTTGTTAATTAGTAAGCTGTTAGGTAACATTAAATAAATAAATATTAACAATAAATATTAAGCAGCTAAGTCAACAAAATTAAAAAGCCAATTCAATAATAACACCAACTTCTGTATTTGTTGTATTTATTTGCTAACCAAATCAGGTCTCGAACCCGGTGTTACAGGTTACCCACAAACTGGTCACGTGACCGGCTACCACATACTACAGTGAAAAAAGGTCTGTATGTTTATCACTGGCTATTTACTCGCGATGGGTACCTAACTGAGTAGGTACCTACTTGGCATAATTTATATTTGTTGTCATGTACGACCAGGAAGCATGACCTCGGAGTATTCGCGAATTTGTTGTTTACCAACCACCTGAAACTTAAATATAAACCTTATACACTTAGAATTTAAATTCAAACTACTCTGAAACGTTTCCAAGCTTGATTGGCTGCAGGAAAATAGCCGTTATCCAATTGGGTTAAGAATAAAATTTGTTCTTTTTTTAATTTAAAGTCGATTTTTACAATGGCCAACACGTGTTGTCGATTACAAACTACGTTTAGTATTGATTCGTTGGAAACTGATCTTTACTGTTTTGATTTAAGAGTTATTGTGATGGTAAAAACATTTTTGTTTATGGTGTTATTCAGCGGCGCTCAAGGTCGGTAGATACGGGAGCGCTCCACATGTGTGCTGGTGTTATGTCAATGGTATTTAGTCATTAAGGGTTATTTAATGCACCATTGCGCGTGACAGGATACCCGATAGCTGTATGGAGTATTCAGTCATCCATGATTTGTATACACCATTGTTTTGATTCAAAAGGAATGCCTTCTCAACTGTAAAATACGAGATTTAGCATTGTTTCTGACAAGTGTTGATGTGGATTTTCTATTCAAATTTCTCTTTCAAAATACTATAAAGTTATGTAAATAAACAAACTGAGTTTAGCAAGTCACGTATCTACAACAACTGGAAGTTAGAACCGGTTTCGCGAATATATTTGAAGATAACCTTGAATATTTTTAGCAAGAAATGTACAAATAATTCTGTTTAGGTGACTGTTGTTGTTGAAAATGATAAGACTAATTTAATATGAGATAGTTTAACAGGAAGTGGCACTGATACACTAATTATAGTTTTAAATAAATATTTTCAACTGAAATAACAATAAAATTAAATAAACTTGCTGCTTTACTAGAGTAGGTACCTACTGTAAACATATTCTAATAGTAACTTTCGCCCGCGGCTTCACCACGAATCTTCGATCCCCTATTTCCCCCCTATAGGATTGAAGTTTCCAAAAATCATTTCTTAGTGGGTCACAAAGAACACTACATCCAAGTTTCATCTTTCTAGGACCAGTGGTTTGGGCTGTACGTTGATATTTCAACAGTCAGACAGTCGCTTTGATTGTTCGGTAGCTTTGGTCAATGTCAGAGAATCGCAGCTACTGCATTTTGTAATCATAACCCGCCAGAGAAAATCAATGAACATAGTGTTTTGTAGCTTTGGTCCTCGTCAGAGAAAATGGCGCACGTAGCGACTTGCAGCTTCGGCCTACGTTAGACAATCGTAGCAGGTAGCGACTTGCGGCTTCGGCCTACGTTAAAAAATCGTAACACGTAGCGACTTGCAGCTTCGGCCTATGTTAGACAATTGAAGCACGTAGCGACTTGCGGCTTCGGCCTACGTTAAAAAATCGTAGCACGTAGCGACTTGCAGCTTCGGCCTACGTTAAAAAATCGTAGCTCGTAGCGACTTGCAGCTTCGGCTTACGTTAAAAAATCGTAGCACGTAGTGACTTGCAGCTTCGGCCTACGTTAAAAAATCGTAGCTCGTAGCTACTTGCAGCTTCGGCCTGCGTTAAAAAATCGTAGCACAAAATATTTTGTAGGTTTGGTTCACGCCAGAGAGCACATATTGGTCGACTTACTTCAAGTAGTTCGTAGCGTTTTGTACTTTAAGTCTAAGGCTCACTTGCACCACAATCCTCTAAACACGTTTATTGCTTGACTTAGTTCAAATATCGTTCTGTCTCTTTCTGCATTAAACAATCAACACAAAGATGCAGTAATTATCTAATAATAATGTTTAGTTATATGTTTGCAAGTGGGCCTTATTAAAAAATCATAGCTTGTAGCTGTTTGTAGCTTTAGCCCCTAGGATCAAATCGTAGCAACTAGGGTCCAGCAATTTCGATCTACGTAGAGAGCCGCAGCACCTAACTTTGGTCGAAGAAACGCAGCGGGTATCGTTTTATAGTTTTAAACCATGCCAACGAAATGTATTACCCTAGGTTTTGTAGCTTATGTTTACAATCACATTTATAACACGTATAGTGTTTTTAGCTTATGCGTGTCCCTTATTTTTTGTAATTTGAAACGTGATGTGTATTATATTCCGTGCTTATAATCGTAACACAGTACAGTGTATTGTAGTCAGAGTACTAGTTCTGGTAGTATCGGAATAATTTTAGAAATATAGTGTTTCTGCCTACAATGTGGTCACAAATGGTTACGAAAGTTTTCTGGAATGTCCGTATTTACCTATACCTTACCGACTGATGAAATTCTTAGTATTATCTTGTTGCCAACTTCTAGCACATTGTGACGAATTGTTACATACATTCTAAATTAGTGCCGCATTAGTCGCTTTGCATTATATGAGTATTATCACGCCTCATTCTTCGTGGTCTGAGTAGAGATATAATGAGGTGTTGTCATTGCAGTCATTTGGCAAGAATACACTATTTGATAGATTGTAATGATCTACAGAACTGCTGATTTAATTTGTTATGCTATTCAAAGGGAGTGTTTCTGTGTTGAGCGTTCTTAGCAACAGCAGTCAATGTGAGGACCACTGTTTGAAAATCTGTAAATTTTGGCGAAATGAGTTGTTACCACTGATACTACGGATTCTTAGCTCACCTCTACCTCACTTTATCTAAACTGTTACTAAAAAAACTTCAGGAAAATTGAGAAGTCAAGAGACGAGGTCATATTGAAAGAGCATTGATTAACTTGCGCGATTTTGGAATGTAAATTGAATAGTTAAATTAAATCTATTTACCAATTTGTGCAATAAACCGCATTTGCCACCACTAGTCTAACAATCTACTTAAAATCGTGAATTATTAATAAGCAGAGCCCGCGGCGCGGAGTTACAACATTAATAAATAAATAATAACGCGCGAAATTATTTGACGTTTACAAATGAGCTGCAACGAAGTAATGTTTAATGTATTATAGTGTTGATTTGCCTTGCTTACACCTGGCTGTAGATACTAATAATTGACTGTGTCGGCACCAAACCGACAGTTTATAAACTATCCGAAAATAAAAGACTTCTGTTAATGATCTTATTTCTTATTTATTAAGCTACTGGTACTTTAGATGCTATTCGTGTGACCTTCAAAATATTGACTTGTTATATTTTGAATAATATGTACTTATTTCATAACAAGTCATTTGAAGAGATATTACTGTAAAACTGTTAGCAAGAGTATTCATGGAGTTTCAAGCTTGTTTTATTTACAGTTTTGGTTTTGGAACATGTAACTAGAGCGTCACCTTTCTGAATATCTGACTGACTCTTTGATAATTCTTATGTGCCTGTAAATAATGTAAGGCTAATAAATGTTAAATTAGAATGACTGTGTCTATGAAAATAATCGTCAACATAATATAATGTCTTCTATCCAAGTTATCAAAGACAGATGATTGGTGGGGTGCTACTATTTTAATAACGACAGAGACATATTACTTTTCCTCTACATTAGTCTATGGTGATAATGTTTAACCACATTGAAAATACATTTACAAAAACATTGTAAAGTAAATAGGTATAATTTTACTTTTAGGAGTCGATAACATTGGTTCTGTTTGTTTTGAAGGCACGGACTTTTGAAGGTCGTTACTTTTTTGGGAAATAGTCTTTTATTTTTAGGTTTTAGTGTTTTCGAAGGCACGTATAAGTCAGATCTTAACATTATTTATATTTTAATGAGACCTTTTCGAGAGTATCTCTTTCAAATAAAAAAAAAAAAATGGTTGCCTGTAAAGTCGGTTTTACGGGCGAAGATTTTACGTGACAACGTCTTTTACCGATCATAGTTGAGTGGGAGAGAGACGCAAGGCATTCGGCGGGCCTCTCTCTCGTTCGGTGACTCATCGTAACGTTACCGAGCGTTACACTTTTTCATAAGTGACTCCCAGCCGCAACCTAATTTAAGACGTTGTCACGTCAAAATATGCATTTAAATCGAATCTCAATTGGCGAAGATATCGCGTAACAAACATTCAATAAAAAAACATTGATTGACAACCTCCTCCTTTTTGAAGTCAGTACAAAAGAGTGCCCGTAGCGTTTTTTGGCTCTTTTTCTCCTACATACCTACGTTTTGAGCTTGAGCTTGTGACTAACTGACAGATCAAAGGGACTATTCAAAGGGCCTGTTATAATCCATACTAATATTATAAATGGGAAAGTGTGTCTGTCTGTCTGTCTGTTTGTCTTTCTTTCACGGCAAAACGGAGCGACGAATTGACTTGATTTTTTTAAGTGGAGATAGTTGAAGGGATGGAGAGTAACATAGGCTACGTTTTGTCTCTCTCTAACGCGAGCGAAGCCGCGGGCAGAAGCTAGTACTAAATAGTTTAATGGAAACGAATGCTTTCACTTTATTTTTTACTATAATACATACATATGGCTTATTGAGCTAGTAGTTAGTGACCCTTTCCGCTAAGTCGAAGGTCGTGGGTTTGATGCCCATACAGAACTAATCGTTATGAACATACAAAGTTTTCCTCTTTATAATATTACTAGCGGACCCAACAGACGTTGTCTTGATGTAGATCGATTTCTCGTCCCCGAAAACCCCCACATATCAAATTTCAGCGAAATCGTTAGGGCCGTTTTCGAGATCACATGCTTTTTCAAGCAATCAGCGCCATCTGCCGGGTTGATTTGTGAATCTAAACCATTCCCAGATCCCCTTGAACACACACAAAAAAATTCATCAAAATCGGTCCAGTCGTTTGAGAGAAGTTCAGTGACATACACACTCACAGAAGAATTATATATATAAAGATTATTAGTATATTAGTATTAGTATATTAGTATTAGTATAAAAAAATAAGAAAAGAGAAAATGGTTTATAAAAACATAAATATTAATGTGTACTGTGTATGTATGTTTCTATAAGTCATATTCCTGTTTCTTATTTGGTTATCATAGTGTAAGCTCTGCTTTGTTTAAAACTTCGAACACACGTGATTCGAGACACAATAGAAAGACTATAGCAGCGCGACAGCCGGCTGTCGCTTTGTCGTCGAAAGGTTAAAAGGAAAATTCCATATGTATAGATAGTGCCATATGAAAAAAATAATATACAATGTGTAACTGAATTAATGCACTTTAAGAAAATAGTTTGTTCAGAATCGTTTACTGAATCAATTTTAGTAATTTTTAATATAGGTAATATTTTATCTCAAAAATAATTAAAACTACGTAAACTGCTGTCACACTTTCGCTGTACAGTCAAAACAAACGAAAATGGATAAAATACCTACTACGCTAGACCCTTATGCAAGTGCGACTGTGTGCATGCGCAGATTTGTAATGTGACTTAGTATAATTTTCTCCCACAATCTGTACAACTAATTTATGAAAAAACAGTGTTTTAAACATAATAATAAAAATTCAGTGCATGTATTATGATTATAACATAATATTCTAATTGGGGTGTCTGGTGGTGTGCGTTTATTCCGGGACATGTTGTATAATCTGCGGTTTAATTATCACAGTTTTGATGTACTGTATTTATACTGTAAGTTTTTATACTGTTTATATGTAATTATCAATCCTGGGTTAGGGTTTGTGGTGCGGAGCCCACAATCAGGCACTGCGCAGTATTCGTTATCAGCCACAGAGTTATCCTGTTTGCGAGCACATTGCTTCGCCAATAATAATAATTCATTGTTATGTTTCTTTGATAAAACTGCTCTATTTATTTTATTTGCCACCGACCTGTCGTCTCAATGTGTTTTTTGTAGGTATATTTTAATAAAAATATTTTGAGATATAAGGAAAATCGTTTTTGTTATTCTTTGTTGGAGATAAATAGAGTTTTTTGTAGGTATTTTGAGAAGAAAAGTTTAAATTTAAATTATTACGTAGGTTCAGTTTTGTCTAAATAAACTAATTCATGCCATGTTTTCGCTAATTTTCGAACTATGATTCATTAATTTAAATGATTAATAAACTTATTTTAACACATTCAAAATCAGTTCATCAATCAATAAATTAATTACCGATTGACTTTAAATCTTTTTGTAAATTATAACATATTTGGCACGTTTTATATTTTATTTAATGGTTTTCTTGTTTTGACAAAATAAGCTCACCTAAAAAACTTACGACTAAAAGCAATTTCTTCTTGATTTATTGGATGGAAACAAAAGTATGTAACATACCTAGTTACAGCTAAAATATAAATATAAGACAAACTAAACGCGACAAAAAAAATTCACGACATTTCATTTTATTACAAACAGTTTTAGTTCCTCAACATCAAGAAAAAAATATTTTGACACCGCGATTATTTTCCAACCGTAAATTAGTTGAAAGTCTTTAATCCGAAAATAACGGGTCCTCTGTCTTTTGTAGTGAGTGTTGTTACTGTAAACATTTATTAGTCGTAAACGGAGTGTGGGACACCCGTGGTCCGTGCTATTTCCGACATGTGTGGTCTGTACTGCCGATTTTATGTCCCATCACTAGTGCGTGACAGTGGGCCTGATAATCTATGCACAATGTTTTTTATTAGGATGGGTTATTGGTGATTTGGGACTCGTAGAAGTGGTAAAGTTTTAGTGGTAGTTGTGGCACGCTGCATTTTACCAAGAATACAGACTATACTTCAACAAAATTCGATAAAGAAATGTTGATTATTACACTTTTTGAATATATATTGCTTCAGTGATATTCGGTTAACTTTTGTACGACTTTTTAAATACTAGCGTTATCAGAACAGTACTTTCTTATTAGATTACATTATATAAATATTTTTATATTCACTTAAATTGAAAATTGTTTGTTTTTAAAGAAGAATGAAACTGCTACGAATTATTTTGGTCTCTAAACCCGATTAATTTGTTACTTTTGTCAAATGTTACCACCTAAGCTCACATTGTGGAATGCAATAAAGAATTAGAGTAATAATTTCCAATTGTAAAATTTGATTTATTTTAGATAGATTTCTCAATTGAGTTGGCAAACAATTAAGTTATGATGAAAAAATGTTATCACCCTATTTCCATACAAAATTGTTATAGGAAATTGGGGGAGTTGCATTTTGTCAGCCCATGAATATTTAATTTGAAATAAGATTGATTGCGAATTTAAACAAAAATAAAATACCTAGTATTTTTATCCTCTGATAGTTTGATAAAATAAAAGTGTCATTCAGAGTTGCAAGACACCATTCGATTTAACTATTTATTTGTATCTTGCCAACACCTAAAACTACAACATTAGTAAGGCAATAAAACCCAACTTCTACACTTAAACGAATCTGTAACATTCTCTCAACGCCATTACATGAGACGACACTAAAAATACACTCTAGAACATCGTAAAACCGATGTATTCTACAACAAATCAAATGCCGGCGGAGTGACACGACAGACGCATCAAACTGTCACTCACACACTCACAAATACTCTTTTAAATCTCCGACATGTAATGTCGCCATCAGAACGTTCAAAGCAACATTTGTTGTCGATAAACATACATATTTAGTTGACTACTAGAGTCGTAAACGGCTTTCGATCGTTAAACTAAAAGTGTCAAACGTTTCCTTGAAGTCTTTATTACGCCCCTTCGTTTCATCCCCTACGCGAATAGATATGGGGACTTTAAAATCAAGGGACGCTTTTGATTTTTGGGGAAATTGTTAGTTTTTTCTTTTTAAGTGTTAAACGTTTAATGGGTTTTTAAAGCTAGTATTTATTATTATTGCTAACTAGCTGCCCCTAATAGACATTATACTGCAATTTTAAGAACTCGATTTCATAAAGCCAGTTTTTCCCAGATCCGAACGACTTTGACTTTTTTACTTGCACTTTAAAGTCGAGTTGCTCCTCGAGTTTTTCGGTTTATTTTTATTTAGATAGATTGATAAGTTTCCAGAGAAAAGTGTTAAAATCTAAGATGCTTGTAAAACCTCTCAAGTGTTGTTATCGTTCACCCCGCTGGTCGAGAGGAAAGAAAAACGACTTCATTTCCTCCGCTGACCCTCCGACTTCCACTTATAACTAAGTAGGGAACTTGTTTAACTCATTTAATTAAATTTCTCTTAATTAACACCACGCTGCGTTGCTCCGGGTTCTCGCTTCGAGTGTACATTTAATACAAGTCAATAAGTGCAGCAATTCCATTATTTTACTTTAAAGTGAAACGTTTTATCTTTCTCGGATGTTTCTGTAAAGTTTTTTGTGTAAACAGGCGAATAAATGTTCCACTCCGCATATAATGATGTTTTAATATCATTTAAATGTACGTAACAATATTATTTATGTAAAAAGTTGATAAAAGCAACCAGTGTGTACTGGTTTGTGATGTTATTACTTGACTCGCGTCTCTCGCGGTTTTGTTTGCTTTTCCAAATGTTTTTAATGTAACTTACTCTGTTGGCGCGCCCCAAAATGTATCTTGCTTTTACAAATATTTATAATGGTGTCAGAAACCCATCACACAATGTGAAGATGTGTGTGTGAAGAATTTTTACATGACACATGTGTGAGTCTCATGCCGTGTTGCACAGTGTTGAACAAAAAAGAAGTTTTTTTTTCAGCACATAGTGTTTAGGTTAAAGGAAACTTTTGTGGAGGTTGCCATTGTAGAACTGTAAAGACAAATGTGGCTGATTTTTTAATGAAAAAAAAAAAAACTATTATGCCGCTAAAACGGACGCCACCAAAGATCACTTCAGGGTCCGAAGTTGGTCAAAACTTGCTCACTGCACCAAAAGCTGAATCTACCCTAGACCGGACTACTGCTGAAACTGAAAGTGACAATATAACAACTCGGAAGCGCAAGCGTCATTAAGAGAGTTTGGAAGAAATTAGTGAATTAATACAGTCACACACAGCTCAGACAGACAGTAGGCTGGAAGCGTTACACAGAGCGATGGCCGAAATTATCGCACAGAACTATTCAATTTACTTCCAATCAATATGATGAAATATATAATAAAGATAATAATACCATAAAATTAGTTAATGACCCACTGAGAGGAAATATTTTATTTGTAATAAAAATGACGTTGGAAAGGTACTCTAGAAACTGACTGGTTTTGTAATATAAAAGCTTGTTTTATTATGTTATGTTTTGATATACCTACGAGATAAAACTTTATAGTAATTTTTATAATAGGACTTGACTACCGAGCAATCGTATTTAAATAAATAATTATTCTAACGATCCGCCCCAGCTCCGGACGGATGTTTTACAAACCTTTAAAATTGTCTACTTTTCTCTTTTTTTCTCCCTCATGAACCACTCTTTGTATTGATAAAAACAGCCAGCCTGAAATCAGTTTAGAACTTTCGGAATATATCGCGAACAGACAAATAAATACAGCCATGGACTTTTTGAAGCGGAAGATTGAAAAACAAATCAACAGAGAAGGTATTATATAGTTATATAAGTACACTACGTATTAAATAAATTTGCTGACTGTAGTAGCTCGATTTAGTTTTTAGTAGGCTTTTGTTCTTAGTTATTCACTATCTAGCTTTAAAATAAAATGGACTTATAGGTTACTCTTCTTACATTATGACTTGTTACGTTGTTCTCACATAGTACTTTAAATTCTACAATGAATGATGTAACCAAATTGTTGATTTTTAAAAGAGTGTCCATGGAGTTTCTTGCTCGCTCTTCTCCTTGAGACCTACTCCTTGGAACGAGCAACTAGCTTCATTTTTCTGACAGACTGACACCTTGACGATTCAAAAGTACCTGTAAATGGTTTATTTGAATAAAATAGTTTTGAGTTGAGTTGAGTTGAGAGGTAATGTATACACCAATTTATAGGTACTTATAATATTCATTTACGTTGCAAATTAAGAACAGAAGTTAAAAAAAAGTAAAAGAAGACTAAAATAGATTGTAAAAAAATATTACAATAATACAAACAAATATTAATATTACATATAAACATACTAACAGTTTCCGACTATTTATAAATATAAATACAGATAGTGGTTCTAGAAACAGGCTCGACGGCACGTGATTGACTTCACATGTGCACAATATAATTTATCATAATATTACGAATATCCGCTCAATATGCAAGCGATATCACGGCAAAAACATGTATGACGATCACACCGCGCCGAGCAGGTCACGTGTAGATAAATATATTAATTCCTAGCGTTTTTTTGTTGATTAGCATTTGTTTTGAAATACTTAAACTGATTCTACTGTTATTTATTTTGTTAATTCAACTTCTATTATATCGCCAAATTTTTTTTATGACACAGATATGTACGTACTGTGTTCCAAGGTAAGTAGGCACCTACTTAATTAATATTTTTTATTATGAGTACCTAAGATGTTACTGTTAAAACACAATTAAATGCATAAGTTTGAAGTTTCTGCTTAGCATTATATTATATTGATTTTGATCTCTTTTCTAGTTTGATTTTTGTTACTTACTGTTTTAGTCAATCAAAGTAAAAATCTTTGCTCCTGCCATGTTTTGTCCCTGCATCACTCTACGGTAGACTAGTAGAAAATGCCCAAAGCTTGTGCATAAAGCTCAATAAATAAATAAATGTCAAACGGTAAGCTCACATTTAAATCCGCAAGAACAATATCAAAATCGTAACAAGTAATTGAAATTCCGCACGAAACTTCAACAACTCTTTCTCAAACAGTCACATGCTATAATACTTCGCCAATCTGAATACAAACACGCCAGTAATTAAGCAACTTAAACGAGATAACGCTTCGAAACTTTTAACTCCTTCCGAATAACTGTAGAGGGAGCTACCGTTTACGTGCCAAGTTACCCGTGTTCGTAACATGCGGTGCCAAATGAGCCGCGGTACGCGTCGGTGTGAGTGACGGCCGGCCGCGAGTAAAAACTCTGTGATTAGTTAAGCTTGATGTAAGTGTTTGTGACTAGATTCGGCAAGTTTAGTGTGTATGTGTGTACTAGATACACGCATGAGCACTAAACCTATACGATACGATATGCTGGGCGCGGCTACCGCTTTTTCTGTGGCTAGTTTATGTTTAACTGATGATGACATTTTGTTAAACGCTGTGTACTTGATTCCTTTTTTGGGATCTGAGGAGCGAATGTGAGGATTATTGGTATGATATCATGTACTTGTATGTTCTTCCCTGTGTAACCTCTGTCCAAATAGCAGGTCGTTAATATTTTTATTTTTAACGTTGCTTGTTCATTAAGTAATCTCCTCTAAAATACTTTTCTACAAGACGGTAACTAAGTTGATTTATAACATTCTGCAAGCTTCTTTGTCTTGAACTATCAAATCTGTGTTAAACTGAATTTTTATTATTATCTATATGTGTTCTAATATTAGGCATACTCCGTATAGCTGTTTAATGTGAAAGAGTAACAAATACACATTCGCGATTATAATATACAAGAAGTAGGATACACTACTAAAAACACATAATTATAATCCTACATAGCCTCTCCTGACTTGCACCACACAGGACTCCCAGTATAACTTTCGCCGAATCATAATTCGTAATAAATGCTGAGACATTTCTCTAAACACAGGTACTTTCCAGTGCCGTGCGCCGAGTCCCGGTGGTACTTTCCACAACCCGACCCCGTACTTCCAACTCAGTAGGTAATTGGCAACTTTACCCGCGAATCGAATGTGTTTGGAATCCAAGATGGCGCCCAAACTATAAGTGGAGGTAGCAGCTTAATTTGGTTATGTTATTACCTTAAGTTTAGTGGGTGATGTGAATTTAAATTACCTTATTGGTTTGACACAATATGCTTCCTAGCGAGTGTGCGTAAGATATTTACCTACCCTTCGCTTTAGTATTGAGGTTGGATTCTGAATAAGACGCAATGGGAACTTTCCTTTTTGCTTTCTTGGGAAAATGTTTGCATTTATTGTTTTTTTTTAATTTACAAAAAGGGGTGGATTATAGGTGGCTATTTAGTCAACTAATGGTCATTTTTAATAACCTATCTGTTGTTAAATATGTCCCTACAAATAGATATTTGACATAAGTTCCGAACAATGTATCAAAATTCTATCTCTATCTATAACCTAATCCATGGATAAGTTATTGGAAACGGCTTTAAAATAACATCTATATTAATTTCTTAATACTTTTTTTTTTTTTTTTTTTTGGGGAGTGGGAAATCATCAAATGACTTCTCCCGCCATGGGGCGGGAGGGCGTGTCAGACTTTTACTGACTAAAACCCACTCATGTTCCTTCGGTTGCTCTTTATGTTCCGGAGTCACAGTAACCATTATAATCATTCTGCAACCCCGGCAGGCATTGGCCCTGTTGGGCCCCTTCCTGTGCTGACTCTCCCTGAGGGGCGCGAACACTAACGCGCCGCCGCAATGGGGCCATTACTGGCATTCCATTGCGGCCTCGGTAGTCGCGGCGGCAGCGGCGGACGCGGCAGCAGCGGGGACGTCGGGAGCCGTGGCGGCAGCGGGATCGGCGAAACGATCGGCGGCAGCAGCGGGAGCGGCGGGGGCGGCGGCAGAGGGCTTCCGGCCCTTTCCTCTGGTCCTGGTGGGTGGGGCGCAAGCCTTGCCCCCAGCCCGGTGATCGGCCGGCTTGCCGGCTGCCGCACATACGAAGCAGTGCGGCGCGGCGGTGCACGAGCCGGCCTTGTGACCGGGCTGACCGCAGCGGAAGCAGTCGCCGCTGCGGTCTACCTCCGAGGTGCAACGGACACCGACATGGTGTCCCACCTGGCACCTGAAACACCTCAGAGGCCTGGGCTCCAGCAGCTTGACCTGCGCCGAAGTCCAGTCTCCGACCAGTAGTCGGCTGCCTTTTCCCGCGATCAGTCGGCTGCCTTTTCCCGCGATCAATTTCTTAATACTTGTAAATGCCGTTGTTGACGAAAGTGCATTTAATGGTCAATAAACAATTAGATTGTGACTACTTTGTAGTTATCTTTCATCGTTTTCGATTTTATTGCAATTGCCTTTAATAGAACGACAAGATACATTTTATCTGAATGTTGATAACAGCCATTAGGTGCCATAGGTCTACAGATTACTGACTTCACTGATACTAAGGCGAGTGTAAGGCGTTTCCCTTTTTGTGAAATCTAAGAGCTTATTTTACTTAGCTGTATCTTAAACTTTCACTGTATTAGTAGTAAAAAAAAAAAAAAAAAAAAACTTATTTTAATGTGGCATCAGTTGGAGTAGCTTAACTGCTGTGCCCTTACAGGGTCTTCAACAGCTCTTAGCTCTAAGCTTTTGTTAACATCTTTTTACCTTGTAGAACGCAAATAAATAAATATATGAATATGAATACGTTAGGACTATCTGTTTTGTTCGCGGGTTTGCTTGCGCTAATAATGTTGCAGTTGCAAGGATAATTACATTTTTAAAGAGCATTAAATTGCATGATTTATTAGCTTTTGCTTCGAGTACGCCTGCTTGAATATTGGTTATCATGAATGCATCTAAAGACGCAGGTTAAAAGTAGTGGATGTGAAGTACTACTTTTTAAAGTCCAATTCCACTTTTTATTCCTTACCAAATATCATCCAAATCTGTACAGTCGTTTATCCTTGAAAGCGTAAAGTTTAGCTTTACAGACAGACAGTAAGTATCACTTGCATTTTTTTATACATACAATTTTGTATAGATATAGTCTAGGATCCGAGACATAGGATAGTTTTCATCCCGGAAATTCCACGAGAACGCGAACTATTATTCCAATCGGACGAAGTCGTGGGCAAAAGCTAGTAATATTATGTATGCGACGCTGAATTCGTATTTTGTTTGTTCCGCTTCCACGCTTTAATTTCTAAACCAATTGATATAAAATTCTGCATGCATCGTACTCGTAGAAGAAAAATTAGATGATATTTGTTATCTATCTGACTTCGTTTTCGTATTGGTATCTCACA
The DNA here is from genome assembly GCA_033675125.1 of Athetis lepigone. NCBI lineage: Eukaryota > Metazoa > Arthropoda > Insecta > Lepidoptera > Noctuidae > Athetis > Athetis lepigone. Next base: position 18,787,446 of record CM066224.1, read on the forward strand.
ACAACATATTCTCGAAGACGAAGCTGCGGGGAAAAACTAGTATATGAAATTAAGTTTATACTATTATCCACTTTTATAGGCATTTAGCAATCCGAGAAGCTTAATATAGTTTTATATGTGTATCTATAGAAGTGAAGATCAAATAAATACAGCATTAAACTTAAAGAGATAAACTAGTCCATAATATTAACTACGAATTTAATTTATGTTAAGCAATCGGAGAACGTAGTACAATATTATAGAAGTGGAGATTATAGCATTAAAGTTATGTGTGGTTCTTTCATTCCAAAATACATCGCTTTCCTATTTACTTTAATATTAGTATGATATCTTTTTATATTTCAGCGAAAGTCTAAGCCTTATAATTTGCGGCAAAGAAACCAGTTGCTATAAATATCGCTGGACGACTGGAGACTAATGCGTTTAGCTCGTGCTTCATTCATTAACACGCGCTTTCTAGCACGGCTTTTTGTAAAAGGCACTTAATTTCGAGACTATAGGCTGTAATCAGAAATCAATATCATGACTTAATAGTCACGTAAGTACGAGGAAACAAAGACCTAACCGAACGCAGATGAACCTGCGGGGGACATTATCATAAGGAATGACGGTAAATTCTTAAAAATAAAAAGTAAATTTACATACGCAACTACAAGTATAATTAAAATAAATTACGGGCCAGATTTTCTTTCTTATTATGTAGAACAACCCTTGATCCTTCGAACACACGCAATTCGAGACACGACGGACATCGCTTGATCGAAAGGTTAAAACATGGTTAAAACAGTCTAAAGGGGAATCATGATACTTGCAGTAACTGGGTTGTCAGGTTGTAGTGATCTGATAGGCTGTCGCTCCATATAAAACACTGGGGTTCAGCTGAATCCGATGAGACTGGAAGCCAGCCCTAACGTAGTTGGGAAAAGGCTAGAGAGAAGATTAAATTTGCAACAACTTAATATAAATTGAACAGCATTTTTTTGTTTACTATTTTTTTTGTTATAACCGGTTTTGCGTGTAGCATAGCGATTTTTCACGTAATTAAGTAAAGTTGCGTTCTAACAATATTTACCACACGTATTTTTAACCTTAAAAAGCCCTTACCAAAGTTTCTCTAAGCCCATAACTTTCATTTACGTACAAAAAAATCTCATTTCGAGACACCCCTTATCATTCGTCAAACCTTCTAAAGAGTAAACCTTGGACCTTTCCTCCGAAAAAAGAATTTAATTTGCACAAGTGGCGCGCTCTAGCGGCTTGTTCAAACATCAACAGCGTACAGGAAATTAAATTTGGCCGTCTTCAACGAAAGAAAGGGGAACTTGTGACTTTTACGAGCCTAATTAAAAGTTCCCAGTATAAAACAGACCTATGGGAAATGAATTTACAAGTGGGGGTTTTAGAGTTCTTTTACATTCGACCCCCGGGGGTTTGTGAGTTTGCGTTATTGACGTTTGACCTGAAACTGATGTAATGTTCATGTTACGGGAGTGTATGTCTCGGGTTCAATTCCCGCAAGGTATATTATTTGTAAAAACTACAGACATTTATACAGACTTTTCCTAGTCTGGATTTTTGTGTATGTGATTTTATTATGTTTGTTTACGAAATCTAGTGTGAAGCAACGTCAAATGACTATGTCATTAAGTCCGCCTTTGTGCATGAAGTTTAATAAATAAATGTACTTTCGTTTTAAATATAAAAAAAAATTGAAAAGAAAATCGTAGATAATATTATTAGTATATTTTAGGTACAAACTAGTGTATGCTATTAGTAATTAGAAAATATTATTTTTACTAGAAAGAAAAAGCCAACAACTTTCATCAAAACTTCTCAACGGAGATTCTAAAATGGAATAAAAATAAAATATGAATGAATAAAAACGAATGAAAAAGCAAGGATTTATAGTATTTCATTATTTCTGGAGAAGGTCAGCTAAAGGTCTATACAATACAAATTACTTTTCGACTCTCAAAAACTAATAAGACTCCAGACGAAATTCTAAGGAATCGAAATTAAAATCCAACAAAAAGCTATTTTCATTTAAAAACACAATGACTCACTTCTATAAAAAGTCAAAGTAAATTACAATTTAAGTAACAACAAAAATTATCTTTACTTTTGTGTCAGTAGTACTTGTATGTACAGTCATGGACATAAACATGTGTTCACTTTGCAAAATTGTAGCGTTTAAATTAATTTTATAGTATGTATGAGCTGAAGCTAAAGAATTTGTTAATTTGTTTGGTTAAACACGCTAACCTCAGGACAAAAAAAAAAATTACCAAGGAAGGTTATCGTAGTAACTATTTATTAATCTGTGGTTATAGGCTGTGTAACGTCACGCTACTACCAGCGGGAGAGGTGCATTAACCAAAAACGCGAGCGAAACCGCAGGGGTCAACAAGTATCAAATAAAGTTAAAGAGTTTGTTTATTTGTTTGGTTGACTACGATAATCTTAGGATTAGTTGGATTTCAAGAATCCTTTTATTGGTGGATGACCCATTTATCCAAGAGGGCCATAGGCTATATAACTACGACCTATGGTAGCGAAGCAGTAACCTTAGTCGCGGGTGAATTCGCGGGGCTAGCTAGTAGTACTTTAAAAAAAGGTTTTTTTGACACTTACAAGACGCACAAATTTATTGCCACAAATCTGTTTCCAATCCCCAAACTAGGCCTAGACCTATAATTTAGGGAACTAATAAATTTTGTCTCAAACTCGAAACTAAAAGTTACAACAGCAGCAGAAAATATCTTATTTTCTAAAGTGTATACATGTTTGTGTTCATGACTGTAGCTACTGACAAACAAAGGATATGATAGCGAGGATACCAAAACGGGTTCCCCAAACAGCTATGTTCCAAGGCCACACGAATAATAAGTGAAGCAAGCCAAACATACAATCGTGACTCGAATGAAGGAAGCCACGGAATTAGGATAAATTACTGCGTGCCATTATTATAATTATAATTAACTAGCTTTGCGAAGCTTTTAATGTTTTCATGGGGGATCAAACGAGTAATATAAAGATGTTTGTTTATTAATGATAATCATTTGTTATGGTACGATGTGACGTTAGTTAGAAAATGTTTTGTGGAAATATTTCGGAAGATAGTATTATTAGTAGGTGTGTCTTTTGAAAATCTGTCGAATATTATTACAAAGAGAAAGAAGTAGTTTGTTTTTAAAGCAAGTTTTTTTTTAAATATTATATTGCGAATTAATAAAAACAAATAAGATAGTACACTATTAAGTTAGCTTGAGACAGCTAGAGATTTTATGTAAAGTTTGACTAAAAGCGCGGGCGAAGTTTGAGGCTAGTGCTAATAAAGAAAAAAATTTTTAATGAAAAACACAAATTAGCAAGTCAGTAGAACACGGCTACTAGTGTTGGGCCCCTCGCAACAAAGAACAACTCTTCGCGTCTATAATCTATGTCCAATCAACCATGTTTGTTTTTTGTCCAAACACAAAAACTTGCTCTGAGCAAAAAGCGTCACCAAACGCTTTACCTAGCTGTATAACTGACCTTGGCACAAACATCAGTATTCATGACATAACGCAATAGAAATAACCATATTATTGTTTTAATTTTGGGTACAATTGTATCAATATACCTACTGGTTTATATTTAAACTGGGGTCACTTAGGACTAATTTGTAGTATCAAGGTAACACAATTTGTTTAAGTAAATAAGATATGTGTTCTGAATAAGAAATTTTGTTTAATTTAACACCCATGTTGGTATAGTCCCATTATTCAAAAGTTTTTTAAGCGTTGTATCATCTTCTATTTTAACCGATTTGTTTAAAAATTTAGGTAACCTTGAGAAAAACTAACAAAATATTTTAGATTTGATTGTTTCCGAACGGCCTTGTGGATGAGTACCTTTTAAAACTTTAACTTCGTAACACTTGGCAATAATGTTATTGGCAAGCTTTTTAACAGTGAAGTATGTTTTCAAATCGAGCTCAGAGCTTCCAAAGCTTACTGCATCATAACAACAAGCAAACTCTATTTACCTATCATTAGATATCCTGACCGACCGCCGATTCTAAAAGTTGATTATTTCATGAAATGTTTTAACCTAACCTAACTACTTCATGAAATGAACACAACAAATCCATAAAATCATCAAAAACTGACTGAAGATATCATGAAAATTAAATGTTCTATTAATGAGAACCATTATAATAGAACAAAAACAATTAATATCAAGATTACCTACTACCAGCAGCAATTCAGTAACGACATTCCCTACCCCGCACAGTTATTATCAATTAATAGGATCGCCAAGTAATAACATTTTTTACCAAAACCATATTTCGCGTGTCGGCAGCGAACCCGGAACCTAATATCATATATAAGTACAATCATGAACATTTCGGATTTCCCATATGAAGGCATTAGGTACATCATAAAATTCTATGCAGTCATTTGTATAATTTCGCCGCGTGCGCAGGGGGGTAGGCAGGGCATTACATTACTTCGTGTTACTTCGGGATTGTGTTATTTATATGGTAATTGATTGTAATCGGTTTATTTTCGTACTAATACGGTGTCATTTGGAAAATGTTTGTTTGGAAACCTTGTCGTTATTTGGTTATTTACATGCAAGTTAATGGTATGTGGATAACGCAGGGTATTTGGGTATATATGGGTCTTTTTCCTTGTACGCTGAAAGGGGATGTCCGAAAACATTTCAGGTTCATTAAGAACGTAATGTAGGATATTTCACTGCCTCGTTGGTCTCAGGAACGTAAACGTCCTGGATTCTTCAGTCGGGCAAAAAGTGTTTTTGAGTTCTTCCATTAAGAATTTCTCAGTAGTAGCCTGAAGTTCGAAAGTTGAAAATCACGTAAAATTATCTGCCTAACACTTCATCACCCTCCGTTCGTGTCAGATTGCTATGGGGCTGTAAGAGTAAGATTGATTTTTCTGCGTTTGGGCACAGAATAAATAATAGTACAGTTTGGGCACACTAACAAAATTAACTCCTGCGTACTTGGGTAATCTTAATTATGATTGCTGCCATAATAGGAAATCGGTCCGGAGAATATTCATGTAAAACAGTGATATAAATAATAATAACAAGCAGTAGGTAAATAAACAATAACAATACAATTCATTTCGTTTTATGCAATTGATTATACAATATACTATTCTATTAATTAAATACTTAATATTCAAACATGCATTATTTTATTTATACTTTTTAAGAAATGGTAAATTCAACAATCTTATGCATTTAATTAATTTATAACTATTATTATATCAAATTCTATTTTTTATGAAATAAAAAATGTTAAATGTAATTAAATTAATATTAGGGAAAACAGTGATATGGAATACGTTAATTATATAAAACAGTCGAAAGAAAATGTGTATAAAAGAAGAAAGAACAAAACAGCGGCGAATGTTTCGTATTAATGCAAAAGGAAAACGATATTAATTGAAAAAAATATACACGTGCCGAAGAAATAGGTTAAATTAACGTAATTGGATGTTATTGTTACCTTAGAACCTTGGTTCCTTCAATGTATCATTAACATACTAATGTTATGTACCCCGGCGTTGTCTATATTTGGTACCTCATACTTTTACGAGCCAACCCGACGCGTTTTATTAAACTTTAATTTATTCCTATAACCACGTTTCCTTTTATGTTTGAAGTTTTTTAGACTTCTATTTTTGATTAATTGGTAGTTTATCTATTTTAGTAGTAAAATAAAACGTTGAGTAAAAAATATTGCATCATAATTTTATGATATTTTGATGGTAGAAAAACTTGTTTTGTAAATCATGATTATAATAGGAGATAAGTTTTTGTGGAAATATAAACTTCTTGATCAAAAACGTTTAGGTATTTTATTAAATCAAAACAATATAAATGAATACTTAATGTACTAATTAATAGACAAATAACACGATTATAATATTCAGCACAAGGAAAGTATGATTCACCTATTTATACCAAGCGAGTGGCTCGGAAAGGTCAAGTCGTTTGCTAGATATATTTAATTAAACATTTTACATTTACTGTCAGTCAATCGGTTAAGATGGCTGACATCGATACGCCCAGCCCTCAGGGAGGGGCTCAGGAATAAGTACAGTCAGCAAAGCAGATATGTATGCAGGGTCGTCAGTTACAATTTGAGTTTTCTCAAAAACCATGAATATCTATATAGTTGTATAAAAACTAGCTTTTGCCCGCGACTTCGTCCCCGTGGAATAATAATTCCCGTTCCCGGGGGATTTCCGTGATTAAAACTATCCTATGTCCTTTCTCGGGTCCCAGACTATAGTAACTCTGTCAATCTGTCTGTCTGGTTCTTCTTCATGCCTAAACCACTGAAACGATTTGAATAAAATTTGATACAGATATAGTCTGGACCCGAGAAAGGACATAGGATAGTTTTAGTCCCGGAAATCCCCCGAGAACGGGAGCTATTCATCCACGAGGACGAAGTCGCAGGCAAAAGCTAGTTTTCTAATAAAAAATAAAATTGTAGTAGAAAATAACTAGTTTTTTAATTATTTTAAATTTCATGATGAATCGGTATTCAAGAAAACCTGAATTATACATGACGGCCCTGCATACTTATCTGCTTTGCTGAATGTATATAGGTAGATATGATTATATACTAAGTTACTAAGATTGAAGGAGATATTAGAGCTCTGCTTACCCCCTCTGGGAAAAGTAAGTGATATCGTGACGAGCTCAACATGGAAATGTAATCCTGTTGCCTCGCGGGAGACGGGTAACCGATACAGAACTTACTGTGGAATAATTTGCTTGCTGGTTTCAATGGCGTTAATGCGCAGGCAAAGTTGCGCGAATTACAGAGTTTTTGCGGGGTTCTAATTAGGTAAACGACTATTTCATATCATGTATTTTACAGTTTATTTAAATGTTAGAATTTTGAATAAAATTTACATACTCAAGCGATAATCCTATTTATTAAATCTAAAAATAAAACAAATAATAACGATGACATCGAAATATTCTCCCCCATCGTAGCGAAAACAATTGAAATATGGTGAATATTTCGATTGTTTTCGCTCATGGTAGAGTGACTAAGAAGCTGATGGTGTTGCACGTTGGATGGCAATGCTTAAAACCTGTTCATAATCATAATCATTTATTTACCGAAAATGTGGTTATAGTGTGGTGGTAAATATTGAACAAAAAGTGTTGATTAGTAAAAAAGTATCAAGATGTTGCCAAACTAAAAGTTACCAGCCTTTTATAAAGAAGATGGGCACTGGGACCGCACAGTCAGAGGGTTTTATTCAACCTCAAACGGTTCCAAATTTAGTTTCTATTGTATTCGGTACTTTGCAAGAAAAACGGTTCTACCGGTATTAGTTTTTTCTGGCGATGTCGTTCGTGCCCCAGTCAAGCATTTAACAAACCTATGTCACTAGAAGATTCAGTAGATATTAGATGGCAACAGTGAAAGAAGTTTTGTTATGTACATAACTATCTCTATAACCCCTTATAGCCTGCCATTGGGAATTTATTTCGTAGTGTAGACATAGCTTTTACGTAAAACACTTGAACAAAATCTGCCAAAACGTATCAGACTATAACTCAAATTCGTTTAAAAAAACAATTAGGATGTTCCGGGTTAATACCAGGCTGTAATTAAAAGTATGGTGGTGACCAAACTGCCAGATTTCCCCCGGGCCGCCAATTCTAACGTAAATGCATTATTTAATGAATGCCCATAAATCTTCGCTTTAACTGAGGGATCTTTTTATGGTGTTTTCACTCAGTTCCGAAAGTTATTCCCCATAGCTCTTCATGTTTTATGGCGCCGGCGTTTAGATCGAGTGCTGATGCTGCTTTATGATGAAAAACTTGGCCGAGGTATGGAAATTAATAATTTTATAGGTTTTTAACGTCGGGATCCGACAAACTTATTACTCAAACGGCAGAGTTATTAATGGAAGATGAATAAGAGAAAATTCATATAAGTTTTTGTCCTGCTGACTGTTTTGTTCTCTGGGGCATCTGCAGACAGAACAGTATTCAAAAAAAGTCGAATTATGAATTGAATACAACGCTTTATTGTTTGACAACATAAGTAACTATAACAAGGTTGGAAAAACAAACTAAATAGCGAAAATGGATGTCAAAGGGTTAAATATGGATGACACACAGTATCTTCCAAAACGTTAACCCCGGAATCCTGATTGAAATTCAAATACTTTTGCAAAATTAGACATGTTCCAAATCAAACATCTTTTGTTTGCTTCCAAAAGCGTAAGCTTTACTACAGTTAATATGATTACAATTATTATTGTTTGGTAATCAGTCAATATATAACTAATCCATTGTTTAGCGTCGACCTTACGGCATCGTCTGCATATTATATTAATTATTATCTTTTAAGTTATTCTAGAGGGTTGCCATTATTGGTCGCGTTCGTATGCGATGCGTGTGCGCATTGTGTGTGGAATATTGAGTTTGAATGGGAGTGTGGATCCTTTTAGACGGGTCTGTAGTCAACGTATTAAAAATTACACTTTTGCACGACTTTATAGTTTTTCTTATTTTAATAGAACGATGGAGCCGGTGATTCCTAGCTAGTGGACTACTCTGAGAAGAAATATCCGATACAAACTCAGAGGTCAAAGTCTCTTTTAAGGTCCATACAATTGTATTGGTCAAATTATGCGAGGACCATGACTGGTGAACTGAAGTGATCTCTTGATGAGAGAAGCACAGATTTGAGTGGACATGTCCAAATCCAAACAGTGCAAGCATTTGTCAAAAGTTGTTTAGCATAACTAAAAGTTGTTTGTGAACAAGAGAATCAAGCACCATTATCCAATCCCGACTCCCTTAGTACTCAATCCTCGGCTGCTATTGGCCATTGGTGTGCGTATGTGCACCGCGCTCGTGTAAACAATGGGCGGCATCAGTATGCCGCGCGGGTTTCCTCGCCACCTGATCGTTTATGCAATAACACTAGCTGTTGCCAACGACTGTACTTGTGTTTCTTTCAACATCGGATTTGGTTGTGATTTTGTTACGGTACATGAGTCTTTTGTTTTGGTCGTCTATGAAACAGTTAGTATGTTTAGCTATAGCTAGTGGTTTATATTTTTGGCCTCTACTTGTATTATGACAAAAAGCAAAAGCAAATTAATAAAATAGTACACTTGCGTTATGTATTACTCTACCCAGGCGATCATATGAATAAATGGGTCAAAATGTAACAAGTGGGATTATGTGCCACTGGGTAGAAGGTAACCACCTTGCTAGGCTGTCACCCTGAAGATAAGTTGGGCTTGCAAAACACTTTTGTGTACGGTTTTTCTAAGAATGGAGATTAAAGGGAGTAATTTTTCCAATCTGGTTACAATTTAGATTTTAATTTTATTCTTTTTGCTGCTCTCCACTACTGTTCAATCAGGAAAAAAACAGCACAGCCTGCTTAGCAACATGTAAAGGTCCAGCATTTTGGAGGTCTTCTTAATACAAATTCACATACAAAATAGCAATGGCGAGCTAAAGTTGCAGCATCTTCCAGCAAATTTTATTTTTATAACATATGTAAAAGCAAAATACCACTCACTGATTAATCACGAAATCTCAGAAACTATAACATATTCAAACTTGATAGGTTCTATAGAAGGACATCCGCTAAGAACAGATTTTACGAAACCTCTAAGGGGGTAAAGTACGGAATGTAAGTAAAGAAAGAAGACATGCACGCGGGCGAAGTCATATTAAAAGTTTTTCTGGAAAATGGGTACAACATGGGCTTGTTGACTGACTGTAACCATTAACCTCTCAACAACCAAGCGACAGCCGGCTGTCGACTGCTATTGTCTTTCTAGTGTGTCTCAAATCACGTGTGTTCAAAGGTTTAATAGGCAAACTTTTGGTTAGTTTAAACTACGATCTTCTCAGATGGATGGCTGGTAGCAGATTGATGAGACTTGCCCAAAGCCGAGAATGGCGTGCAATTGAAGAGCATGCCCAGTAGTGAACAGCTGTAGACTGTTGATGATGATATGTATTCTAATCCAACCAGACATTCTGGATTTTATTCAACTACGGATTATTTTTACATTATTGCATTTCACTTACAATTCGGCCGGCGTCGTAAGCAAGCGACATGTGTTACAAACACGGTCTAAAGAGCCTAATATAGAATTAAGCGGGCGCACATCATAAGCGCTTCGATGTAGAGCATCAGCATACAATACGGATAGTGTGGACACGGCATGAAGGATAGGGCTGAACCGGCTTTAGTCTGTTGTGAAGATTTTACACTTTTTGACAGCGTTGCGGAATCCTAATAAAGATTAAAATGACCTTTACAATTAATGGTGACTGGTATCAGCTCTACCACTGGTTTAATTCATTCTCTATGTTGAAAATGTTTTCCGCCTGGTTATGGACCTACCTCATAATTATCTAAACCTTTCAGTAATCGAACCATACAATTTAAACATATAAAATGGTAAACTGAATGACTGACTTTGATATATCAACGCACAGCCCAAGGGCGAAGTCGCTGGCGAAAGCTAGTTCTGATATAAAATACTATTTTATTTATTTATTAGCTGTCCCCCGCGGTTTCACCCGCGTTATATCAGATTTTTGGTTACTAAAAAAAGAAGATAAAAAGTATTCTATGTCCGTTCCCTGGTCCTAAGCTACCTCCCCACCAATTCTCAGCCAAATCGGTTCTGCCGTTCTTAAGTTATAAAATGTGTAGCTAACACGACTTTCTTTTATACAGTGGATTTATTGAAACTTATGCTCAAATAAAAACAATGCACAACCTTAAGCATTTTTTGCCAGTCTATCTTAAGGCGATGAAGGGACAAAACATTTTAAGCAGTAGTATGTATTATTTCTTACTTATGTATATTGCTGCACGCGCTGTCAATATGAGTTGAAATTATCCTCACACGCACACATTCATTCGCAGACACACACAATGCACATAAACTCACACACTCACAGACTATTTTAGGATGTCTTCAAGTTTTTTGTTTTATTTTGTTACAATTTATTCATCTTTATTATGTTTAAATATAAGCCTCTGTTTCTTGTTTAAATTTTATTGTCGTCCCTTTATGTGTATTTTTGTAATACCAAGTGCAATACACGTAGAACAAACTATCATTATGATTACACAAAGCAAGTGAAGGAAGCTCTCATCGTGCCTTCGACATTAAACTATCCATGAGCCGCGATTCCGAGTTTGAATGCTCACTCTTGGATTATCAGCTATATCAGTCCACATAGGCTGGACATCCTAAATTCTTTTTGTGTGTGGACATCTCCTTCTCTCAACCGAGAGACTCAAGGTGCGTCACTTAACCTGGTATTCGAATGTAAGTCACCACTGTTTACTACACTGACAGTCTACTGTTACTATAACCTTTGCTTGCTATTGTCTTTCTATTGTGTCTCAAATCACGTGTGCTCGAGGGTTTAATTGAATCATCCGAGTGGCTATGTAGCTCTGATTTTCTGACTTTTATTCGCTAAAATTTTCTATTTAATTTGTTGTGGTTATTTGTCACTTTTTTCGTACCCTACTCAAAATAATAAATGGAATATTCCTTAGTGGCTCGTGCCGGCTGTGGTGGTAGCCCTGCAGCTAAGCCACACTTTCCCGTCCACATTAGTATGCTGATCCGCGGCTGAGCGGCGCGCGCGCACATTCATAAGTCCTGTCCGTGCATGGACACTCTAAAATCTGAAAGTGGACCTGAAAGTTAGACGGGAGAAAGGATTTGTTTTATGAGATTTTATTTAGTTGCATTGTACTTTGAATTAAAAGCTTTTTATCGTTTTTCTCTTTTCTCTATAAGTGTTTTGTACATTGAGAAACTAGTATCACTATCTAGTCTGTAGTAGTAGTCCGATTGCAAACTAACTTCAATGATAGAATGTTACTTTATTCCTAAGAGAATACTAATATATAAAATTATTATAGGATGAAGCCAAGCGAAGGAACAAGTTTAATTGTTCTCGTCCATGAGACAAGAGAATATCCTTCGATTTTCTCTGACATAACCCAGGGTTGGTATATGAGGAATTTTTAGGTATTGGGGACCAAGAAAAGTCTGCTTGGATTTTGATTTTCATGTTTACGTTGTTGTTTTCGAAAAACTGGTAATAAAGGAGCAAGTGGCCACTCCCCTTTGGAAATTGCATAGTTTTTATTATATGGTCATTGGTCGCAAACAACCACCAGCTACTGGTTTCAATATGCTGACGTAACATGCTTTTCCATTATACTATGCAAATAAGGAATGACAAACAAAGATTTTACTTATCATCCTAGGTTAATTAACATAACACATAAAAAATCTGTCTCAACAATCCAGTATTATCATTAAATTATAACAATAACAACGATTATCTCATCTTGTCGTGACAAACAGATTCTAAGAATTCTGTGCACGATTCTTAGAGCGATGTTGTGTGATGACGTCAGAGCCGAGAGTTGCCGAACGTTGCCGAAGCTTGCCGACCGTGGCCGAATGTGGACGAACAAAGGCTTTGCAATTAAAACCTAAATGTAATTGACAGTGACAGAAGGACCACAGAACACGAAAACTTGACTGCCTGTTCACACCTAGCTGTTTCGAGCCGGGTACCCGGTGCCAAAGATAACTCGCGACATGCTGACAGGTTATCTCTAACCAATATGGCAATAGTTTTTATTTCTTTACCTATGTTATTTGCATCAAATACTATAAAAGGAGATGTTTGAGTTTGGGCCACCTCTATGTACACTACATAGATAAAAAGGAATAAAATAATAGATTTTCATAAAAATACAACTAAATTAATTTGAATAAAAGTAAAATTGTAGATAATTAATTATTTCCAAAGATTTTTAGTGAGTTAACCCTTCATTAAGGTAGCCATGACAGTGGTGTTATGACGTTCGATTGACGACTTTGACAGTTCTAAGTTTTGTTTCCATTTATCTTTGACGTTTGACATTCTTAAATGACATTTCGCTTATTGCTGACCACCATAATAATTATTAGTAGCTGTGTTGCTCTCCTAAACCGAGTTAAATTGAAATTACATAAAAACGAAGCCAAAATATAGAGAATTAACATCAAAAAACTTTAAATATACTATATAATGATATTTACATTAGGTGTACATAGTGCTGGCCCAAGCTCTATACATTTCTAAAACATCTCCTTTGTTTCAAAGTTATTCCTGGGTTGATTGGTAGAGAATGTCTAAAGCATTAAGTCCTTCTTTCTTTGTTTGTTGTCTTTGTGCTTTTTCGTTCAAAATAACGTGAAATCGTTTTGCCAAATAAAGAACGGATATTATAAGGACATTAATTAACGATGTTAGTGCCAAATTTATGTCCAGTTAAAGCCGTTTTTGGACCTTCTGTAGGCGTGTTTGTTATTGAGACGTGTGATATCTCTGCGCTTGCGCCTCTGATCGCGCACGCCCACTATACTGGTTTTCTAATTACCATAACGCGTTTAATGTGGGGTTTGGTTCCATTAGTTTTAGGGATAGGTGAAGCTAGGAAAAAAACATAAACTTACTAGTAGACTCGGCTGAAGTTCTTCTGATATAGTAACAATAAGTAACAGCAACCCTTCTACCGGGTCCATTTAGGTTGTCAATCTATACAGGTATCCATTGAAATATGCTCACGAAATTTCATCTAAATTGGTCCAGCCGTTTATGAGGACTTCGAAGATAGGTGACAAACACAAGTAAAGAAAAATGAAATAAATTGTATATTAGTATACGATTGGTGCAGCAATCGTTAACTTCGTCTTGCTATGTCATACTATTATTTTTTAAAACCTTTTGATTTAACCTTTTGGCACATAAAGTATTGTGATCTTGTCATGATCTTACAATAACTTTCTATTCTGGGGCGTGGACGTAAAAGTTAATTATTTTTGTTCTAAATCAATATTTTAGTTATTATATTAATTTAATTAAATATTGAAACTAAAACTTATATCATAACACATTGGAAACGCACCCACATTACCAGTTATAATTCGTTTTGTGTGTATCGGATCGTGCTCGGGCGCAGTAAATAATCGAAAGGTCGTAGGTTCGACTCTGTGCAGTGAAAGCAGCTGTTACGAACCTCCAATTTTGAACAACGACTGTTATTGTACTTTTATTGTATTCATCAAGCCGCAATTGTTTCTATAATGGTATTGTTTTTACCTATGGTATATTTTGAAGATCCAGCATTCTTACTGTGTGGTCCAATAAATGAAATAAGTCATGTATAAAGTTCCCTAGGGCGATAAAAGCAATTAAGAGATAAGATCAGACATTTAAATGTATAGATGAATGGATGTTTTGGTTTACTAAGATATTTTTGTCCTAGAACAAAAGGAACGTAGATGCTGTGAATATATACTTTTGTAAGTATGTAAGATGTTTTGAAAACAACATTGCTGATATGTTTTTTATAGTAAAGTAACTTGAGTGACAAAAACAAAGTAAAATATTGCAAGACGGTACTTAAACTTATTATATGCATATATTTAAAAAGAATGCCGAAATACATTCTTTTATTCGGCATTATGTTATCATATAAATATATGTAAAGAAGTTAATACTCCTTTAATTCGAATTTTGTCTATTAACAAAATGTCAGAAGTTTTATTGGTTTGTCAAGTGATTGTTGGAAAATATGTGAAAAACTCATGTTTAAAATAAATATCTAATAGTAATTGCATAAAATGTGTTAGAAGAATAAACTTTAATGTCGTTTCTTTGTTACAGGTTTGTATTAATTTTATTGTGTGTGTGCAACTTGTAAAATATTTTCAATAGCTTAAAAAATAATAAATCCTTTGTTACAGAGCAATAACACGTTTATTCTTTGTTAATAGAGTTTAATAGAAGAGAGATCTTATATATATTTGCCAAATGTCACACCACTATGTTTGCGTCATTGTCAAAAAAACTATGTTTTCGTACAAATATATTTATTTCTGCACCGTCTTGTATTGTTTACAGCCACAATTAACTAAACAATCCACCGTTTTGGTCCTACACACCAGAGTTTGGGACCCGAGAAGTCCCAGAAAAACTTGAAAAAGCCTTTTGACTTAAATTCATGTTATTCTTTTGTTTATCGAGTCTCAAGTCTCAAGAAGATACTTTAAAGCTGTTGAGGCTTTTTAAACGTTTTAGTAAATAACTATTAGCATTTACTAATAAAATAAAGCTAAGAGTTTTATTTTTGGTTAGGTATTTGTGGTCTGAATTCAGTCAGAATCATGATAATTTAACAGTAGATTTGCAAGGAAGCGTAACCTGCAGCTGGTCTCGCCGATTTCAAAAATGCATATCATACCTTACTTACTTATCCTGTTAGAGGTATTTTTTTTTTTTTTTTGACCGGGAGCTTCTCCTGGAAGCCTCGATAGTGCAGGCCTGGGTGTCATCACCGGACAGGCCTGCCGACATCAATGCCGAGGCTGGGTGGTTCCAGGAGGCCATGTCCGATATCTGTGACATGGCAATGCCCCGGGTTCAGCCTGGAAGGGGTCAGCGCCAGGTGTACTGGTGGTCGCCGCAAATCACGTCACTACGTGAGGCGTGCGTGGCTGCGCGACGCCCGTACACCAGACACCGCAGGCTCCGTATCCGCCCTGTGGATGCGGATGCCATTGAGGCGGAGCTGTACGAGGGGTACAGAGCGGCGAAGGAAGCCCTCCGACTGGAGATATTGCGGGCCAAAGCTTCGGCCCGCCAAGAGACGCTGGGGACTCTGGACAGAGATCCGTGGGGGCGCCCCTACTTGGCGGTGCGGGGCAAGCTCCGTACCGCGGGCCCCCCGCTGACGCAGAGTCTCCGGCCCCAGGTCGTAGAGGGCGTGGTGAACGCTCTGTTCCCTTCGCGGGGGGAGTTTTCTCCCCCGCTCATGGCTCCGCCACCGGCGGTGTCCGATGCGGACCGCGAAGGCGACGACGACGACGTTCCAGAGGTGACCGAGGTAGAACTGGGAGTGGCGGTGCTAAGGCTTAGGGCCAAGAACACCGCCCCAGGACCCGACGGCCTACCAGGGAAGGCCGGGGTCCTGGCCTTAGGGGCTCTCGGGCCTCGACTAAGGGGGCTCTTTAGCGCATGCTTGGAGGAGGGCCAGTTCCCACTTCGTTGGAAGACAGGGAAGCTGGTCCTCATACCGAAGCCGGGGCGTCCTGCGGACTCTCCGTCCGCGTACCGGCCCATCGTTTTGCTCGACGAGGCGGCAAAGCTCTTGGAGAGAGTGATTGCGAGCCGCCTCGTCGAGCGGCTGGTGCGGGTGGGGCCGGATCTGGCGGACGGTCAGTTCGGCTTCCGTAGAGGACGCTCCACGGTGGACGCCATCATGCGCGTGCGAGCCCTTACGACAGGGGATGCGGTGGCACAGGGCAGGGTCGTCTTGGCGGTGTCTCTCGACATCGCCAACGCCTTTAACACCCTGCCTTGGGGGTGCATAGTGGCGGCACTCCGGTATCACCGGATGCCTGCTTACCTCTGTCGTGTGGTCGAGGCCTATCTGACGGACAGGGCCGTCATCTACCCCGGTCACGAGGGAGTGTGGAGTCGACGAGGGATGTCGTGCGGTGTTCCACAGGGATCGGTCCTGGGGCCGCTCCTGTGGGACATCGGGTACGATTCGACTGGGTGCTGCGCGCCGACCTTCCCGATGGTGTCAGCGTAGTGTGCTACGCTGACGACACGCTAGTCCTAGCGCAGGGAGGGTCGTTCCAGGCGGCGGCCGACTTGATGACAAGTGGAGTTGCGACAGTCGTGGACAGGATCCGGCAGCTGGGACTCGAGGTGGCCCTGCACAAGTCCGAGGCCATGTGTTTTCATGGCCCTCGGCACCGGCCACCTCCGGGGTCTCAGATAACGGTGGGAGGGGTTCACATCGGTGTCGAGTCGACGATAAAGTACCTGGGACTTGTCCTCGACAACCGATGGAACTTCACGGAGCACTTCCGACGTTTGGGCCCCAAACTGGCGAAGGCCGGAGCTGCCCTCAAGCGGCTCCTGCCCAATCTCGGTGGCCCAAACGCCTCCTGCCGGAGGCTCTACACGGGGATCGTGCGGTCCATGGCCCTCTACGGGGCTCCGGTGTGGGCGCCCAATCTAGCCGCGGCTCCGGCCCGACTTTTGAGGGCGTCCCAGAGGGTCATGGCCATTCGCATGGTGCGGGGATACCGCACGGTCTCCTGTGAGGCGGCATGCCTCCTTGCCGGCGTCCCGCCGTGGGATCTGGAGGCAACAGTCCTTGCACACACGTACGAGTGGCGCGTGGAAGTGCAACGCCGGGGTGAAGTCCCGATGCCGCGGGTTATCGCGGCACGGCTCACGGAGCTCCGGCGAGATCTCATGGCGGAATGGAGACAACGACTGTCGCAACCTAGTGCTGGGCACGCCGTTATAGCGGCGGTAAGTCCCCTCTTTGAGGAGTGGCTGGAGAGGCGTCATGGCACTCTCACGTTTCGCTTGACACAGGTCCTCACCGGACATGGTCAGTTCGGGAGGTTCCTGTGTCGGATTCGGGCGGAAGCGACGCCTGGGTGTCACCACTGCAGTAACGGTCGCCTGGAGGACACGGTCGAGCACACGGTGGAGGTGTGCCGCGCATGGGCGGACCATCGACGTGTCCTCGTAGAGGCGATCGGCGGCGGTGACCTCTCGCGCCCGGCGCTGGTTCAGGCCATGCTTCGGGGCGAGACGGAATGGGATGCCGTCGCCTCCTTCTGCGAAGCAGTTATGCTAGTGAAGGAAGCGGCGGCGCGCGAGAGGCAACGACGAGCCTCTCGCCCCGGACTAAGACCCAGGCGAAGACGTCGAGAGTCGCAAGACGACTACCGGCCACCGTAGGCGCGGTTCTGCGGATGGCGAGCGATGGGTAGCTCGCCGCCCGGCTAGGACCAGGACCGCGTAGACGGCGCGTTTTGTTCCACGCGCGCCTCAAAGAGAAGGAGTCAGCACAGGAAGGGGCCCAACAGGGCCAACGCCTGCCGGGGTTGCGGAATGTTTATAGTGGTTACCGTGACCCTGGAACATAAAGGGCAATCGAAGGAACATGAGTGGGTTTTAGTCAGTAAGAGTCTGACACGCCCTCCCGTCGCACCCAGGACGGGAGCAGTCATTGGATGATTTCCCACTCACCAAAAAAAAAAAAAAAAAAAAGAGGTATTTTTTTTTAAATTGGTTTTAAACAGAAACCATTCAGCAAGTCTCGGCTATACGCTCAAAAGAAACAAAAAGCCTCTTTAAATAAACATAGGTAACCATTTAGTGTTCAAACTAACTCAAGCAAAACCACGGAAGTTAGACATACATACATTGTGCCGTGACAACCACCTGTTCTGTGCTCCATTAGGATTCTGGACACGACCACGGGCTTGAGTAAGTAATGCTTTAAGTGGTAAACTTCACTTACTACTTATCCCGTAGAACTTTAAGAACCAATCGTGGTGTATTTTATACAATACGTTGTTTGACCTGGCGTTTCAAAGTTAGGACCGCAGTTTTTAAATTCTTTGTGCTACACTTGTGGGTTTTCAAATAAAAAAAGTTTTTTTTTTTTTTTTTTTAAGGAAAGCTTACAGACTAATAGTACAATGCATAAGTAAATGGTTATCTCTGTTGCTAATTACAAGCTTCCACAAATGTGTTACAAATTAAGTTGATACGCGTTAAAACATTGCAGAAACAGAAGAAGAAAAGAGAAAATCAGAATAAATATGATTTATGTCAAGTCGTGCAGAAAGAAACTTACTACTAATTAAAAACAGTATCTAGTACTTACTACTAGTTATTAAAGAATTCCTTACTCAGGATTTTTCTTTTACAGCAAAACGTATTAACTTTAGATGAAGTTAAATTAAATAACATTTTCTTTAAAGTTTTTTATTTGGAAATACGAGTACATCTTATGTGCTTTAAAAGCTATAAAAAAAAACAGTATTATAGGTACCTTTTTTTTTTTTTTTGGTGAGTGGGAAATCATCCAATGACTGCTCCCGTCCTGGGTGCGGCGGGAGGGCGTGTCAGACTCTTACTGACTAAAACCCACTCATGTTCCTTCGATTGCCTTTTATGTTCCAGGGTCACGGTAACTGTTATAAACATAACATTCCGCAACCCCGGCAGGCGTTGTATTATAGGTACCTTCGTTTTGAAGTCAGTAACTTTTAGTTCTTTTACAAGTTTACGTCAAAATCTCAGCTAAAATAAAATCTTACCTGAAAAGCTTTCAGCTACTTATAAACTGCGTACTTACTTGCCCCAGCTACTTTAACCAAGAAGTTTTTAACATAATAATAATAACTTGTTCAGGTTAAGTAAATATGATTGAAAGTGGTTCTAATTTAGGTATATTATTTGAATCTGAACTGGCTTATTGACTAACAACTTAATCATAACAATAATCATCAAACGTACTATAGATTGTATCGAGATTCTAAATTGTCCTAGGGACTACTCGTAGTATCATCATGTTTCCAAACATAAGCAGTAATGGTAGCTAAACTATGTATATTGATATAAACAAAACACGGTCGATTTAGAATCTCCTCCATTTTTGAAAGTCGTTCTAAAAAGCTTCTTGTTAAAAATTACGCAAGCAATCTGCCCGAAAGCCACGGTAATTATCTGCATTTTTTTTTTTTTTTTTTTTTTTTATCTTTCTCCCTTTTTACCGACTTCACAAAAAGGAGGAGGTACTATGTTCGGCTGTTTGTATGTTTTTTTTTTTTTTTTTTTTTTGTATGTTTGTTCATCGATTACTCCGTCAATTGTCAACGGATTTTGATGGTTCTTTTTTTGTTTGATAAATCATGATTCAGGGGTGGTCCCATATAAATTTTGTGGCGATCGGTTCAGTGCTTCTCGAAAAATTCACCAAGAACAAAAAAAAATGACGAAATTTTCATAGACGATGTGTGCTTTGTCTTCAAGTTTCTATTTTCGTTTTATAAGATTGTTAGTAGTTTTATTTTGAAAATAAATTACTTTGAAAGATACTATACACAGTCAAACATTGGGAGTCGACACTAAAAAGTAATAAATAAAAAACTTTTTTCAAAAAAAATAATACCGCCTTCAAAAACCCAATAATAACTAAAATTTCGGAAGTCGGTGGTTTCTCTTCTGCCATTCAATTTGTGTTGCCACCGACTTCCGAAATTTTTGTTATTATTGGGTTTTTGAAGGCGGTATTTTTTTTTTTGAAAAAAGTTTTTTTATATTTAGAGTTCGTTGTACATCTAAATATTTCACTCATATATAAACAAATATCAAAGCTCGGCTTCTGTCGTTACCTCCTAATGCTCACCGCGGGCTACCATCCCGTGTCTCCATTAACTTGCGCACACGCATCATAGGCGCGCTAATTGAAGCATTACTACCACAAACAATCTCACTAATGCATTTTAGTCGTCTTCTAATAGTTATGACGGTTTTGGATACCGGTGTGTGTATGTGTGCTCTTATTCTTGAGATAGTAGTAAAAAAATGTGTTTACGGTTTTGGTAAAAGCTATTTTATGCCCATTTGAGATACAAATCTAATGCTAGTAGAATATGGAATAGATTTCAATATAGAATGGAGTGTTATTAGTTTATTATCACCGGTTTGTTATGAGAACACTACGTCATCATTCATTTTTTTAAATCCATACTTAAATGCAAAAAGTCAATCCCACGCGGAACTGTAATTTGCATATAATTTTCAACTCTATTTGCAACGGTTTTGAGTTCCTTGTCAATAAATAAAATAATATATTTTTTTAATGTGAATTGCATATTCGTCCTCCATATGAGCTTTTAATTGGTGGTAGGTCTGGAAGAGATTTTTCTAACTCTAACTAAACAAAAAAGGACCCAAACTCGAGAGGGATTTAGTGACTGTTGACAATCGTGTCTCAATGATCGATTTTTGACGTGTAACGTCAAACTCTTGACACAATTCCCATACAAAACTGTCAAAGTTGTCAAATATCAGGCCGATGACTGGTCATTGAGACACGATTGTAATAGCAGACTAGGGCCCCAGGTTTTTAGACTAGGCTGGCACTAGATAATGTATAAAATTTTGCCACAAACAAGAAAATGCATAAAGAGTTTAAATAAGGTAACGATTGCTTATTTGCCTATTATATGAATTTTTAAAGTGTTTTTGATGTCCATCTCTCTAGAGTCCATCATTAGAGCAAGTTGCAATGTCCTATTGTAATGGGTACTCAACGTATATGCAAAGTTTTTTACAAATATTTTGAGTAGAAGAAATTGAATAAGTAAGTTGTCGCAAGATTTTCAACAAACAAATGAATATGCATACATATAAACATAAACACACAGGCGAGTTGAGTAAAACTGTCAAGAATCGCTAAAGCTTACTGGTGCTGTATTTGTAAATATAATTTATAAATAATATTAATAATTTAACTCACTACATCATTCCGATATCTAGGCAGACAGCTCACGTCAATACTAATGAGGAATTACGATTTAATTAATTAAAAAGATCATATAATAGATACTGACAGTGGTTTATCGATGACAATTTGTGAGATGAATAAATCTTTACTAATATTATAAAGTTGTAGAGCATGTTTTTAAAGGACCTCGTTATCTTAGAAACTTCTGCACAAATGTCAAAATAAAGAATAATTTGGAATTGGTGTGAAAGTTCATGAGATTGCGTTATACATATAGTCCGTTTATAGAGGCAGACTGTAAGATGAATCTGTAAGAAATATCAAAAACTACAAAACAGATTTTGATGATATAGCTTATACATCAGAATAACTCTTAAGCTACATAACATCACGCTTTGACAAACTGGAGCAAAACAATTAAACACATAACGTGGGTAAACCACAGGAGATCACTAGTTATATTAATTTATTTAACATACATTATATGTATAAACAATTTAATGCATTTTGTCAGGTCTTACGCACATCTAAAAGTAACACAAAGAAAAACAACACCGGTTTTTATAAACCGTTTTGTCCATACCTCCTCATGTTTATTTTATACATCTCAAGTGGAACTGGTTCGTCCGGTCGTACACTTATACTAAAATTAATAACGTTCCTATAAAATATGCTAACTGTCTTGTTTGTCTCTGTGACGTAGCCACCGCCATCTTTATGTAATATCTTCACATTTGGAATTGTGCTCACTGTCCTGTGTGAGCTATCAATGCTATACGTAGCTAAATGTTACTGCTATGGTTTTAAACTGAAACTTTCGATGAGTATCGAAGTATAAAATCGTGATGAAACAGAAGTAGAGCTTAAAAGAAAGAGAGAATGTGTGATGGAATGAAAAAGTTGGGCAGACGCTTTTAAAAACACCACCACTAATAAATGCCTAGTGCTAATTCATCAGATCACATACAGTCATAAATAATTTACATCTAAGTTGTATGCCTAGATACAAAGCTTCACGATTGCAGATCAACTGAAGAAGAAGATGAAAAATTAAGTATATATTTGACACACAGATATACTCTGTACAGAAAATCACACGTAGACATGATGATGATGATGACATCCCATTGTATGTAATTACTACCGCATATTCCGTGAGTATTAGAGGCCAGAAACACTTCTGCTACATTGCTGAAACACAGCAACGCTTTTTTGCGGCAACTATAAGCATGGTGGCTCTCCAAAATCCTCCATAAAGAGCGTCTGAAAGCTTGGCAGATTCTCGATTGATACTATATTCTGGTCGTGTTATCGCCTTCCATCGCCTCGCCTCGCTCGCACAGGATAATGGTCCTTGCTGCACTTTAAATGTTAATACTACCTCCGAGCCGTGGGCGTTCGTTAAGGACAGGACGTACTCTGGGTATCAATGAGGTACAATCGAACTGTTCTGTGTATCGACGGCTTATAATACTCTTATTATTACTAGTATACATTGTTATTACTAGTGATCACGATATAGTTAAAAATCGAACGCAATACCTAAGCTTAGATAAAGGTAAAATCTCGCGCATTGTGCTCATAGGACACACTAGCTTTCAGAATCAAGTACAGTATTTACTTATTTTTCAACATATAATATGTTAAAAAAATAAGAAATAGAACGCTTCATCTCTTCAAAAAATTTGTGTATTTTCCTCAATCACCGTTTAAATAATTTTATGAAAATCATACTACCCTAGCACAACACGTTACTTAATAAGTTGTAAAGAGATGGTACTATAAAAGATACCCACATTTGAGAGCCTGATAACATCATGCAACATTTGAGAGCAAAACTGTCCTAACTGACTAATAATAATATTAGCCTCATTTTCCGCCACAAGCTGATTTAATCTGGAATTGTGTGTAAAATTGTACGTGAGATAGAGGATAGAATAGAGACATAATAGTAAATGTGCCCATGTTGAATTAAATTAAGGCGAACTAATTAAATCTTTTGACCCTCATTTAGAAACCGGAAATTGGTGGTTTACGTACTCCCGATATATTTCAAATACGTGAAAAGAATATTAATTAGTTTGTGAACTGAATTCTTTAACTAGGCTTGGAAAAATAGGATGTTTTTTTCGTTTAAAGGCTCAGTATTCTACTAGGTATCTTTACTTTTAACCAAATAAGTAAAAATGTATTTGGAAGTTGATAAGAATTTGAAGAGTGTGTTTACAATTTTTTTTATTGTTGTACAGTCTCTTCTTGGAGGCGTACGATTAAGAATCCTTTGGGGTAGACGTAGACCCTTGCTGAATGTATGGCC
Source organism: Athetis lepigone (assembly GCA_033675125.1). NCBI lineage: Eukaryota > Metazoa > Arthropoda > Insecta > Lepidoptera > Noctuidae > Athetis > Athetis lepigone. The sequence goes on from CM066224.1 coordinate 18,811,214, forward strand.
TGGTTGACTGTAATGGTTGAAGAACCACCAAAACTTTGCACCACACAATGTAGTAAACAATTTAATTATAAAGCATTGCTCCGGTACTGAAATAATATGTAGTTTCTTAATATGCTCCTTAGATCGATATTCATGTCAGGCTTGCTTTTCACCGTTACTAAGCTTTTCAAACATTAAGTTAATTAAATAAGAAAAATAATATTTTCTGTCTTTTACAAAGCTTCCGACATCTCATTATTATCGCTTCAAAACTAATTAAAAAATAAACTTTACCTATACAGAGAAAGATAAAAAATTCAACCACAAGCACACAATCAGATTATAACAATATTTACCAAGTTTTCGTTTGCTGTTCAAATTAAATAAGATAAAAATATGGTATTTGTGATAGAATTAAATACTTATGTTGCTAATTATAACCAAGGGCTGCTTATCAGGCGACTGATAACGGCTAGACGTCGGACAATCTATGTGTGTGTGTCTGGTACAGTTTACTTATGAGACATAACAATTAATTTTTTTACTCAGTTTGTTGTTTGATCATGGTGTATGAATCATCGATGCCGAATTACGTATAATACAATCACAAAAAATAATGTTTAATATTACTTTGCTTTGCTCATAGCAAATAGTATAAATACCCTCTGTATTTAAACTATTTGAGTAAAGTTGAATTACTTATATCCAAAGAGGTTTAAAGTTTAAGTTTAATGTATTTGCTTATTTCTATTTCTTTGAGCTAATACTTAGCACAAGATTGATTTAAGACTTATAGATGTTTACTTAGAGGATCATGAACACAGTAAATTTTAAAATAAAAACATATAATAGCTTAAATCACATCTCAGATGTTATTATGAATGAGCCACTAAATTCAAAAGGACGACGATATGTTTATCCTCAAAGATAAATGGTAATTACCTCCCGATTCTTCTTAGTGATCATAGAAACCATTTCTGAGAACATTTCTAGAGTATCATCTATTCTGAAATGGAGTTCAAAGCAAGCGGGGCAGAGGTTCTCAACTAGCAGACCGCTCCTATTGACAGCCGGGATAATTATCTACTTAGCAACAAAATACGTGTTGGCTAGCAACGCTACGTATTTTTAGAAATACTTACTTAGATTATTGCAGAAATCCTTGGGAAACAGAATAGATTAAAAACTTTTGTGTGAAATAATAAACTACCTTAACGATCTGATGTGTTGATGATCTATTGTGTTGGTTTCATCAGGCACTGCATATTGCTGCGGTCCTCGAACGTAGAATGTTGGCCACCTCTGTCGAAGCGTGCCATAAACTCGCTGTAGAACGACTTTCCAAAAACTAAGCTACGGTTTTGTTTATTTTTATGTTACGAATTATAGGCCGCGTTTACACCGTGACGATGTGCTATCAACAGTCAACAGATATAAAAATAGTCTTTATTATTTCGCAAAAAAAAAAACACGTTTGAGCTCTTATTATTAATTATTTTTCACTAATTTCCTGCTAAGTGTACAAAAACAAATGTATTATTACCAAAAAACTTGGATTTTTGACGTGTTATTTTTAATTACCTAGATATAATTTTTTTTGTGACGTTTGCATAGAAATTAGGAGTAATTAAGACCTTTGCATAAATAAATGCTAAAAAGCTATTTCTGATTAATTAATATTTCTTATGTTAATTTATTTAAAACGTTATTAAGATGAATAAAACAACGCCGAACTCAAAAAAATTAGTAATCATTTCAAATGTAAATGTCAATCATACATGTTTTTTTTTTGTATAGCCCATATTTAAAAATTATGATAATCACAGTTATGATAATCATGACTATGATTCCTCTGGTTGAAGTGTTTTTACGATAATTATAAACTTACAAATTGAAGCAAAATACATGTTTCTAGTTTTATGTTTAACGAGCCTTGCTGCATTATTATGCTAAGTGAGTAATGCTTTATTTTAGTTTTATGGTTTATTTGTATTGCAAATTTAAAGCTATTTTTTCATTTTGACAGTTTAGTTACAGACTTTTTAGGTTGCCAAGGTAAGGTAGTGAGAAATTAACATTACTTGCTCATTTCCATAAGTTGACGATCGATCTATGAAGATGAAGCAAGAAACTTTAAGGATATTTTTAGTTAAACGGCTACAGTTGGTTTGGAATATCACAGACATCGATGAAGAAATAAAATCGCTTATTATCGCCGTATGTTTTCTGTATGAGATGAGACCTTTGCCCTGCAGTCGGACAGAAATAGGCTGGTGTCACTAGGTCTAGGAAACACAGGGCGACTAACAGTCGTTTATGGGATATTGAAAAGTCGGAAGTGGACGGCTAAGACCTTTGTCCAATTGAGGGACAATACAAAACAACCTAGATTAAACTAACGTAGTGAGTACTAGTAACATACATTTTAACAGTATTGTTTTAACTTGTAACTAGCTCTTGATAGAGGAGAATGTAAAAATTTATAAAGTACGTGTTGTCACATTGTTTATTTTAAAGAAGAAGAGCTCCATGGATACAGAATGATGAAGACGATGAATTTAGATAAAAATAAAAGCATAGCAAATAGTTAATATTACAACACGTACCTGTGTATGCTATGTTAAGGATATGGCCCTATGCAGCCTGAATTTTCGTTCATCCATTTCTACAATCGAATCAATCTAAAAAGCATGTTTTTCGTAAAGAATCCCAATTCCGTGACGGTGTGACGGCTGTCTAACAAGACGGCAGTATTTCAGCCGCTGACATTAATTACTGGATATATTTATATTTATCTATGTACAGTTTTATCGAGCGTCCCTTTTCTTTGAAACCCACGCTTTTTAACGCTCTCCGTGATTTAAATAGGTAACGAAATGTTATTTAGTGTAGAGTCGACCCAATTTCGGAGGTCAGTACTCGGTTTTAGTACTACGCTTTATTGTGTGATAATTTTTCATTTTCTTGGATGGGAAATGGATATTTTTATGCGGTTCCGGGTTTCTTCTTTTTACAGCTGGTCGGGTTCTGGTATCTTGGTAAGGTGAATTTGTTTTTGATGCTGAAAAAGAAAGAAAGAAACTCTTTCTTTGAAAACTATGATGTAAGGATATTGCTTGTTGTTATTATAAAATAAAGCCCCCTGCTGCGTCTGTCTCTGTCTGTTCGCAATAAACTCAAAAACTGCTGAACGGCATGCGGCTGAAAGTATATATATATATAGTCAATAGACAAGACAGAAAAGACATTATTACAAGTACATACTTATAATCAATTAACCTCAGAATATTATTAGGTAAATAATTCTGGAGATTTTACGCTATACAAAAAACATCTTTCATTTATATTATTACATTGAATAAAGTAAACTTGCAGTATCTGTTATCGACTTAATAATGAGTGTGCATTGCAATAAAAGATTTTATTGAGTGCCAAGTTCACATTTAATCCATACTAATATTATAAATGCGAAAGTAACTCTGTCTGTCTGTCTGTTACGCTTTCCCGCTTAAACTACTGAACCGATTTGAATGAAATTTGGTACAGATATAGTCTGGGACCCGAGAAAGAACATAGGATAGTTTTCATCCCGAAAATCCCGAGGGAACGGGAACTATTCCACGCGGACGAAGTCGCGGGCAGAAGCTAGTAATAAATAAATACGTTAAGTTAATAAGTTACTTACTTTTAATAACAGTGTACTTAAACAGAACACAAAATAAGGGCTAATAGCATAACATTTTTCTTTTCTTTCTTTTTTAACTCGCGATGCAAAAAAAGGGTGTAATAACTTTGACCAATGTGTGTGTCGGTCTGTAGTACCGTAGCTGTTAAACTGGTTAACCGATTTGGATTCGGTTTTTTTTATTTGAAAGTAGGTTACCTAGCAATGATTCTTACACTTATTTTATCAAATTCGATTCGAAGTTACCAACTCTTTTGTGAGTTGAATTTTTAATTTACATTTGCTTATCAAAAATAATGTTTGGTATTTCCCTTTTATAGTGGGTACGATTACAAACATACCAATTCACACACACAAATCTCCAGTCTCCAAGCAAATACATATAGGAGAAATGGAGATAAAAATTAATATAAAAATGGCCAGCCATGTTAATTAGGTATCAATATTGAAAATAAGTTTTGTATGTCGGTTTGCAGGCACATAGAAAATGCAATAAAAAATGGTACAAAATTGTGATACAATTTCTGGTGTTAAGTATATACATCACATCCTTACACGATCTCACTTTGCAGAAGCTTGAAATAAATAAAACGAAAAGCAATATATTTTTGACAAACTAAGGTGTTTTGCATTTTACTTGGTAAACAAGCCCACTGCCAAACTGTACCTAACTACAAATTAGCATAGTATAATGAAGGAGGGTCTGTTCGCGTGCTAACAATTATTAGCTGCCATGCAAATGGTGTCCTTGGCCGTACTCGTTTGTTTTTATACCATTACCTACTACACCATGGTATATAGGTATGGTGTCAAATGTTTATGTAAATTTAAATCACTCCTTTAGTTTTTTACAGGTCAGTTAATGAATTTAAACAGTGGGGTCTTTAATTAATTTGATGCCGCAGTTCAAGAACAAAAAAACATTGTATTTAATTGGTTTTACTGCCGTCCCTGACCTGCCAGAGGTTTTAAATTTGTTTATAAATTAAGTTGTTTTTAAGTTTTGGAGTTTCTATAGATGGTTGTTACAAAATGTTTGTACTTCACATACCTATTTTATTTTCGATATGATCGCTTTAGGCGCTTTACAAATTTGTGTGGGTGTTGAGCGTGTAGATTTATGGTTAAGGGTCTGAATAATTTCAATCAGATCCAGTGAAAGATAAAAAATATTTTCAGAGTTTTCATAATAAGTTTTTTAGACTGTGTATTAGAGATTGAGCAAATCCTTACTAAATCCGTAGTTGTTGAGAAGATAACTAAGTTCAATAACTGAAAGGCCATGTGTCATGTAAGTTAGTTGGCACTAGTCGACTTCTAGTTGCTTTGGCTGTTTTAAATAGTATTTTATTATCCTTTCCTTTCCCGTCTTATCTTTCCTTCGTGATCTTTTCTTAATGTTCACGACTAGTTCACAGTTATAGAACTCTTTACATTATTTTATAATTGTACCCGTACATTCAAAACGAATTTATCCTATAGCATTGTTTTGTTTATAAGAGCGGTCATGTTTCTTGTCCATTCTATTCTCAGAAGAATTAAAATAAATGTTTTGAGATTAACTTAGATTGACAGATTTGGAAGCACAATAAGAATAATACACGACATTATAAATAAATATTGTACTTACTCATTATCTAGGTCGTACAAGATTGTGGATGGATAACACCGCTTTGTACAGCCATGTCTATTTTAACATTATTTCTGTATCATGTTTATCGTATTTGTACTATAATATTATATTAATGATCTGTATTCTATTCTAATGGCCTCTTATCGTGCAATGAGTAATTACCTCCCGAAGGCTACCTAGCTAACCTGCTGTCGCAATCTTTATGCCCGATATGAGTTATACGAGTTTTAAATAGAATATCTCTTTAGTGTTTACGACAACTAATTTGTTAATACAATTGCTGTAATTTAGCAAGATTAGTGTGTTTAGAACAGAGGTTGTTCACACTCAAGATAAACATTAGTACTATTAGTAGGTTTTAGAAATATGTCTAGCGAATACCCATCAATGTGTCTATAGAATAGAATTTGCATAACTCTAAATTAGAATTGCTTTCATACCAAAATTGTAACTTTTGTTCGTGTAACTATTCTAGCAGCTATTATTCGACACGCATTGAAATCTATGAGAATGTAGATGTTATGTAAAATAAACTTAGTTCAAAGCCTGCTAAATTGAACATTGTCTCCAAGTGATGTCGACAAAGTTTCAACGGGTCAGAGCCCGTACGTCCCCTAAGATTCGCACCCTGTGCCCATTCGTCCCCTGGAACTTTTGAGGGGCCTATTCGCCCCCTGAAGAATATTTATTTTAATTCATTCTTCTAATATAAGTACATGTATATAGTCCTGGTACAGTCGCGCAGAAAAGGGTAAAATAAAAATATAATAATTCCTTAAATATCATGTTTAAGTATTTCAAATAAGATTAAGTTTAATAAAATGCCTCTAGGCTCTAGGCATAAAGTCAGTCTTCAAAATAATTAATCGATTCGTCGATCGATCGTTTTCTATTTACCACTTCACGTTACTGCGCGCCTAGTACTTTGCATTGATTAAGGTGATCTTGTGAGAAAATTAAGGAATACAGTGAATTTTAAATTTTCGTACATGACTACTTCACGTTACTGCGCGCCTAGTACTTTGAATTGATTAAGGTGATCTTGTGAGAAAATTAAAAACACAGTGAATTTTTGATTTTCGTACATGACTACTTCACGTTACTGCGCGCCTAGTACTTTTGTTCTCTTAAGTTTTCAATAATTAATACCCGTTTTTTAACAAGCCATTCGTAAAGAGACAATATTACATCGTAAGCCTATCGACAGGTTACATTATTATCATGACGGATTATCATTCATCGTAGCTCTTTTTTCAATGATCTGTTATGATTTATTAAATTAATTGCGTTAATAAACTGTTCACAAGTGTACTATGTTAACCGTTTTTAGGTAAAATATAGGTGATTTTATCTCAGGGGACCAATAGGCACCTGAATAGGTGCCGAATCTTTAACTTATATTGTGTATATATTAGAGGAGACGAATGGGTACCTTAAAAATAATATTTTTATTAAAATATTAATTGGTCCCCTACCAGAAGACCAACGGGCACCTATATAGGGGCCGAATCCACAACTTTTATGCTGGGGGACAAATCGTAGGGGACGTACGGGCTCTGACCCGTTTCAACCTTGCGCATTATTACAATTCTCCACGATCTTTCTTCATATCTGTATGGAAATAAGGCAGTACGTACTCCAAAAAAATCAATTATACATTCTAATTGAAAAACTAAAGCTGTATGAAACGCGAATGTTTCAACATTGTACATCTAAACAAACCTTTTGCATGTGTGAGTTTATGTACATGCGGGCTGTCTGTGTGTTCTAAACAAACTGACATGGCGTGTGTGTGTGTGTGTGATGGGCTTGTGTCAGTGTGCGAGTGCAGCTCAGCTGTTGTTTGTTGGGTATCGGTAGGCCTCGAGTGCGGGGTCGACGAACTGGCCACAGAGTATGAACGCAGAGGCTACCGGCCGCAGTGAACGCAGCCTACAAATGTAGCTAGTGAAAATTATTAGGAAAACTCAATGCTGTGTAAAAATTTGTCTATGCTTTATAAGTAGAAAACTATATTTTTAAAACATAGAGAGAACGGGAGGGTAGAAGGGCGGACAGAAATCTTTACTCAATGTTCATTTTAAAAGTAAATAAAAAAAAACTGCCTTTTAAAAGTTGTTCTAAAATAAATTAAGGAAAACATTGTATAATGTCCTGCAAATTGTTTTCCATTGCATTCACCTACTAGTTTTAAGAGTTAAAGCACACTACTTGTATCGATCTCTGCAGACAGGTTCTTTGTTTCACACCACCATTTCAATTCCAAAGTAGGCATAAAACTGCCATTGCATCTTCACCCCTCTCACAGTCCCCACTCTATGCCGGCCTAGCAACAGCAGCAGCAAGCCAGCGTCGATAGTTGCGCAACTGGCAAGTGGGCTTCACTCGCTCAAGGCTCAGCCGAACGCAAACAAGGCATTGTGTGCCAGTCCAGACCACTGGCGCGTTCGAACGGGCCTCCATTGCTATAGACAACCTTCATCGTTTTGGGATTTTATTAGCAGTCGCAATTGGGTTAAGTACCTGTTTGTTATTCGGTTTAGGTACCTGTAGTGACTGTATAATTGTGGCTGCTATAATAGTTGCAATTTTCTGGAGTAATCGAATTATGGCAATTACTGTTTTGAAATATTTTAGTCGCTTACCGTGCTCAGATTTTAATATATCATTTCCTAAGAGGCAGTGGTTCTTAGATATCAGTATATGTCGTATTTTCAACCTCGCCATTTCTTATTATAGACTTCAGTTAACAAGTTTGCCACTTGTATATCCTCTTTTGATGAAGTTTGGCGGGTTTCAACACAAACTAATTTCCTGAGACATGGCGAATGTTTTGTTGAATGTTTCTTTTTTCTTGTTTGTTGTTAACTTGAGATTTACTGATGGAGTTTGTGAGGTATTAACTTCCAATCCAACTTTGGTGCGAGAAGTTAAATTATATATAAACCTGTATTATTGGGCTGGAGATAATTATGACGGTGCCACAATTTGCAAGCTCTATAGATCATTGTTCCACTTTGATTGAAGTTCAGTTAGAACCACAATAGATTGTGGTTCATTTGTTTATAAACAGCTAAATGTTTTGAGTGCAGCGTCGAGCGGTAACCCGTATTACTTCGCCGGCGCTGCCAACCTGACGGGAATAATAAGTGCTTCATTTTAAACAATGTTGTTGTGTAGTTGGCAGCTTTTTATTAATTCTACAGGCATTGTGTGCTCTGTGTTGTTGTGGCTGTCAATACTACTTATTATGTGACTTATTTGAATCCTATTGAATATGACAATATGTTACAATGACACTAGCCTATTATTGTCTCATTAGAGGTAAAGCCTCTTCCAAAACAGAGAAGGCACAAACATTAATCACGAAACTTGCTCAAGGCGGATTGGCGATTACAGACTTGTACCAAATTATTATAAGTTTAGGTTTCATCACGAATTAGATTAAATTTCTAGATTTCGTGTTGCCTTACATTTATCATAGAATACCAGAAAATTGAGACGACAAGTCTATCACCTACATAGTAATTATCCATGGATGAATTCCAAAAATAACTAAATAAACATGAAAGCAATAGAACAAGTAGATATTACCTACAATTTGATTCAGACACGCAAATTCACAATAACAATAATAACTTGGTATTTTTACCCATCGAACGCCATCAAAGTAATATCAATACGGGTAATAGGGTATAATTCCGGTTAATAGGCTGCAATAACCGTAAACATCACCCTTTATTCCCGGTAATAGGCCGGTTACTGCAGACCGCATTACGACTACCAGAAGATACTTTATGAACTTGGTTATTATTGAAACTTGATGTATTTGCGTAGGCAGAATTGGCGGTTATGATTTTTTAAATAAAAATATGCCAAGGTTTATTGCAAGTAGATTGCTAAAAGTTTTCTATCAGTCGATAAACGTAAAGTTAGCGATGTTGTTTACGGAATAATGTTTAGAGAATAATTTCTTTGTGAGTGTCCTGGGAGTCAGAGGGAATGTGAAGCCCAATAGTTGCCCGTCTCTCAAAAAAGAGATTACGGCTTCGAAACCTGGCAAACCCTGGGGCCCTAGTCTGCTATTACAATCGTGTCTCAATGATCGATTTTTGACGTGTAACGTCAAACTTTTGACACATTTCCCATACAAAAACTGTCAAAATTGTCAAATATCCGGCCGATGACTGGTCATTGAGACACGATTGTAATAGCAGACTGGTCAACCGTTGCAATTCATATGTTCTAAGTATAACCTGGAGGTCACTGGTATCCTGTGCCTCAAATAGCACGTAAAGCTTTGAACTCCGGGTGTCATTTCATAGATTTTTGACAGTAATTGTAGTTGTTACGGATAGTAAAAATATAGAAAATTTGGAATCTGGTACAGGGCCAAGGGATACCGTGGTACCCTGTAACAGGTTTGTGTACGTCTGATAATCGCTTCATGAAAAAATCTGGTTACAGCTGAATTCAGTTAGGCTGGAAGACGAAGAGAGTAGTTGGGAAAAGGCTAGGGAGATGATAATGATATAACGCCTTTTTTTCGTGTTTCTCATGCCTTAAAACAATGAGCATCTAACGTTCTCCATTGTTCTGAGAAAGAAACACGCCTTCGGCTAGCACTGAAAACCAGCGCCGTGGTCTTGTGCCTGTGTATGGGCCCGGCATTATGCTGAGCGCTAGCCCTTTCGTGCAAGTTAGTGTGTAATATTTTATTTTTATTTAAGTTTGTGTTTTTACAATGTAAACTTACGAAGCACGAATAAACTGTTTTTCTTTCTTTCTTTCTATATTAAAATAAGAGTGTCTCGTACCAGTCGGAAAGAAGGAAAAGCCGTGTGTTTTGGAAGTATTGTAACTAAATCTCGTTTGTTATAGCAAACTGCTGTTACCATGGAGGTTATAGGACTATGACTACAAGCATATGAACCTCTTTGGCGTTATAACCCATTTAATAGTACAACTGTACATTATATACAAATTAGTGCCTACCTATAGTCACAATATTAATAATTTTTAATCAGGCGGTCACAAGCGAGCGGTCGCAGGTCGCAGATAAGCGCGGCTCGCGACCTGCGACCCGCGACGTCGCGACTTCTCACCCCTGGTCGCGCGATAACGCGATTTTCAACGTAATCATACTTTCAATGTTAATTATGTATTTTTATATAACAGTGTCTTTCCGGAGGTTTTAATTATAAATGGCGCTTGTTATATCGGTTATGTGGGTGATTGTCGTGAGCTAATTAAGTTGGATAAGTTACTTTTAACTTGCGTTGATAAGGCCACGTAAAATGTCAATATGTGTCACCTTTCCTGTATAAACTCCGCTTGTACTATAAATAGGATGCTCTTTATTCGATTTTCTCTGATGGTGATGTAAGGCTTTTTACCTTTAAATTATGCAATAAATTTTCTGTTTCTTCTAACTGGTATTTGTCAAGTACTAGCGACTCGCCCCACTTTGCACAGGTGTTACAAATCTTTTAGAACCCCTTTTTATATTTTACTAGCTTTTGCCCGCGGCTTCGCTCGCGTTAGAAAGAGACAAAAAGTAGCCTATGTTACTCTCCATCCCTTCAACTATCTATTCCACTCAAAAAATCACGTCAATTCATCGTTCCGTTTTGCCGTAAAAGAAAGCCAAACAGACAGACAGACAAACACATTTTCCCATTTATAATATTAGTATGGATTATGTATGCATTATAGATTTATAAACCTTTAAATTGAATCGCTCTTCCTATAAAAACATTTTTAAAGATCTGAGCGTACTTACATAGGTACAGGCAGAAGAAAGCTTCTTTGTTTTATACTATGTGATGTGATGATGAAGTATAGTTAGAGTATTAACCAAAACATGGCTAGACTCTTTCTTTTAAATAGTTTATTTTCTCTGTGAAGTCATCCAAAGCCCTCATAACGTACCAAATAATACAATTTTCTGTGTAAACTAAACTAGTGGTAATTAAAAGGGTCACACCTTATTCCGGCTTTACATATAAACAGACTGCGAATACCTCTCAAGTAGTAAAACACACAAACTGTATGATACGGTGTCGTGACCAATGTTTTTATGTCCTGCCTACCGCCACAAATCATGGGCGTAATGTTTTCATTCGTTCGTGTTCCACGCACAGCGAGCCGAGTCTTCATCGAATGCGATGGGTTTGACTCGATTGTTGGGGGCTTAGTTTTTTATAATCGACTAAATGGAAACGAGCTTTAGGGTAGTCTGTCGGGTATTCTTATCTAGGCTGTAGCAAGGTTGCTTTAATGCAGTGGTATTATATAAAAATATAGCTCTATGAAAATGAGTTTAAGATGACTTATTTGCAAGGTTATTTTAACAAAATGGAATTTCTGGTCTCCCTATAGTTGGTATTGGCAAACATAATGACCCTGTAGCGTTAATAGTGTTTTAGTTAATCAGTTTATATTTATTATTTAATAACTTCCATACAATGTACTACCTATTACGTGAGTTATATGTATCTATATACTGTCTTTTAGTGTACATACTAGTATTAAAAATGCAAAAGGAATTATGACTGTCTCCCTTTCACGCCAAAACTACTGGCTCGATTTAAATGAAATTTGGTACTGAGATACTCTATAGCCTGAGGAAGGACATTGGATGGAGAAGTTTTTATCCCAAAAATCGCACGTGAACGGGATAAAACCGTGGGGACAGCTAGTCAAAGATAATTTAGTAATTGCCAGCTTAGAACCTGAATGAAAGTTGATTAAAGCGATCGATTTACTTTGAATGAATTTGCCTTGGCAACATAGACTATGAATAGAGTTTATTCAACGACATGAGACCTTGTATAAATAGATCTCTTTGTATAATTAAACTTATAACGACTAATATAGAATCAATCGATTTAAAGGTCACGTCATACCGTCAGTCTTGAGTCCCTATTTTTACCTTAAAAGGGATATTTTCAGTCTGTTATAAAAATAATTATTATCTATGGACGCAGGGGATGCGTGTGACGCGCGACTGTGCAGCCCTGGCCTTAAAGTTAATTTATAAGTGGATATGAATGTTAGCGGCAAGTTAGGGCGCGCCCTTATCTGTAGTTACGTGTGCGTTGATGACACGAAGTTGAAACTGTTTTATTGCTATTACACTAGCTGTGACCGCGGGTTCACTCATTTGTAAATAAGTAATTAATTATTCTAGTTATCACATTGCTTATCCCTCTTAGCGAATAGTTCTGAAATGAATGGCCCGAACACTAAGAAATCTTGTAATCGTGCAAAATTTTAAAATAATCTTATTTATAGTATTAGGATGAGCCTTTATAAATGTATAATTGTATAACTCCGTACAGTTTTAAACAACACTACGCAATAAACGTTAGACGATAAACTTTTATTATTTCCATTGAAATTGCTCCATCGCTAACCCTCCGAAAATAGCTTAATAATTCAAACCGCACCTAATATTTATTTAAAAGTAAATCAACGTCAAAAAATCGTTTGATGTACAATATCCGAGTAGAAATAAATCGATACGACTCGACTAAACTCGCTACAAGTTTTTACGGGCGATATTCAAAGCGTTGGTTACTTTTACGATCTCCGAAACGTCAACTGATTGGTTATTTACTGGTAACCACGAAGTTTGCTGTTAAAAAACTAGCACACAGGTGATACTGGGTCTTAAGGCTATGGAAATAAAGTTGAGAATTGAGAGATGGTTTATTTTTAGATAGTTTTTGGAGCAAACCAAGCCCGCCCTAGGGAAATGAGTTTAGATAGAAAATAAAAAAAGATAAAGTTGTAAGATAAAGACGTGAAAGTGGTGGGGCTCGCGATAAGCCGCTGATAACGTTACCTACCTGTTAATTATTGTTTGTGTGTTTATGAATATTAAATAGCTCGTGTAGTTATTTGTACGAGGGTGGCAGGTCTGTTATTTATTTTTGGCTATACGAGGAAATGAGGCTATTTATAAACTGGGGTGAATTTAGCTTCGTTAGACTTGGATGGTTATTATTTCTTGTGAGAGTGTGGCAAAATACGTGCGATGCGTACTCCGACGAGCTACCGGTGTATTGCATGTAGTTGATGTAAGCATATTGGAGTAGTTATAAAAATAAAAGAATATTTGACTGATTTAGTGACATTCGATGCACTGCTAAAACTACTGAGGCTTTTTACATTGGAGACTGGGAGCAAGTAGATAAAGAATTGTGTCGTGGTGGCCAAAGAATTGTGTCGTTGTGACACAAACCTATCTGATGTTAAATAGTACCAACTAGTCCTCACAAATGAGCAGCCATCTTTGGGACAAAAATATATCACAATCACACTGACACCTATACCCCCCAAACCAAAGCACAGCACACTTATTTCATATATTTATTTTATTTCTTTGCACGAGCTAATAATTGACCAAGATACTGATACTACTCAAAAGAATATCACCCCAATTTTCTTAACCTAGTGTAGTAAACCTTGCCCTGCAGTGGGACAGTAATAGGCTGGTATTATTTATTTATTTGTAGTATAGTAAACATAAGAGTCAAAGAAGAATGGAACTGGATCCTAAGTGTCAAGGACCTCTCTGTCTTCGAAGCCTTAACAATAAATACAGTTTAGCACCTTCACTTGTAAGCACTAATTGCTTGAAATAACAATTACACAAACACATGTGCGTGCAATTAGTGCACAAGTACTAATTGGCACCACGTTTGGCATTAATACTATAGACCACAGTAATCTGGTATTATGCTGAGAATATTAATAGTGTGTGTGAGATGCATCTCAATTAGGTGCGGTGAGGAAAACAAATGGATGGAGAAGAGTTAATAGAATAGCAATGATTATGGTTACTTTACTTTGTTAGGTGATTAGATTTTATCTGCGATTGACTTAATAGGATTCAACCTATGGATTTGTATAAGCGAAGTCAAATAAATTATTTCCGTTACAGTAAAAAAATCGTTGAAAAGCACTCTGGAACGTCATTTACTAGTAAAATACAAACACAAATAGGTAGTACAAACTACCAGATGACTTGCAAACGCTATACAGGGCGGGTTCGAAAAGTTACAAGTATAAATCTAAACGATTTTTTAGCTCGGTATATTGTCACTCGCAGTTAATGTAGTAAAATATAATAAGTAAAATATAATAAAATATCTTTATTGAGTATCAAAGAACGGCTCGCCAATACACAGATAAACCCTAAGTGGTTTGCGTGTATGGCTGTTATATTGTTATTATGTATTAGTTGAGTGTTTCTGTAATAAATAAAACTTAAACTTAAACTTAATAGATAAATCCTCATAGGATATAGAGGAAAATTTTTTGAACTAGCAGCTTCTTCTTCAATAGCAACGCGACAGCCGGCTGTCGGTTGGTTGTTGAAAGGTTAAATACTAACTCTTTGTCCATGACATGATTTGTTTTTTATTTGCGTGAAGTCCCAATTCTATTTTTCAAATAAATGTAGACGAAGTAAATCCTTATATCATCCATCAGTCATCTGACAGTGAAAGTCCTGTCAAAATTAGTCTAGCCGTTTCAAAGATTAACCGGAACAAACAGACCCATAGAAAAATAAGAATTGTTTTCTGGTACAAGTTACGTACAAGTACGTATGCTTTTTTATGCAATTAGTAAAAACGAGTTACGTGTGTTCTTACAATATTAAACAGATAATGGACTAAAAGCATATACAAATGGAGTTGAAAATTGAGTGTATGTATTTTATTTCTAACTCAAGTCTTGTTAAGTGTTTTGTTTCAGAATGAATTTATTAACGAAAAACTGCCCAACTCTCTCAAACACAAGAAAAAAATCAAACAAGTACTGTTTTTCTTAAACAACTGTTGTAGCTCTATCACTGACTTACAGAAACAAATGAAATTCAAAGTTTTGGTCTTAAACAATCAACTTGTTTAAGACCAAAACCTTAAATCCGTACTAATATTATAAATGCGAAAGTAACTCTGTCTGTCTGTCTGTCTCTACTTTACGCCTAAACCACTGAACCGATTTAATTGAAATTTGGTATATTTGGTATACAGTCAAGGACCCGGGAAAGGACATAGGATAGTTTTCATCCCGAAAATCCCCCGGGAACGGGAACTATTCCACGCGGGCAAAAGCTAGTTTCATTTATAATTGGTGGATTAACGGTTCCATATAAAGCTTCATTATTGAAAGTGTCTTTAACCATCCGATACAGTTGGTAGACAAACACAAAGGGTTGACAAACTTTAGTTCCATATATAAACCGAGTCCACACACTGACAGCCAAGTCAGATAATACACTGATTACTGATAACATTATCTTTGTGATCGCTCTAGTAGCGACTAGCGAGCATGCCTAGTACATAAAAAGTAATAGCACTGACGATAATGACGCTTGCGCACGCGTCGCTTAAATGACCGCAGTCAGGAGAGAACGGTTACACACTATCTTTATGTGATCCTTTTTATCTCAAACATGAGTATATTGTTGTAAGGAAAGCTACAAAACCTTGCCAAATAAAAATAAATATGAACGGATGAAAGTAAAAGGTATATTAGGACTTATTGCGTTTTCTTCTTAAAATGTTAGTCTAAGATCCAGTAGTCGTCAGAGCTATGTAAGTGGCTGAATTGAGGATAGGTTATGATACTGTAGTATCGATACTGTTTAGATAGATGAGTATGTAGTTCAGAAGGTATGTGCTGCTAGCTGTAAAGCTGGGCAGTTTTTCAAAGTGTGACTGCTGGTTTTTAAAGGGTTTTTTTTAGCTTTCCACTGTTTCACTTGCGAACAGTTGTATTTGGTTCAGCTACAGCTATATTACTATGGGTAGTAGCGTATGTTATATAGCCTATACTTTTACTGAGAAATCTGAGATTTTTTTCCAAATACGACTGGCGATGGCGGTTTGAAAATTAAATTTAAAAAATCTTCAGATTGAATTAAGCCAAACAATTCTTGTGACCCTTTGCTGTAATCAAAAGTTATAAAGTTTCAACCTTTACTATATATAACACTCATTGTCCGGGATTTTTTAATTTTTTTTTAATACTCTGCTTTTCTTCAAAATTTCAGCCATGCTCAAATGACGTAGATAAGGTGGGTCTGGTGTCTTTGTCTATATATTAAATTAACGATGAATGGAGGTGTTCCTGTATCGGTGATATTCGTAAGGAAAATAGGTATGTAAAGGTCATAGACTTAGATTTAAGATATTTATAACAGCTGGTATACAAATAAAACAACCAAGAGGAGGGCATTTAGAACAAATTCTAATATATTTATTAATACTTTTAAGATATTGTATTTTTATATTAAGATAATCTATTAATGTATGCTTGAATTTTTAGTTGTTTTATTTGCATGCTTTCTTGGACGAGGTGAGAGCCACAGTCAAAGAATTTAATTTAAAAGAGTGCAGAAAGCTAAAATAGAAATTAATAAAAAAATAAGTAATGGATTCCAGTCAAATTTCGATCGTTGATAGGCCATAGGCCAAATAAACAAAAATATCGATTTATAAAGTGACAAAACAAATTATTACATCCATTTTTAGAAATAATAGAGCCTCAAAATAAAATTCAACACAAAAAAAAAACACTAAAAAAACAACTCTACAAAAAAAAAACACAAAAAAATATTTAAATAAGCAACTCATATTTTTTTTGTAAATGCCTCATTTCAATTTTAAGCGACCGAAAGATAACTGTTATCAAAAAATGTTAAAAACCTGTTATTGGTGACCAATAGTAACCAAAATTAATTCTGGCGCCATTAATATAAGATACGAACAGTCATAAAATGATGGTAATCAATATGGCGCCTCCAAGAATCAGAATATTTCGAAATACTATGAATGAATAATATTTTGATATTGCAATGGAGTTGAATTCTAATTTAAACTAGAAATTGTAATTTTGAACCAGTTTTAGAAATTCATTCTTAGTTTATTTAAATTTTTATAAACTTGTTATGCATTATTAAGTAGATTGCTTGTTTGGAGGAGTGCGAGATTATTTATAGTTATTATTGAATGATAGTTTAAAAAACATACAGCTTTAATTAGCTCACGACAATCACCCACATAACCGATATAACAAATGCCATTTTTATTATTACTCTGGAAATACACTGACAATAAGTACAATAGCGTGAATGAAGCAAAGTTTTTGACGGGTTGGAACCCAGAGGAAGACCGAAGACAAAATGGATGGATTGTGTGAAGAATGATATGAAGGAGAAAGTAGTAAGTGATAGCATGACGGGTGACAGGATAGAATGGAAGAAAAAAAACATGTTGCGCCGACCCCAAGTAAAATGGGATATGGGCAGGAAGAAGAAGAAGGATGAAGCAAAGTCTTTCTAAAGTTAGGTTATGAAATAATCTTTCCGATATCCTAGTGTACAGTGACAATAAGTTACATAGCCATTATGAAGTACCAAGGACAATGGAAACCTTATACAAGGTGTATTTTTGGTCTTGCTCAACCCGCTAGGAGATGATTCTACCCATGAAAACAAACAACTTTTATTATGGAACCAACTCTGAAGTCGCGAAAAAAATATCAGCTGCTTCTATGAAAAGTTCATTGCCCTCCCGACCATAATGTATGAAACAGCAGATATTTTTTTCGCGATTTCCGAGTTGGTTCCATAATAAAAGTTGTTTGTTTTTATGAGTAGAATCATCTCCTAGCTGGTTGAGCAAGACCAAAAATACACCTTGTATAATAAAAATAACGAATATAGCCACCTTCTATAATCGTGGATTTATCATGATGACAAATACCTTTTGCAGGTTATCACACAGGAAGTAATAATGACATTCGAAAATACAATACAGCCAATAAGTTTTGTAATTAATAACATATAATACTCGGAAGCTTGTACCAAGAACACAATTTATCGATTAATAACTTATTTTTTGGATTAATACCAGCCATAATGCGGATATTAATTAGTGTCTTGTAAAATATTATGTTGTTTTTCTTGGCGCCGACTACAAACGTGATTAATGCGAGTTTTCATTTTATTTGCTAATGGTGCTTAGTTTAATCTCACTTTTCATAATGTTTCAACATCGATAAAATATCCGCGGATATTTGAGATATTGCTCTTTTTGCCTTTCCATAAAAGCTCTTAGCTAAAAGCTTTTGTAACAACTAATTGCTAATACCTACCCTCTGAACAATGCTTAAATTAAGAGTTTCTAGGTATTGTTCTTGCTATTTTATTAAGCTATTTTGTGAAGTGGTTCGTCTTTCCTTTTCGGCTCATAAAACCTTTTAGCCTGAATTTATTTAGTGCAAGAAATAATTTTCCTAGTCTCGTTACAGTTAATGGTGCCGATTCTCTTGTGCACAAACTAACGTAAATTTAAGTTAAGTGCATCTTTCTCTTTCCGTTTAATTAAGAAAAGGACAGAAGATCAAATATTAGTTAAGTCCTGTCAAATTTAGGCACTCCATAAATAATTTAGACGCAATTTAAAAACATGGCGTCTAAATATACGTCAATTTTCATCCGGCGCTGACGGGCGCTGTCTAATTTGACAGGATTAAACTAAAGTGTATCGTCTGTCCTTTTTTTTAAGAAATGGAAAGAGAAAGATGCATTTAACTTAAATTTACGATAGTTTGTGGACAAGAGAATCGGCACCAATGTCTTTCAGTTACCAAAATGTAAAGTTCAGTTTACATGGTTACATTATTTTGTTTTGTTAAAAGATATGACTCAAAAACAACCATAAATATCCCGTTTATCAGCGAGCCGGGTCGCAGCACATAATATGCACATCATACATTATTTCCGCCTTCCCGCAAGTCGTACTAACGCAGACATTTTCACACAAAATAACGTCTTCGCCACTGAAATTTACGATAACCCATCGTGTGGATTAGACCAGTGTTACATGGCCTGTAGTTCAAAGTTCTTTGACCTGGGTGACAGGTCATGTGAGGTTGGTTGTTGTGGTACTTCCGCGTACCAAATGCGTTTATTTATAATGTCGCATCTCTAAATGGGACGAGGTTGGGCCCGATTTGAGCTTTTGCCAGAAAATGCAATTTTTTTATTTGTATAATCCATGTGTTGTTGATGATAATAGTCAGTTATAGTTAATATTGTCATTTATTATTTTAATGATGTTTATTAATTTTGCGGCTGTGTTGAAATCGTTGGATTCGGGATAGGTATTAGAGGGGCTATGATTATATCGTAATTTGTTTTTATTTGAGTTGCATGAGAGACATTATCATTTTTAATACTCATAATTATGACAATAATGATGATATATGTTGCTTAGCTACTGTATTATTGAACAATGCCAGATAAACATTCATAATTTAAAAGATAAAATAAACAATATAAAGTTGAAGTTTATGAGGTAAATGTGTTCCTTAACCACAACAACTCGAGGTAGGTCAAATAAGACGACAAAATAAACACACCTCAAAAACATAATGGCATTTATGCAAATGTAGGTCAAAATCTACAAAATATTGGTACAATATGAGGCAAACATTTGCTGATTGGTTTAGCGTCTGTCGATTATCTCAAACATGGAGTGTTGGCGCCAATAATTACTAAATTATTACAAGGTTGGCGATGTTTGTCGATTTGTACAAACATACTTAGGTATGACTCTTGTGTATGTAAATGAGGTACCTCGGATAAACTTTAAACAAAGAGTAGCTTGGGGTCACATACCGCAATAATATTGTAGATATGACAGCTGGCTCATTTCGAAAACAATCCTTAAACTTTGATTTTTTGTGGAGTTTCTTGTACGTTCTTCTCTATAAAGCCTTAATTTTAAAAACGAGCAGTAGCTTCTTGACTACTATTATTCAAAAGAGCTTACAAATTCTTAAACTAACATAAATATGTTTTCACTTTGACGTTTAACGATTCATACAACAAGCTTAAAGCAAACAAGAATATTAATATCAATATCCAATTGCTTGACCCAAAACCCATTCTACCAACTCAACGCAATCCAATGACCTTGCAAGACCTTTAACCAAAACAACTGATTATCTGAAGAAACCCTTTGTCAAACCTTATCTTAATACATCTGAATATCGTCCGTCCATCGTGATGACTGTCACATTTCTGCACAATAGGGATGTTGACTACATAAAAAAAATGACATTCTGTTTAGTCCGTCTGTTAGACAGTCCAAAAATACTGGACACATATTCTTTTGCTTGATCAAATTAATAACAAAATACTTAGATAAAGAGCATCAAAGTTCCGGAGAGGGGGCTTGTGACGTCACTCCTCAGTAAAATTATACTAAGGCGTGACGTTTCACGAAACTTGAACGCACTGTATTGTCGTCATTTTCTGTTTACGAAAAAAAAGAAAAAATACGTGTCCCAAATTTTTTGATTATCTAACTGACGGACTAATTACTTTTTTTTTGTCATCTTGCCTATGGGCACAATCTCTTGTCCTATCTGTAAATAATCTTTGTCCATAATATTCGACCTCGAAACAGGACTAAGTTTATGCAGTCATTGTGTAACGCGAGTCGCGAGTGTGCCCGCGTCCTTATATTTAGTCGCACGTGTGCACGACGCCTTAGAGGTTTGGTATGAACTTCGGTAAGTAACGATGTTTAGTACTGTGACACGTTACTTGCGTGGGTGTTTATGCTGATTTTGGAATGAAGATTGGGATATCTACTTTTTGATGCAGTTACGTATATAGTACATACTTGTTATCGGTTTTTTAGCTGTTGGGACTGTAGAGTCTTCTCCAAACTAAGAATCGCAGATAATAGGTATATCATGGTATAATTTTCTTTCAGTTCCAACGCAAGGCAGTCTCGTGCTTACAAGTACTACTGCTGAGCGTAGAAATCTGACTGGATTCCCGGGTTAGACAACAAGTTTTCCGATTTTTTCCATAAGGAAACTCCTACCCAGTAGCTGTTTACTGCCGGGGTTGCGGAATAATTATAATAGTTACCGTGGCCCCGGAACATGAGTGGGTTTTAGTCAGTAAAACGTCTGACACGCCCTCCCGCCCCGCATAGAACGGGAGAAGTCATTTGATGATTTTCCACTCATCAAAAAAAAAACCCAGTAGCTGTTAGAAGTTCGAAAGTTGGAGGTCTGATACCTACGTGCCTCTGAAACCACGAAGTCTCTGTAGCTCTGACAACCCTTTTTCCAAAATGAAGGGTATCGTGTTATCCAGTGGCATCTGGCTTGTGGATATCAGTTAGTCGCTCCATGTAGAACACTGTTTAGACTGAATGCCAACTCAAACATGATTAAGAAAAGGCTAGGTAGGCGATGGTCTTACAAAATATATTAACCAATTTTGTAAACATGTTGTCATTTTCTCTTCGTTTTTTTATTTGTCTTGTTATGTACGAAGTAGCTAGTATATAGTCGCTAACAAGAGCATAACACCCACTAATAAGCTATTACTCATTTATTGTAATTAACCACATCGGACCATGTCGTGCGGCGCACTTAGTCAGGTTTTCATTTAGTCATAGTTATTTTATTTTCCACAGTTAAAATGTTAACACAATTCTAGCAAATCTATGTACACTAATATTATAAAGCTGTAGAGTTTGTTCGTTTGTTTGATTGAGCGCGCTAATCAGCAGTACTGGTTTGAATTGAATTTTTTTTTGTGTTAGATGAGCCATTTATTGAGAAAAGGCTATAGGCTATATAACATCATGCTACCACCTAAGGGATCAGAGCAGTGGCCAAAGGGTGAAACGGCGGAAGGCAGTTAATGTTTTTGTTTTTTGTGTGAAACAAAGTTTTTCATAAAGAAAAAGCATTAGATGCCAGCTGTACATAATGACCAAGATTACTCTTATCTAGCGACTTACAAATCTTACATAAATAACGTGAGCTGTATTATCAGAACATGTATCTTTACATAATGTATTCAAAGTTTCCGACATGATGAAATAAAAAATTGTAACAAATTATGCAATGTAGCCCGTTATGGTGTTATGGTGTATCGGCCATGGCCGGCTATGGTATAATTTGAACATAATTCTATAATGTTTATGACGAATATGACTTTTATGGGGTCTTACGCAAAACAGCGATGTTAGATCGACGATAACATTAACATGCGCCGGAGTTGAAAAATATAATGAGTTGATTATTATGTTAGCAGTTTACATATAATGATGTTGGTTACTACTTTATTATAAAGGGAAATATTTAATTTGTAATGACAACATCTAATTTGCATTAGTTATAATAAGTATTCCGTCTTTATATTACACTTACCATAGTTATGATTAGCATGCATCTGCTGCTAATTTAATGTGTCTACACCATGAAGCATATTGTAAAAATGCTTTAGTGTTGTTATTATTTCATTTATTTTGTACATACATTTCAACAGCATTTTAAAATAATACTAAAAGTAATGGAAGCTCATAGTTTCTGGAACAGGATCCATGTTAACGGTGGTCAAGACTCCACAGTGGAATATTGGCTTTCTGAATCAAACTCGAACCAGCCGCCTAACGAGAGCCCCATCCTATTTGTATACTTACCTTTCTATAATTTTTTTTTTAATATATTTATAATTAAAGTTTTTCTGAACATCACAGAGATCGGTGAAGGAAAACATCGTGAGGAAACCTGGACTTGTAGTTAATATGAGTTCGAAATCGCCAATCCGCCTTGAGCAAGCGTGGTGATCAATGCTCGTGCCTTCTCTGTATAAGAAGAGGGTTTTGCCCTGCAGTAGGACAGTTATAGACTGGTATTATTATTATTTTATTCAATGCTAATTTGCTACTCAGACTTCATGTTTGTCACTGTTTACGTAAAGCTTTGTGACTATGGAGAATACTAGGAAAACATAGTAGCTACTGTAACGTAATCAACAGCGACTGTACCTGCCCACACATTGGGCACTCGCAACAAACACGCTGTCGCAAGCCCGCATGCCTGCCCTTATCACTGTCGTGATAGCACTGATAGCGGCTTTCTTTCACTTAGCGTATCTTGATCACACAGTAGGACGTGTTTGAAATTTGCCGAATGTTACAATGTAACGTAATGTTTATATTGTTGCTTAAATGTGTAGCTACATGATTGCACTGTCCATTAGGAATCTACCATACCATATTATAAGTAGGTTAAGTTTGTTTGTTAGAGGATATACATTTAAGACTTGCAATCAGTAAAAGAATATTCTTAATTGTATATAATACTAGCTTTTGCCCGCGGCTTCGCTCGCGTTAAAAAGAGACAAAAAGTAGCCTATGTAACTCTCCATCCCTTCAACTATCTTCACTTAAAAAATCACGTCAATTCGTCAGTCGCTCCGTTTTGTCGTGAAAGAAAGACAAACATACAGACAGACACACTTTCCCATTTATAATATTAGTATTAGTATGGATTTTTTTCATTGATTGTAAGCATTGCTGTCTTTTAAGCTACACTGGTTGTAACCTAGCAGTATCTTGTTACCTAATATTCAAAGGTTTAGTATTCGAAAAATGTGAATGTTAAAATATGTCTTTAATCGGTCAGCAAACTGATACTATTCCTTATTAATAACAATTGATCTACATAATTAGACATTTATACAAAAAAAAAATTAATTCTTGTTCGTCTTAGCTCGAAAAAGCTATAGGCTGATGGCCGAATAATCAAACGCTTTAATATTTTGTCCAATACGCTAAGTCAAGTCGCACTCGCAACACAACATCTTCAGGTATCAATCGTTCATCAAAATAGTTAAATTGTACACAATTTCAAACATCACGCTACGCTTCCCGGGTGGGCGGCAGAATATTAACAATAAATTAACTATAGAGCTAAATGTACGTACGGTTCGAGTGTTGGAGCACTCTGCCCTTTGCAACTACATAGTCAGTTACATTAAGATGTACACGTATACAACATATTTTGTACGATTAATCCTTTTGTTCTTCCATGGGGTGGGGACCTGGTGATTTGTAATACAGGTTTTTTACGCCTAACACAGACACCAGCTCCTCACATTGCACTAAAGTAAAAATATTATGTGAAAGTGAAACCTAGAATACATATACTTGTCATTGTGAGGAGAAATAAAGAATTATATTATATTATATTATATAGTTATAAAATTATTAAAATAATACTCGAATTATGCGGGAAAGAACCAGTTCACTATTATTTTCTGACTATTTTTTTACCCTTACCTTCTTAAACTCTTTATGTTGATTTAAATTGTTTATTTTATAACAACAAATATAATAAATTACTTCGTTGATTCTAGATGGCTTATATAGTTTCTCATTGGTTGGCTATTGTATAATAAGTATCAATACTTATGACGATTGCTTTTTCTAGTTTGTTAGTAGAGATGAGACTGCAAAAACCTACAAAAGTCAAGCAAACGACAGTTCTCTCTACAATTCCTAAAAAGGATTTATCATTTTACGGTTTCGTAACTAAACATTGTCTACGGAATCCATTACTAAGCATCTGTTGTCAACAAACCGACACACATTATTTATTTATAAGTATATTAATGTTCTATACTACATATTTTAATTTCCCTTGCTTCACTCTCTCACATCCCATCCGCGATTATTTCGTAAGCGCGAGTGTGCAACTGCGTTTATGGCGCTATAAATCGCGGCAGCCTGAAAGCCCTAGCAATTAATGTGCGCCGGGTCTTACGTTGTGTAAACACGCGTGGAGTTTGTGTGCTCATCAATATTGCACGCTAACGTTTTAATTAGTGACTTTACTCCCTTGAGAGTTGGAGGAAAAAATATGTTAGACTTTTCCTTATTGGAAGATAGACGTTAGACAGGCACTAGGAACAATAGTACTGAATATATAAAAATTGTTTCTTTTTCATCAGCGTAAGGACAAGGATTACATAGTTAAGTACTTACATTATGTGATGATAGTTGTTATGTAGTGTTTATTTAGTGTGTAGTTGATTTTATATTATTATCCAAAGACACTGAAACGTGATAAAAACCTGTACTTTGTACTTATTTAAGACTTAGAACTGAAGAAGAAGGCTTAGAAAACTAGAAGAATTTAAGACAAATCGACTGACGTAAGTCACATCCATATCAGGCCAAAAATTTGAACGCCACAAGAGAACAAAATATATACATAGGCCGATAAATATTGCGTACATTACGCAGTGGTTTAATAATGGTATGTAATATAACCACGTACAACGTGAGAGTTCAAACCCAACAAAAACTAAAACCGACCTAAAAACAAAACAAAAGCGATGCCCTTGGGTTCTAAGTACCCTAAAGTACCAACATAACAAATAGAACGTGCTCATGTGGCACTATGTAGTACCTAAGGCCTTGGCCACACGGCGCTAGGGCCCAAGGTCCTTTGTACGTGTGCACTCGACCTTAGCAGAGCACACAAAGGGCTTAATGTCTTCCTTTTCCGTGTTAATTTTATAGTTTTTTGTATAATATTGACTTGGTCACGTAGAGGAGTAAATTTTCCTGTATTTCTTTCTTTAAAAATCGTTGGATAGTAATTTCAATATCTTACAGACATTTAGGTATAAAGGATGAATTTTTTCAGGCCCAACTTTCTCCGTAGTTACCTTTTGAAAATTAAATCTAAATTCTCGTTTAACGTAACGAAACATCAAGACTTATTTCACCAGAGAATATATAAAAACTTGCTTAAAAAGAAAGTTCGTGGACTTTCTTGCTTGTTACGCAGGATTCAAACTCGCGATTTGCAGCTCAGTGGTCAATCGCTTAACCACGGTACCATTGGTCGATGTGTTTATGTTTACGTAATCGGATTTCCTTTTGAAGTTGTTTTAAGCTTCCTAATGTTATTGTTATTAAGTGGCTCTACTGTGCTTAGATTGTTTATAGTCAAGTATAGTATAGGTATATCTTAAACACAATGAACGGGTTTATGTCAGCGGTCCTTTGAATTTGTGTCTTTAGGGTTTAACAAAAACAAGGAGTGATTCTGAAAATAGTATAGATATGTACAGTACAGTCCTGTTTTTATGTACGAACGAGTTGAATTCTCAGATGAAAATGACTTAATTATCGTTTGCTTGAAGCTTTCTATTTCCGTGTAAAATCTCTACAAAGCATCATTAGTGTTGAAAGTGAAACAGTAAATGACTCCTATTTACATTGTTTGTGCTCCTAATTAGCTCCAAAACAAACTTCCTCATAGCATCATCAGCTGATTACCACTCAAAGACTCTGATCTCTTCAATATTTTCCAAAATTTTCCTCAAAAAGCTTCCTGCAAATGATATTAAACGGATAATGCGAAATAATTGGCGTCCACTTACACTGGATTTATGTAATCATATTCTTCCGTGATTGCTCCCTTCGAGCGGCGGCCATTTTGTTAATGCCTCTTCAGCCTCTCGCTATGCTAATTTAATACGCCTCTTTAATAGCTTTAAAACGTCAACAACTTGAAGTTTTTACTGACGCCGTTATGTATAATGTAGGAGGCAATGCTCGAGAATGAAGCTTTGTTCGCCAAATGGTTCGCTTTGTCAAGTTGTTGGACGTGAAGATTTTCTTAAATTCAATGAAAATCCGAAATAATCCGATAATAAACGATTATAGATTCCTTCTCTATAGCAGGGACTGTGTAATGGGCAGTTGCGATCGAAGCGTGCAGTGACTTGAAGCTTTAAAATGCGCAGAGCGAGGTGGCTTCACTCTGTGCATACAAGGAGTCCTGGCTTATCATCTCGTTCTGTGTAGTGGTGCTTATTGCATTAAAGATTTTCTTTTTACATCACATGAAATGAGTTGGGAGAGCTGTTAAATGCAAGTAAGGTCAAACCGAAACTCGGGTCTGTCCCAAGATGAAATTGAAAAGTCACTGACATAAATTAAATAAGTTTACCATTTGCTTGAAGCTTTATATTTCCGTGTAGAATGATTTCTACAAAGCTTCATTAGTGTTGAAAGTGAAACAGTAAATGAGTCTAATTTACATTGTTTGTACTCCTAATTAGCGACGAAAATTGACTACATATAACTTAACTAGATCATATATAGAATCATGAACTGAATCCTTAACAAATATTTACTTCACAAGGTCCCTTTTATTAAATAAACTTAAAGAACTTCCCACATTTAAACTCTTTTTACTCAAAAAAGAAAAGCTTCATGTTATCTATTTGAAACTTTGACCGGATGATTATCTTGTTCATTGTGCAGCGACCCTAACCGCGAGTGGAGACCTCCCCTTACTACAGAAGTGTTCCGTATCTTTAATTAGCAGAATATGCTAAACAGCTTCAATTGACTCCATTACACATTAAGATTCGCTCTAAAAGTGCGACTTTTACGACCTTTCGAATTAACTTTAACGAACTTCTTTTTAATGATTTTTTTTACTACTTAAAGGGTACGTGTCTTGTGAAAAAAAAATTTTGTTCCTTTGTTTATTTATTTTTACTTGAAATTGAAGTAATAACTCGTTCGGGCAGTATTTTTATAAGTTTTGAATGCAAACTTATTTCTTGGTGACCCAAAAAATTAGTAAAAATAAAATATCCAGTTTTTACCACATGACAAAGTTTGTAATTATCGGACTAAAAGTGCAACCATTGGACATAGGATGTCAATCTTAGGAGCATTAAAAAGTAATTTGGTAGAATTATAACTTCTACCAAAACACAAGTCTTTTCTCCACGTGCAAATTATACATCCTCAAATCTAGTTACTAATTTTTATTTTACAACTCCAAGTTTATCTCTGAATAATTTAGTTGTAGAATCCAATACTGTTTAATGGTGTATCCGGAACACGTTGAGCTTCATAGCTTTGGCTCGTCTACTGGTCGCCACGTTCGTTTACGACTTTCAGAAAATACAGTGGTTAAGAAAAGAGACGTAAGCTTGTCCCAATAAAAAAGAAATACTTATTCTTTTTTTCTAAAACACACCATCACGTCACATCACAAAAATCTGTACCAAGAATGTTTAACAGTCTCATTTTAAGCAGACAAGCAGGCAGACACTAGTTATTGGTGTCGAGATAAAGATAAAAGAATTGACCTGAAAAACTTGCCTGAATTTACTTTACGGCCGCTGAAATTAGTCTGGACTAGATCTCAATGTAATGAATGAGAGTGGAGTGGGGAGACTTGACCCTAGTTTATACAACGTGGCTGGTTAAACGAGGGACATATTCTAGGACGTGATAATATGTGCTTACATATACATATGAGTAATAAAAATGTAAATAATAATAAATTAAAGAAAACCGTAATTAAATAATCGTAATACGGCTCTCAAAGTCTTAAAAAAGATACTTTTGCTCTCGTGGTTGCCGTCACTTACCTATGATAACAGTGAGGTGACTATGATTTGATTTTCTATCGATAGGTAACTAGCTTTTTCCCGCGACTTCGTCTGCGTATAA
Organism: Athetis lepigone; assembly: GCA_033675125.1. Lineage (NCBI taxonomy): Eukaryota > Metazoa > Arthropoda > Insecta > Lepidoptera > Noctuidae > Athetis > Athetis lepigone. The sequence continues at coordinate 18,839,907 of CM066224.1, forward strand.
TAGTTCCCGTTTCCGGGGGGATTTTCGGGATGAAATCCTATGTCCTTTCTCGGGTCCCAGACAATATCTCTACTAAATTTCATTTAAACCGGTTCAGTGGTTTAGGCGTGAACAAGACAGACAGATACAGAGAGAGACAGAGTTACTTTCGCATTTATAAAATTAGTACATACGGAAGTACGGATTTATTTATTTCTCGAGACAATTAGCCAAAAATGAATTTATTGTTTTTTCACATATTTGGAATAAAAATCGAATACTGAATGGCTTCAATATGTTCCTCGTCTGACCTGACATGGAGTATATCTAAGTACTTGTAGGTAGGGACTGGGATGCCAGCTGAGAGGAAACACAAACAAAAGATTCTGTTTCTGAGTTTGGGTTGGGTAAGTGTTAAGTAGGTTCTGTGTTTCTGTCGGATTTTAAGTGACAAGTTTATTTATGAGTCGCTGCTGCCCCTCGCGTCGCTTGCGAGATATTTGTAATTTTCGCGATTTCATCCTTAAATTACACAGTAAGTTTATAAATTATGGAAAAGGTATGAGTTATTCTGATGAAGAAGAAAGAAGCTTTACTATAAATTTTCAGCAGAAATTGTTTTGTAGTTTTTTCTTTAAACAAGTAAGTTAATACTTAATAGAATAATAACAGTAGAATCTCCGTTATAAGAAACAGGGGCTTTGATTTAAATGAATACATTTTCATCCTTTTATTGACGAATATACCTTTTATCGGTTTATTAATATTAATAAAAAACATAGGTATTTATTGCATTTTACTCCATTTCGACACAGTTCAGTATATTTATGAAATAATAACAATTCTTCATCACAATTATGCACAGCTTGTAACCAAGGTCACGTTTCCATCACAAGCCAACACAAACTGATTGTGACAAATTGTCAATCACGCGTAAAGCTGTGATTAGTTGGCGACTACCTATTTAGTCACAGCAGTTTCTGAGCCACTGAGTCTAAACTTACTAATATTATAAATGGATTTCGCAGCTAAGATATACTGAAGTCATTTTAGTGGACGCAAATGATACAGATAGATATACTTATTTATTAATTAATTACAAATAGGGTTTGGTCTCGGGGAGTATCGGTAGCAAAATTATCAGTAGGTAGTTTTTGGAAATTCCGTATTGATACTCCACAAACTAGCACGGTAACAAAAAGAAAAGTTTTTTTAGGAACTAGTTTTAGGACACAGATTTACAAATAGATAGATAACAAATAGACAGCCACAAAAGTTAAAACTGCGGCGCAGCTATTAATACAAAATTCCCTGGAGCATGCCCTAGTCACAGACAGACAGAGATATTTTTGTTACGGAGTATGTAAACCCTTAGTATATAAGTATAATTTTAATGTGCGACTTCTTAATGTGTATAACAGACATTAATACATACTAAATTGTGAATTGCGAGTTTGTTACATTAATTTTATTCCTCAATAAATCAATCTCCAATTGTAATACAAAATGCCTAGTAGTACTACAAAACCGCAAGAAACGATAATAAAGCTTAATTATTTAAAGTGATATATGTCCGGTTCACCCCGCTCTACTCTCCACGTAGGTACGGTCAGCCATAAATATCTGTGATATAAAAATTCTAGGTCGTTAGAGTACCGTCTGCAGAATCATCACTTATTGTTACTGCTAGATTCACGTGTGATATCTGTAAAGATTAGTACAGAAAAGTAATCTTTAAAATTTGGCATTAAACTGCCTAAATTGACATGTCCTCACAGAGGCTCACCCAATTGCAACTTAAAAGTGACTAATTTGTTTTTGCATATGGCCCGATTTTCCTGTTTTATTTCTTGTTTATTTAAACATTAATGTAAATGCTAAATATTATGTAACTTAGTGTCTATTTTTAAACGAATCCACTATAAATACACACAGATCGTCGCAGATACAATTATTACTTATTTTCTAACATGTTGTACCTATCTATTTAAACCTTCGAACACACGTGATTAGAGACACAATAAAAAGACAATGGCAGCCCGACAGCAGGCTGTCGATGTCGGTTGGTCGTTGAAAAGTTAATTAAAAACCCCCCTTATTTAAAATTATAGTACAAGTATATATAGTACAACTTAGTTCGATAAACACTTAAAAAAATTTTTTTTAGGAAACTTTATATAATATAGCCCTCTCTTCTAATTTTTGCTGTGCCCGACAGGGTCCATATTGTACTTTTCTCTTACATAACACCTAATTGTAAACATATGGCATGCAATAAAATATTGAATTGAATTGAGGTTAATTTAATTTTGGACTACACTAATTAAACAGTAAATATACAGGCACTAAATAATGGACAAGACACCGGCCGTATTTAATAGAATTTTCAGCCAAACCTTTAACCTTTATAGGTCAAAAGATCGCAATAAAATAGTGGTTTCTCAGTCTTGTCTCTTGCTTATTAATTAAGGTATAACAAAATCCAGTAGCCACAACATTTTCCAACTAGAAAAACCCGCTTGTCGAAGGAAATGACGAAATAAAACTTTCAACTGTAATCACGTGCTTATTTCTCAACTATTAATTAATCTTGTAAGCCATAAGAGCGGTTTCAGACTAACGTATTCTGCGCGTATATGCTTGTTGGCGCGTTTTTTTTTGCGCTTTAACCCGGCTTGCGCTTATTCTGGCGTGTTCGCTCGTACCGGTAGTGATGAGTCACTACAGGCTTATAAGAGAACAAATGAGCTTATAAGCGCGTCAACACTCGTACTTGCTTTTAGCAAAAGGAGCGCTTATACATGCTTAGTTTAATTTAGTTGCTTCCATGCTTATACGCGCTTCCAAAAACGCACATTATAACCGCGTTCTAAACGCTAGTCTGAAACCACTCTAAACCAGCTCAAGCAAAGTTGCGTTACTTAATAAGCACTACACGATAAATTAAAACTGAACGCACAAAATGTGTCGAGTTTCCAAACAAGACGAAACTCGTCCGAATCATTATAATTTAATCAATATTTAATAAAAATGCAAATGATGGACATAAGCCGACATTATTTATTGTCTGTGTTATTATAATAATTGTGTGCAACCGTTGACAAACATGGGTCTTGATACAATATAGTAAGAAGGCAAACTTACAGATTTTTTTGACTACATACATATACAAGCCATTAACCCGATACCTCTTCCAAATTCATCCATCGTAGGCCCCGTCTATGCCCTCGGGCTAGTCTAGGACCAAGAGAAAGCCCATAAGTAATAAAAAAAACAAGAGATGCGTTGTAAGACAATAAGATCAGGCAACTAACAATTACTTTAAGGCCCGTATTATTAGACGTCACTCAATTCTGAGACGCTCTCAATTTTATTGCTGTCCTTATTTTTTCCCTTTAGAATGACAAGGACAGCTAGAGATTTGAGAACGTCTCAGAATTGAGTGACGTCTATTAATACGGGCCTTAGACAATTACTTTCAGTGAGACAGTAATGAAAGTTACATTCAATAATCACAAGTATACAAAACAAACTATAGAACTGAAGATTTGTCAGACTGTCAAATGATCGCACTGTTATTCCTCAACATCTAAGCTATAAGTATTTCAAAACTCTTAAATAAATAATGAAATTACGTGTTTCTTAATAAGTTATCCTTCTGTTGTTACTACAACACGCCAATAGGACCGGTATAGAGCTTCCTACATAATCATATTTTGGGGCGGCTGTATTAGGTGTTGTTATAATTTTAGACAAACCCGTTTCTTACGGCTGAGGTGGCGCTGGCGCCGTGGTGGTCTGCCGGCCCATCTAGGTTAATGCCGAGGTTCGTACCGGTGCTGGCAGAAAAACAGGAAGTCATAAATTGGATTGTCGCTATCAATGTGGAGCTGCTTTCTGTGGAAATTATGGTGTTTTGATTGCTAAGATTTAGGAGCCGGTTTGCACGATGAAATAAGTGATGAGAAGTTTGGTTTTTGAACTTTTTGATTACGAAAAAAAGTAAATTAAATTAATTTTGTTTTGCTTTCTGTGTTTACCGCTTAATATACTTACTTAGCTAGCACTGTCGCTTGTAAATATCTTTTTTATAGTGTTTATTAGTGTAACAGTTGTAGGTAAGCCTTTTTAAATATATAAATAAATAAATAAAGGAGATAGAGAGAGACTTTATCACTCTTGATCTTACTACTTGATCTTAAGTGAAATAAAACATCTTTTAAAACTCTTTGTAAACAACGCACCCAAACTAAGCTAGAAACGAGATAAAATGTAAAACACTTCGGGGATCAAAGTTTGCATGAAAATTTGGGTGAGTGAAGCCGTAGCCTACAGCTAGTTTTATAAATAGATAGACCTACCTATAGTATGTGGCGAAATACATTTCACATTCATATGTCAATCAAACTCAAAACACGAAGTTGGAAACAACAGCGTCAGAATCAAAAATAATATCACTACAAGGCCACGTTAAAAAAAGTGGTTCTAAAATAGTAAAGGTAAAAACACCATAAAGTTTTATAGCGCCGGCTCTTGGAGCTTTCTAATGGCGAATACCCCATTAAGATTGTCTCGGCGCCATCGCGATAAATCATTGAAAGGTTCATTTTGTTAGATATAATGTTCGTATTATTGATATGAGGTGAGGGGTCATGCAGGCTGGGTATAGCTGAAGGTAATAAAGGCAATAGCTGACATTTTTTATGATAGATACGTCGCAGACATTTTGTATGAATCCGCCGTTTACATAAATGGCGTAAATGGGCGAAATAAATGTTAAAGAAATTCAAAATGCATTAAGGTACTTCTGGATGGTTTTAAAAAAATAACTATGGCTGAGGTGGAAGCTCCGTGTTGCTTCCCTGCAATCTTAGCCTTCTAATCTATCCTGTCCGAGTCAGATTGATCTGACATTTTGCCTTCGGGATTTTACCTATCTGCGTGAGCTTACGCCGTATTGTATAAAATGCTGAGGCATTAAGTAAACAATAATAAAGTGTAAAAGTGTTATTTTTAACCAAATCATAAATAAATATTTTTTTTAATTAATAGAAAAAGCAAAGAAAGTAGGCATAAAACTATACTATTTTATCCACGCTTTTGTTTTAGTCTTTGACGTGATTTAATCCAGCTCATCGCTTCGATATAGGTCAGCTCTTCGGCGCTCGCGCATATGAAATTATCACTTATGCTGCCCCACTTTGAACGATTGAACATCGGACCGACGCGAAATGAACACATTATTTCTGTTTTTTAAATTAATGGCCCCGGTTAAAACTAGCTTTTTAACGTTTTTAAACATTGGGATATTAAAGCCGTAGTGAAAAATTAAAAGCCATTAATGTTCTTTCTTGATATCAAATTGTTTCGTGTTGTATGTTGTTTAGATTTACAAGTATTTGATGTCAGGTGTTATTGTTTTTCAGGGCTGTTATAATTTGTAAAATAAGTCTTATTAATAAGTCTTCGTATTTTAAACTGAGATTCTGATAGGTACAATCATTTCTCTTGTTTATATCGATTACATTCGGTATGCAGAGTAGAAATCCCGGTCGTGATAGTTGACGAGATGTCAGTAATGTCCTAAATAATCTTACAAAAACTGGCCAAGTGCGAGTCGGACTCGCTCATGAAGGGTTCCGTAGCAGCAAGTAACATAATATAAAGTTCTCGTTATATTTGAGTTGATTGAATGAAAGGTAAATTACGATATACGGTTTATGACGTTTTAAAAAAAAATATTTGCTAGATCTCGTTCAAACCAATTTTCGGTGAAAGTTTACATGGTAATGTACATCATATATTTTTTATTTATTTATCATACTCTTATTTTGGAAGTTACAGGGGGGGGGGGGGGACCAACATTTTACCACTTTGAAAGTGTCTCTCGCGCAAACTATTCAATTTAGAGAAAAATGATATAAGAAACCTCAATATCATTTTTGAAGACCTATCCAACGATACCCCACACATATGGGTTAGATGAAAACAAAATTGGAGTTTAAGTTCTATGTATGGGGACCCCCAAATTTTTTTATTTATTTTCTATGTTTGTATCAGAATCTTAATGCGGTTCACCGAATACATCCACTCAGCAAGTTTCAACAGTATAGCTCTTATAGTTTCGGAAAAAAATGGCTGTAACATACGGACGGACAGACAGACAGACAGACAGACATGACGAATCTATAAGGGTTCCGTTTTTGCCATTTGGCTACGGAACCCTAAAAATAACTACATTATGGATTGAAAAACTATGATGGGCAGACATTTTAACGCATGAGATGCGTGGCCTTCGTAATTAGGCTATTACGACACTTACATCTCAACAATGACGTATTTATAAATTACTAGCTTTTGCCCGCGGCTTCGCTCGCGATAGAAAGAGATAAAAAGTAGCCTATGTTACTCTCCATCCCGTCAACTATCTCCACTTAAAAAATCACGTCAATTCATCGCTCCGTTTTGCCGTGAAGGAAAGACAAACGTACAGACAGACAGACAGACACACTTTCCCATTTATAATATTAGTATGGATACATTTATAAGTATGTTGATCAGTTGTCTGGTAACTATAGCACAAGTTCTGCTTAGTTTCAGATCAGATGGCCGTGTGCGAGTTGGCCTAGGATTATTAATTATAATGAATACTAGCTTTTGCCCGCGGCTTCGCTCGCGTTAGAAAGAGATAAAAAGTAGCCTATGTTACTCTCCATCCCTTCAACTATCTCCACTTAAAAAATCACGTCAATTCGTCGCTCCGTTTTGCCGTGAAAGAAAGACAAACATACAGACAGACACGCTTTCCCATTTATAATATTAGTATGGATGATGATTATTAATTCTAGAAAATATAAGAAATAAATTAAACGATCCAGGGTGCGTCTGAGTTTATGCATATACTAATGCAGCGATACGCATGCGCCGTAGCGTCAGCAATTATATAAACTGTAAATTATTAGGTGTTTAGACACTTATAACGTCTTCAATATGTAATTTAATTTAAATTTTATAATGAAAAGGCGATTGTTATGCATATCATCACCATTTTCTTATTAAACGATGTTATAAATAGATTTCAATGGATTGTATTCAATCAAAGAGGCAGAGAAATGAGAATAAAAATTATTGTTATTGCATTTATTGTTATTTAAAGTAATAGCTAGATGTGTTATGTTGTCATCAGAGGTGATAATGATGTTCTAAATGCTAGTAGTCAACTAGACGATACGTAATTGTAGACTGAGAACCCAGATTCATTCGTACTACGTCATCTTAGTATTACACTGTATAATGTATCTATTATTTTGAGAGTATGTACATTTTTTTAATTTAAGCCTTCGAACACACTTGATGACTTGAATAGAAAGACAATAGCTGCGCAACAGCCGGCTGTCGCTTGGTCGTCGAAAGGTAAAATTTCATTCTGTGGAGGCTTGTATTTCATGAACAATGGTGCCGATTCTCTTATTCACAAACTAACGTAAATTTAAGTTAAGTGCATCTTTCTCTTTCCATTTAATTATGAAAAGAACAGAAGATAAAATATTAGTTAAGTCCTGTCAAATTTACCCACTCCATAGATAATTTAGGCGCGATTTAAAAACATGGCGTCTAAATATACGTCAATTTTCTTCAGGCTCTGTCTAATTTGACAGGATTAAACTAAAATGTATCTTCTGTCCTTTTCTTTAAGGAATGAAAAGAGAAAGATGCATTTAACTTAAATTTTAGTTAAGTTTGTGGGCAAGAGAATCGGCACCATTGACTTCTTTAAAAATAAAAAAAACTAAACAAAAGGAGTCACTTGACAGTAGCCGTTTACGAGCATGATTTGTTGCTAGAGCTTTCTTTTCAAAAGCTGCAGCTCAACTTTCCGAGTATTTTCGCCTTAAAGAATCCAAGCTTTTGCTTACGACTCTGCCCGCGATTTTAAAACCACTATTTCCCAAATAATATCTTTATTTTTTTTATAGACTATCTCTGTGCCAAAATTAATTTAAATTGATTCCACTAGTTTAAGCGTGAAAGCGAGAGAGGGACCAACAAACAGACAAAGCTACTTTCACATTCATAATATTAGTATGGATTACCAAACTATTCAAAATTAGGTACTTAGCAAGTACTAGCGACTCACTATTCATTCTCAACCTCAGGCTCTTGTTTGTTAATTTTAATGAAAACACTTGACCGCTACCGTCACGACGCCGTGACGTGGGCGTGATGGACTTCTACGATAAATGCTTGTACGCCTACACGTCGTATTGATTTGACGTCAGTCAGTTTATCATTTATTTTCAAATATTTTTATACCTATAGATTCCACCCCGCCGAAATACGAAATAAGGTCACCACGGCCACCCGGCAGCCACTCCGCACCGCCTCAACGCACGGCGTCAACTCGTTGTCGATGGGTGGGACACCCGCGGTCAACGAGCGAACGCCGAGGCGTTGGTGTCGTGTTCGTATTGCTATCTCTGTCTTGGGTGCAGGCGTCAGGCGTATCGTCCTCGCGTGTATCAATCGCGGGCAGCGCGCGGGCCACTCGTGGCTGGCGCGCCGTCAACGCACGGCAAGCATTCGAGCAGCGAGTTGTCAACGAGTGGCCCACCCGCCGACCGCGCGCGGATGGCTTAAAACCGAGGCGATCCGGTGACGCTACGGAGTTGATATAGTGAGCGCATTCCTATACAAATCCATATAAAGAATACTAGCCGCAGGAAGCGAGGCGGTGCGGAGTGGCTGCCCTATAACCCGCCGGTTACGCCATCATCTTTCGATAGATAAGTAGTATTGCTATGGACAGCGCCTTAAGTGTAAAAACTTCATACTGTGAATGAAGTAAAGTAAGTATGAGGTGTACTTTCAATCTGCCGATCGACCGATTTTATCGATCAGCCTTTGTGGTTTCGACAATGAATACATTTTCTAGGAGATAGTGAATTGCTGGCTACATAGCCTAGTCAAAAAAGACATTAACACTAGTAATAATTTACAACAAGCTGTTTACAGGCACATAATTAAGGGATGACCACCATTATGAAATCCTGAAAAGTCCCCAATAATTCAGTGCATGCAAGAAAACACCACGGACGACCTTATTTTTTTTTTAATTCGGGCTAACAAAAACCCGTTTTAGCGATAAAGCGTTTATTTTTATTTTTTGTCACACTTTACAATAAAAATCGATCAGACTAAAATCGAATGCATTCTGTGAGATTTACAAAATCTGAAAAAAGCAATTCCAAAGCTTCATAAAAAAGGCTTAGTTTGACCTGTGTGAGAGTGTATGAATGCATGTATGTACGCATGTGAGCGTGTATATATGCATGCATGTGTGCATGAGTGAATGTATGTATGCATAATATGTATGGGCCCATTGTAGTTTTTTTTTATTTTCCTCACTAGTTCCTTACTCCCTCTCCTCTGTCGATTCCTCATTACTGAGGATCGGGACTCCTTTGAAAAAACTTCTTAACAGTTTCTCTCCATCGGTTCCTGTCCGAGCCATCGTGGAGGGCTGTGCTGACAGATATCTCAAGGCTTGTTGATATCTGATCAGCCCAACGTTTGGGGCTTCGTCCAGGAGGCCTTTTGCCTTCCACCTTTTCTGTGATCATCAGGCGTTCCAGGTTGTTGGGGCTTCTACGAGCTATATGGCCGAAAAATTGGATCACTTCCTTACTACTGTATTAAAAAATGTCATGCACGCGTGTGAGAATTTTGCATTTTATGCTTACGCTCTAGGCTCCATGACACCCGCCTTGCCTTCATTTTGGACTGAACCTTAACTCACTTGTGACTTTTTACAAGTTTAGCCATAAAAGGAACACAAATAGAAAAGCATAAAAGCAAAATTATTACGTTCTCGGGAACTTCATATAATAATTTTATAATAGTAGTGTTAATGCCTCTGTAAATATTAATGAATATGCAAACGTAAAGTAATAGCAAACGTAAAGTTAAAGTTAGTTTGAACCTTTAATAAAGTGATCGTTTTATTCCAATATCAAGTTTTACTGTAGTTTTACAAGCCTATATATTATGTTTTTATCTTCATGATATATTTAGCGACTTTTAATACATCTCTAAGTACGCAATAGTTACGTAATAAAAACATTTTCACTATTTTCAGATGGTTCCATAACATTTTATGCTCATTATAATAATTGACGTTTTACGAGGCGGTACAAAACATATCGCCACTAATATTTTAGTGACAGACACTCATTTCCTAGAGCTAACTGACAAATGACACGTATATAAATGATAATATAACTATGTTACATTTGTACTCTTTTATATCAAATTAAACATTATATCCATACTAATATTATAAATGGGAAAGTGTGTCTGTCTGTCTGTCTGTATGTTTGTCTTTCTTTCACGGCAAAACGGAGCGACTGATTGACGTGATTTTTTAAGTGGAGATAGTTGAAGGGATGGAGAGTAACACAGGCTACTTTTTGTCTCTTTTTAACGCGAGCAAACGCGCGGACAAAAACTAGTTCAATCATAAATTAACTTTTTTTAGATTTCCAATTAGTCTGCTAAAAGTAGAAACTACGTACATTTTAGGGGACTTTAGGGACTCTAAGTGAAGGATAGGATGCTAAGTGAAGATCGTTTTTTAACCTCTTGGTTATAAATAAGAAACCCTTTACTTATTATGTAATTCTTAAAAAATCTATGTGTAGTACTCTGAGGTAGTCAGGTTGGGTGGAATACAGATATTTTTTAAATTCTTCAAAAAAAACATTAAAATCAAAGTGTATAGATATTATTATGTTAGAAATATGGGGCTCCGAAATTAGTAGCGATTTAAAAAATACTTCTGTATATGTATAGAACAAGTTTGTTCATACGTTTTTTCGTTTACGTTTTTTCATGTTTACACAAATGTAAGAATAAAACGGAAATGTGGAAAAGAATCCATCTGGTATCGACATCATAACAGGATCATGTACACCGGAAAACCGGTCGAGAAAACTACACAGACCGACAAGTTTATTATTACAGAATATTGAAACAAGCATCCATGAAGTTTTTATTACTTGTTACCACATCTCGCCAATTTAAATGTTTGTATGTTGAAAAATATACAACGATTTATTCCGAGTTTTCTCGTTTTCACGACATTTTGAAGTGAGTTGTCGTAAATACCCTCACGGTCAGTTCCTGGTTGTCACCGGCAGAGTTCTAGGAATGCTGTTATTCGCGTCATTACCGTGTTGATTGTGATATTTTTTCAATATTACGTGTGGAGTATGTTTTTTGTGGAATCGGAGACGTATCTCTAATAATAAAGTATAGGAAACGCATCAGCATTTAGCTTATGAAATTGTTGGCATCGAACTTGGTTATTTTTAGGTGGGCGTGGAAATATAAGGAAGTCAGTTCTCATATGTCATTTTTTTAATAATCTTTAAATTATAATCACTAATTTATGTGCTGGTGTATGAACCAATCAAAAATGATATGGAAAACATGTTTTTTCTTAGTTTTACCCTTTTTTTTAATAATTTGGCTACAATATTTAAGTCAGTTAAATCGATTCTGGATTCGCCGAGTTTTACTGCATCAGCGCTTTTCTGGAGAACGGAACTATTGTATTGGCCATGAGTCGGAAATAATGTAACAGATTTGTTAAATAAAGATGGCTTAAAACAGTGGATCTGAAACCACATCCATTAAGATCAGTAAAGCAGCCAAAATACAAATTACTTTGTAAGTAAGAAGACTTCTAGAACATTCTACCACAGTTCTTTACAATTACCAAAATGGCCCATTATACGTCAAGTCAATCCTCAAGGGATGTCTATACGTCGTGTAGGCGTACGAGTATTTATCGTAGAAGTCGCTCACGCCTACGTCACGGCGACGTGGTCAAGTGTTTTCTTTCAAAATTGACAAACAATAAGAGCCTAGAGGGTTGGTATAATAAGTGACCCACTAGTATTTGCTGTGTGTGAGTACTTATTGTTAAAAATTTTGGTGCTTATCTTTATAATATAAGTAAAACGGTGAACTGACTGACTGCCAAAGCGCTGGTCCTAAAGACATGAAACTTGGAGGGTGTGCTATGTAAAGAGTCCACTAAGAAAGGGTTAAATAGGAGATGGAATTTTCACATCCACGCCGGTGCAGCCGCAGGCGAAAGCTAGTCGATCACAAAAAAATTAAATGCCATATCAAAACCCTGCAACACTCACACAACGCTCAGCCCTCCTGTCACCACTCAGTTATAATAAAATAAAATAGTATCACAATTAGCACAAGACAGTAACTATCATCATTTCACTGCCCGTCGCTGAGAGACTCGCTTGATAGTCAGCTGACGTACAAGTGGACTGGTGACTAATTTATATGTGTGTTTCTGTTCCGCGGTTATAACTGTAGCAGGAAAATTGAAAAAGTTTTGAGAAAACACGTGACCCGTCAGTTGGTTACCGAGCTTTGCTTTATTTTTATTGAAACTTGGTCGGTGTTAAAGTTTGAGACCAAATGTTGTTTTCATTGAACGTACCTAGTTTATTTTGATTATGTTTTACTGTTGTATTTGTATTGTCGAATAGTAAGTTGTAGTATAGGAATAGTAATGATATAATAGTTCTTAATGATTCCTTACTTTCTTTCTCCCCTGAAATGGTCGTCTGTGAACTGTTTGTGGTGATGATCATGATTTGTTAATTATTGAGACACTAGCTTTTTCCCGCGGCTTCGCTCGCGTTAAAAAGAGACAAAAAGTAGCCTATGTTACTCTCCATCCCTTCAACTATCTCCACTTAAAAATCACGTCAATTCGTCGCTCCGTTTTGCCGTGAAAGAAAGACAAACAGACAGACACACTTTCCCATTTATAATATTAGTATGGATGGATATTATTTAAGTTCATAAACATAAACATATATTTTCTTAATATTGCGCTCACATTTTCTATTAACCACTTCACACAACTGCGCGCCTAGTACTTTTGATTGATTTAAGTACTAAGTATCTCAGTATTTTAAATTTTCTCACATTATCACTTCACATTACTGCGCTCCTAGTACTATTGTTCTCTTAATTTTTCAATCTTTAATTGAATTTAGAATTAACTATAGGGGAAAATGATTCATCCATACTAATATTATAAATGCGAAAGTAACTCTGTCTGTCTGTCTGTCTGTCTTTCTGTCTGTCTGTCTGTCTGTCTGTCTGTCTCTTCTTCACGCCTAAACCACTGAACCGATTTGAATGAAATTTGGTACAGATATAGTCTGGGACCCGAGAAAGGACATAGGATAGTTTTCATCCCGGAAATCCCCCGGGAACGGGAACTATTATTCCACGCGGACGAAGTCGCGGGCAAAAGCTAGTCTTTTATAATTATGTTCTCGTTGATTTTTCATTATTTTTAAGATGTATTCTGCTATTCGGGGCGGGGACAAATCCAACGAACCAAAAACCATGAAAATTGGTCTAGCCGATCTCGAGTTATAAGTGTTGTAACAAACCCGACTTTGTTTTATATATATAGATATAAAAGAAAATTGAGGCGTAAGTAGTGTAGATTATAATTCCTGAGATCAGCTCTTTGTATTTTTTCACATTGTCGACAGTAATAACTCGTCAAAGCTTCTGTTAAGCGAACCTTTAATCTATTATTAATCAAATCATTTATTATTAATACATAATAATGGTTATATTTTGCACACCAACTTTTCCGTTATAACTTTTAATATTGGCAGAATTTTCTGCCGTATTTAAAATAAAATAGAATAGAATAAGATCCTTTACAACTCTGAAGGTTATAGGAAGAAATGGTCTCAAGTGTTTCCAAAGGTTTAAGGTCCCTATTGTGTGCAAAGTCCTCGGCCCTCTGTCCCAACTCTTTGCCAAACTGCGACTTTGTAAGAAGCTCAAATAATTTATATCTTTGTTTACATTCTCCGTGCAAATCTAGCGGGGTCCCGTGACATCGCTTGTATTTTAATGATATAATAAATTACCTCTAAGTTGTAAATAGAGGATGAATTTTGAATCTATTTCTTTGTTTGTGATCGTAGAGGAGGAAGTAATTCGGGAACAAAGTTTGTTCGGATGATTATCATTGTTTGTTGGCGTGTTTTCTAACAAAGGATATTATGGGCATCGACATCAGGTCAGTAAATGATGACGTCATTTGACGTGGTTTTTGACGTATAAAGCTAAGATTGTAGATAGCGTGATGTTTCTTGTTCCTGCTCTTCTCAGACGTGTTTTGGAAACCTTGAATTACGATTTGGCAGTAGGATGTTTTCATAAATTAATTTAAAAAATCTTCACTGATACGAGTTGTAGTTATTTAAAGTTCGTTAACAATATTTTTCGTGACAAAGACAGAGCCCACAGAAATGTTGTAATATTTCCGAAAACTCGTTTCCATTTTATTTTAATTTCTCACATCACGTGACATAAACTATACGTAACATAATATAATAAAGAATACACGTCTATAGTAAATTTAATTAGGTAAATTATTAAACAAAGTAATTCAGTTAAAAAAGAAATGTGTTTTTAACCCAAATACCCTTTAAGTTACAAAGAACTTAAACAACATATTTTTTTAAATGAATTTGTTATGGCCCTATTCCCTATTCCCTATGCTGGTACATAAAATTTGTGGATATCTCCTTATACCTATTCAAATGTTATTTCTTAATTATTTTTAATTACCAAACCAATCGCCGTTTTTGTATAATTCTTAGTCAAGCTAACAGCCACTGCCGACCGGCTGTAACATTAACTAAGTATAAAGATAAAGATAAAGATACTTTTATTTGCATAAACATGTGTGTACATACAATAGCATGCAAGATGTTACAATAAAATTTGATTCCAACATGTTTGTCATAATCAATGACGTGCAATCCATTGTTTGATTTGATTAATTGTATTCGAGAATTATTATTATTCAAATTTAAATTAGAAATTACATATAATAAGAATTAATGATTGCCTATATAATTAGTCACAATATATTCATAATTTATCTTGTAAAAAGTCATTAACACTATAATAAGCTTTGTCAGTTAGCATGGATTTAATTCTAGATTTAAATTCAGCAAACCTCAAATCTTTCCAACCCTTAGGGAGTTTATTATATATGGTAGGTGCCATGCATAAGACACTCTTGCGCATAAGTGCCGTGCTAGCCGATTTCGAGCATAGTCTGCTATTATCACGCCTGTTTCTAGGGAACGTATCCGCAACACTTGGAAATAGGTAAGGGTTTGACCTAGTAAATAAAAGTATTTCTAATAAATATAAAGATGGCAGAGTCAGAATCTTATATTGTTTAAAATAGGGTTTACAGCTATCTGTTATTTTTAAATGAAACATTGCCCTCAAACACCTTTTCTGAGCCTTAAATATTACTTCCCTGTCAGTAGAGTTGCCCCAGAAAATTACACCATATCTGAGAACCGATTCAACGAGTCCGTAATAACCAGTAAGGAGTGCATCACTACTGAGGTTTCGAGATAGAGTATATAAGGCATATGAACTTCTGCTCAATCGTTTGCTTAGGGTCTCTATGTGGGCCTTCCAATTGAGGGCACTATCTATTGTTAGACCTAGGAACTTCGTCGTATTTACTGCGTCAATTTTTGTATTATTATAATTAATGTCAAGATTTTTAGATGTCAAACGTTGATTAAAATTGATAATTAGGGTCTTATTTATATTTATTTTTAGATTATTATTGTCTAACCATTCAATAATTTTAATAAGAGCATCGTTTATGTCTGTTTCGAACGTGTCTCGGTATTTACATGTTACAGTGACTGTACTATCGTCTGCGAAAAGGGTCATAGGGTATATCGTGGCTCTAGGGAAGTCATTAATGTAGAGAATGAAGAGAAGCGGTCCTAATACGCTTCCCTGTGGTACTCCATAGACTACTCTACGTTCTTCCGATGAAAATACTTGTTCTACCTTTTTCGCGTTAATGCTACTAATTTGCGTTATTTGCTTACGGTTACTCAAATATGATTCAAAGAGTTTTAGAATATTACCTCTTAACCCATAGGCATCAAGTTTTTTGAAAAGGATATTATGTTGGATGTAGTCGAAGGCCTGTGTCATATCGCAAAATATTGATGACACTGGCATTCTTTTATCCATATTTTCTAATACCACATGTAGGAAGTCATATACAGCCATATTAATGTTTTTATTTTTCCTAAACCCTTTTTGTTCATCGCACAATATGTTATGTTTTTCCAAGTACGCGTATAATTCTTTATAATAATACTTTTCAAATACTTTAGCAAATACCGGTATCAGCGCAATAGGTCTGTAGTTTTCCATTAGCTCTTTGTTCTGCTTTTTGTACGTTGGTTTAATGATGGCTGTTTTAAGAGCATCTGGATACGTGCCTTCACTAATGCTTAGATTAATCACATGATTTAATGGTCCACATATTTCATAAGGAACTTCTTTGATTATTTTGGTACAGATCCCATCATGACCCACACTGTTAGTATTCTTCAGAGCTGAAATTATCTTTACAATATCTTGTGGTAGGGAGGGTGCCATGAACATGGAGTCTTTTTTTGCCGGAATATGTTTAGTTACTGATACCTCTGTATGTCTTAACGGTTGTATCTTATCTACAAAATAGTCATTAAAAAAATTAGCAATGTGTTTAGGATTTTTTATTATTTGATCATTAACTATAAGTTTAGTTATATAATTTTTTGGTGCATTCAATTTATACTCATTAATTATTCCCCACGTTGCTTTACTTTTATTTTTAGATGTATTTATTTTGTGGTCGTTCTGTGCCCGTTTTGTTAGATTTATAATTTTTTTTAATAGTTTTGAATAATTAGTTAAGATATTTTTATTATGCGGTCCGGGTTTTAGTCTGTATTGCCACAATAGTTGACGTTTTTTCCTGCTACACAAACTAATACCTTTTGATATCCACTTACTTCTTCTATTCATATTGACTGAAGTAAAGATTTTAGGAAAGCACTGATTGTAGAGTAAACTAAAAATGTCAATAAAAGCATTGTAGGCAGAGTTTGCGTCAGTAGACTGATATACGTCAGAGAAAGACAAACTACCGATATATGTCTTGAACTTTTTGATGTTTTCCTTACTGTAATCACGTCTCGCTGTTCGCCACCTATTTAGACAACTTAATGTTTCTATTGGACACTTAAGTAGTTGGGCTGTATGATCGGATAGAGCTAGTTCAAGCACCGTGGCTTTACAGGGTTGACTAAAATTATGCGCAAAATTGTCGATGCAGGTCTGACTTTTTAGACGTGTGGGTTGATTGATAGCCAGTTTTAAATTACAGCTTAGTAATAAATTCTGAAATTCCAACGACTGACAATTTTTTTTCATTACGTCAATGTTAAAATCACCTGTAACAATAATATTTTTTATACATTTTTTCATTAGCTCTCTTAACAACAGTTCAAGTTTCTCGTAAAACACGTTTAGATTACTTAATTTTGGTACTCTATATACACAGGCAATAGCAGTCTTATAGTCACTCAGCTCTATAGCACAACATTCAAATATACCACAAGTTGATAGTTTAGATATACGCGGTAGTTCCTTCCAGCGCAGGCCATTCCTAACGAGTATGCAGGCACCTCCTCTTTTACTGTCTTTTCTGCTAAAACATGCTGCTAGAGAGTAGTTAGGTATATTGAGTTGATCCTCATAGCCTTCCATCATGAAGTGCTCGGTAATGCACAGCACGTTGGCATTTATACTCTTTTCTTTCAGTTCGTTAAGGCAGATCGTAAAAATATCAGACTTTGATAATAAGCCTGCAATATTTTGATGTAGAATGTATAAGTGGCTAGTCACGAAAAAAATCGGTTGTTGTCACAGATTCATCATAATTTTCTATATCGGGTGAGATGTCAGTATTAACGTTACGTTTAACGTCGTTAATTAATGTCAATAAATCATTAAATATAGTGCTTAGTCCAAAGTTATTTATTGATGTATGTCTATTAAACATACTGTAGTCACATTTGAGATTGCGGTTACTGTCCAGTAGATATGCATGTCCGTGATTCTGGATGTCCCAGTATAATAAATTATTGAATGTCTCAACTCTCTGATTGTATAAACTAGTGAAGTTCCCAAACTTGTAAGTTGGTAAACAAATAATTATATTAGTATGCTGAATCTCCTTTAAAACGTCTCTTATATGTTGAACAATCCTGTGATAATTTTGTGTTGAAATGAAGTCTTCCTCACCGAGTAATACAATGCAGAAGTCACTTGTCTTAAAGTCGCTTAACTTGGTTTTCATCCCATTTAAAAGCTGTTCGGTACTAGCATTTGGTTTTACGTAATGGCATATGTTATTATTTTGGAAAGTTGTAGTCGCTATCGAGAAGATGTGATTTTTATTATTTGTACTTAATATGCACATTTTTTCTTTGTCTTTATTATCCTCTGAAGGACTAAAGCTAGGAAACTGGGTATACAAAAAGTTTCCGATATTATTACTGTTTTTGTTGTTCGGTGTTGTTGTTTCGGAGTTTATGACATTTTTATCAATGCTTTTCTTGCACTTGTTTAATGCTTCTCGTCCTGTGTTCTCTTTTGAAGTAGATTTATTTGACAGAGTAGTGTTACTTGCTTCCTTAAAGTTTTGTTTATTTTTACTAGTTAATTGTTTTTTCGGAGTCTTATTTTTGATTGGGCTATTTGCATTTTTTTTGTACAGACTGTTTTTTTTTATTAATTCTTCATTTAATTGTTTTAGGTTAATATTTACTAGAGATAACTTATCTATTTCATTGTATGCGCTATGTAACTGTGCTGATAATGTCTCAACTTGTTCCTTTAGTGATTTTATTTGGTCGTCCTCATCGTCAGATACCTCTGGCATGCTATTAGCAGTGTAGTTTAATAAATAAATTTAATAGGTATAATTAGCACGCATTAATTATATCCATTAGTCTAGTCTAGACGCAACACCTTAGAAATTAACGCTTATCACTAACTAGCCATAAATAATTAATTACCAATTAAAATGAGAAACTTTCTGATAATTAAACTTTCACAATACGCCATTTTACATCATCAATTATTGGTGTACTTTTTATGGGTGTCAAAATGTGATTCTCCCAAAAAATTTATCTTATGACGTCATTAAGTTAGCGACTCAATTTACTATATAAAGACACCAACCAATCAGATCGCGCGTAGCGTTTGGTTACTGCTTACTTATTATTTTACGAGTGAGTTCAGTAAGTTTATCAATTTACGAAAATGTGGACGTAAAATATTACAATTTATCTCCCGTTTAGAATCTTACGAAAGTTTATAAACTTTTTAGTAGATTGATAAACTTACGGATCTTGTTATTTTCCGGTGACATATTAAAATAACTTAAAATCCAATTTTAGAACTAAATAATGAAAGTCTTCTTTTCTCCCGTAGAGTGAATTTTCAGGTGGATTTTGGAATAAGCCAAATTAAAAGACATTTCTTTTAATTATATTAATGTTTTACATTATTTGGTTAAAGATGTTTACCCAGTTACATGTGACACTTAACCTAGAAAACAAAGGCGTTATTAAAAGCGCTTTCTATAGTTAATATGCCCCCGCGCATATTTCCGTGCTTGTATAAATAGTAGTGACCACGGGCGCAGATATGCTGACGACACTCGCCTCACGAGATGTACATAGAATTAGTTCACACGTGCGGTAAGTGTGGACACTGGACGGTATTACTGGCGGCTTATACAGGGTGTCCCACGGCTATGCCACATGGAGGGAAAGTACCTTAAATATTGTAGATAGAGCATTTTACTGAAAGAAGACATGATATGAATTTTAAAAACATTTTAAACTGCATTCATAGATTTTTAAATAATTAAATGGTTAGGCCGGGAATCGAACTTGTTCCACGAGAAAAAATTATCATCCTGTAGTTTTATCATACCGATCGAAAGGTTTCATTATAAAGATAATTTTTTGCTAAATAACATAGTGTCACAAATAAAAGGAAGACCGTGAATTTTATCGATCGGTAGGATAAAACTACAGACTGATTAATTTTTTCGAGAAACAGGTTCGATTCCCGGTTCAACTATGTAATTATTTAAATATCTCAGTTTAAAATGTTTTCAAAATTCATATAATGTTTTCTTTCAGCAAAATGTTCTATCTACAATATTTAAGGTACTTTCCCTCCATGTGGCATAGCCGTGGGATAGTGTAGAAGCGAATTCTCGACACAATGTAGTATTTTACATTGTTAACCAATAAATGTAGGACACAACTTCTATAAAACCTCTTTTAATTTTAGCCCTATAAATCTGGTTAAAGAAAAAAGAAAGAAAGAATAGTAAATAATTTTGAAATAATTATTATAGAAGTACGTCACAGGATCGTGACTAATCTGTGATAAGATGTGCTGGGCACATTTGGTTTGTCATCCTTACATGACACCGGAGTGGCGGTCAGGAGGTTAATGTCATAAGCCTCATGTCATCTAGCGCTTGCAAGAACAACGTAAAAAGAAGCTTGCGCACTACAGTGCAACATGCGCGTACGCCGACGTGCGCACCCTAACTCCGTCAATGTATATGTTTATGGTGTTCGTGTAAAGCTCGTAAACGAGGTTGTTTGTATCTGTCCTAATAGCGTCGTTTCAGCCGCCATTCAATGAGCCTGAGGTTTCACGCGATATCTGTGTCACGCTTGAAATAGAAGCTAATGAAAGAAATGACGACCTCGGGAACACGATTTTGACGATATTATACAAAGATAGTGAATTGATGAAAACTATGGTTTGTCTTTTGTTACATATCACTAGATTTGTGATTGTATAACGCAGTGACTTTAAATGAAGGTAGCGTTTTACATCGATAGGTAAGAACCTTTGTACTTACAGGATTAAATGTTAAGAATCTTGGCTTGTCTTTTTATCTAAAAACTAGCTTTTGCCCGCGGCTTCGCTCGCGTTAGAAAGAGACAAAAAGTAGCACCTTTAAAAATCACGTCAATTCGTCGCTCCGTTTTGCCGTGAAAGAAAGACAAACATACAGACAGACAGACAGACACACTTTCCGATTTATAATATTAGTATAGATAATACACACCAACATAGAATAAAGCCGAACACAAAATTAATTATATATAATACTAGCTTCTGCCCGCGGCTTCGCTCGCGTTAGAAAGAGACAAAAAGTAGCCTATGTTACTCTCCATCCCTTCAACTATCTCCACTTAAAAAATCACGTCAATCCGTCGCTCCGTTTTGCCGTGAAAGAAAGACAAACAGACAGACAGACAGACAGACACACTTTCCCATTTATAATATTAGTATGGATTATTTAAACGATTTTTTTTATAAAAAGTTATGTCAAGAATGTTAACATTTAGTTAACTATCAAAATCGATAGAGTATAACAAAACTTAAAGTTTTATTTATTTACGATGCCGATCCCATTTTGAGGTTTATATGCATATTGTATATTCCTCTGGAAACACTGTACCTCACTGTACCTATTGGTAAAAACCGCATCAAAATCCTATCAGTTTAGAAGATCTACGCGTACATAATGTACAGATAGGTCAGTGGGAAGCGATTTCAATTTATACTTAGCACATATGTGAAGATTGTGAGAGAACTGTAAGCTAATAATAAATTATTAATCTCTCTGAGAAATGTTCACTGGGACACATGCGAAACCAACAGAACGCCAACACGTGGCGATCTTAGAGTATTTCATATTTGAAAGTACTTTGACATTTTATCGTTATCCATACTTATACTCTGTCTGTCTGTTATACTTTCACACCTAAACTACTGAAACGATTTAAATGGAATTTGGTACAGAGATAGTCCATAGCCTAAGAAATGACATAGAATATCTTTCGACATCAACGGTGGTAGTGGTTTGTAAAAATAAAATTATATGACACTAGCTTCTGCCTGCGACTTCGTCCGCGTGGAATAGTTCCCGTTCCCGCGGGATTTCCTGGATGAAAACTATCCTATGTCCTTTCTCGGGTCCCAGACTATATCTGTACCAAATTTCATTCAAATCGGTTCAGTAGTTTAAGCGGGAAAGCGTAACAGACAGGCAGACAGAGTTACTTTCGCATTTATAATATTAAGTAAGTAAGTAAGTACGGATATGGATTAAATTATATTACAGTAATAAGAATAATCATTTAAGAATAATAATTATGATTGACAAGCATGAGAGATGGTAAAACATGAATATTTTTGACATTGTCATAAATAATCTACGAGTAGATACTACATAAACATCCATGTTTTTAATGTACAAAACTCCAGTACTTTCACCTCCAACTAAACGTTACAGAACACAATGGAAAGGATGGCATTGAGTTCTTTTGTGAGCTCCCAAATTACAATTTCAGCTAATTTGAATAAAAAAACATTTTTTCGGATGTCATTTTCACGCTAAATTTAATTTCGGTACGTCAGAAAAGATATTAAGAGACAGTTGTGAAAATATAAAGCGTGTTACGCATTTTGAAAGGAATGTGGTGTAATCCTTATTTTGAGGAATATTTTGGAAAGTTTTCGAAAACACTGTTTTTTATAAAGTTTGTAATAAATAGTGAGATGGCCAGAAAAATCTTTGCAATTTTAATCTCAGTTGCAATATATCAAAACTGTATCTAGTATACATTTCGAGTTTGTAACATTGTGTTTTTAATATTAAATTGTTGCTAAATTTCTTGAACAATGGTTTTTCTTTCATCTCTATTTAATTACGTATACTCTTGAAAGGCTTGGAAGCAGAAAGAAGACTTTATAAGGCAGGCTGATATAAAAATATGTAGTAAAGTTTTCGCTCTTTATCAACTTTATGACTATTTAGGGCAATATACTAAATCTTCTATGTCTGGTTCACAAGTTTTTCTACCCTTACCTAACTCCTAGTCAACACAAACGTGGGCGGCGACCTCCGACTGAAAACCTACACCCAGATCACGGGAAAAACAAAACCTACACAATATTTTATATTAGACTGTAATAAGGTCAACGATTTTGTGGCGAAGTGCGTAGTTACACATTTTGTAAGTGCGCATTTTTCGACTATTTACGATTATTGGTGCAAATAATGAAGACCAATAGGCCAGGCGTAGGTCGGTGGCAGAAATTAGCTTGAGAGAGTACTAAGCGAGTTTGTTCCCAATAGTTCCACTGAATAGTTCCACTGTAGAACTAATGGGATTTTTTGCCACTAGTTATTTGGTACTACGATATTATGTGTTACAAAATAGAAGAACTTGTCATGAAAATGAATGTAGCGGTAGATGTAGAGTTGAGGAAGAGTGAAGATAAAATGGATGGATTGTGTGAAAAATGACATAAAGGAAAATGGATAAGGGCAGGAAGAAAAATAGTGAAAGCCTCTGTTCCTATTTGTGGAGATTATGTTGTCAATATGATATTAGGTATGATAAAATGGTCAAACAGTTTTTATGAAGATACAACTAGCATATTTGGGAACACATTTCTGTGGGAAATAATGGGAATAAAAACTTCTATTAGTCCTAATATTTTATTACACTTAATATCGTAGAAATAGTGGGAAGAAAATCCCGTGGAACTATCGGATCTGGTACACTTGCGCGAAAGACATTTGCGCGAAAGACACTTGCGCGCGGCCGTTTGGGCGAATGGACACATGCGCGAATGGACGTTTGCGCCCATAGACATTTCCGCGAATGGACACTTGCGCGACTAGACGTTTCCGCGCCAAATCACTTGCGCGAAGCCCTTTGCGCGACGGACACTTGCGCGCCAGACAGTTCCAAGACAGACGTTTGCGCCCAAACACTTCCGCGACTAGACACTTGCGCGAACTTTTTATTCAAAGGACATTGGGCAAATTTAAAAATATTATGTAAGGGGTACCAATATTTTTTTATTTACTTTTGGTTTACATGGCGTCCACATATCTACCGAGGGTGGTAAGTCGTCTTCAAAAGCAAGATGGCGGCCATAATATTTTTCACAAAATACGTCATGGGTGTCGATTTCATGGTTTTTTGGGGTGCCAAGGTCAATAATGAGGTCGCTTTGAGAATCCAAGATGGCGGCCGTGACCTTTATCATAATATGCGTCATGGGTGTCGTTTTCATGGTTTTTTGGGGTGCTAAGGTCAAAAATGGGGTCAATTTGACAATCCAAGATGGCGGTCGTGACCTTTCTCATAATATGCGTCATGGGTGTCGTTTTCATGGTTTTTTAGATCAATAATGAGGTCGATTTGAGAATCCAAGATGGCGGTCGTGACCTTTCTCATAATATGCGTCATGGGTGTCGTTTTCATGGTTTTTTGGAGTGCTAAGGTCAAAAATGGGATCGATTTGACAATCCAAGATGGCGGTCGTGACCTTGTTCATAATATGCGTCATGGGTGTCGTTTTCATGGTTTTTTGGGATGCTAGGGTCAAAAATGGGGTTGATTTGACAATCCAAGATGGCGGTGGTGACCTATCTCACAATATGCGTCATGGGTGTCGTTTTCATGGTTTTTTAGGGTGCTAAGGTCAAAAATGAGGTCATTTTGAGAATACAAGATGGCGGCCTTGACCTTTCTCACAATATGCGTCATGGGTGTCGTTTTCATGGTTTTTTGGTGTGATAAGGTCAATAATGAGGTCATTTTGAGAATCCAAGATGGCGGCCTTGACCTTTCTCACAATATGCGTCATGGGTGTCGTTTTCATGGTTTTTTAGGGTGCTAAGGTCAAAAATGAGGTCAATTTGAGAATCCAAGATGGCGGTCGTGACCTTTCTCATAATATGCGTCATGGGTGTCGTTTTCATGGTTTTTTGGGGTGCTAAGGTCTAAAATAAGGTCAGTTTGACAATCCAAGATGGCGGTGGTGACCTTACTCGCAATATGCGTCATGGGTGTCGTTTTCATGGTTTTTTGGAATGCTAAGGTCAAAAATGAGGTCAATTTGACAATCCCAGATGGCGGTGGTGACCTTTCTCACAATATGCGTCATGGGTGTCGTTTTCATGGATTTTTGGGGTGCTAGCGTCAGAAATGAGGTCAATTTGACAATCCAAGATGGCGGTGGTGACCTTACGCACAATATGCGTCATGGGTGTCGTTTTCATGGTTTTTTTGGGTGCTAAGGTCAAAAATGGGGTCGATTTGACAATATTGTGAGAAAGGTCACCACCGCCATCTTGGATTGTCAAATTGACCTCATTTTTGACCTTAGCATCCCAAAAAACCATTAAACGACACCCATGACACATATTATGAGAAAGGTCACGACCGCCATCTTGGATTCTAAAATCGACCTCATTTTTTACCTTAGCACCCCAAAAATCCATGAAAACGACAACCATGACGCATATTGTGAGAAAGGTCACCACCGCCATCTTAGATTGTCAAATTGACCTCATTTTTGACCTTAGCACCCCAAAAAACCATGAAAACGACACCCATGACGCATATTGTGAGAAAGGTCACGGCCGCCATCTTGGATTCTCAAATTGACCTCATTTTTGACCTTAGCACCCTAAAAAACCATGAAAACGACACCCATGACGCATATTATGAGAAAGGTCACGACCGCCATCTTGGATTCTCAAATCGACCTCATTATTGACCTTAGCACCCCAAAAAACCATGAAAACGACACCCATGACGCATATTATGAGAAAGGTCACGACCGCCATCTTGGATTCTCAAATCGACCTCATTATTGACCTTAGCACCCCAAAAAACAATGAAAACGACACCCATGACGCATATTATGAGAAAGGTCAAGGCCGCCATCTTGGATTCTCAAATCGACCTCATTATTGACCTTAGCACCCCAAAAAACCATGAAAACGACACCCATGACGCATATTATGAGAAAGGTCAAGGCCGCCATCTTGAATTCTCAAAGCGACCTCATTATTGACCTTGGCACCCCAAAAATCCATGAAAACGACACCCATGACGCATATTGTGAGAAAGGTCACCACCGCCATCTTGGATTGTCAAATTGACCTCATTTTTTACCTTAGCACCCCAAAAAACCATGAAAACGACACCCATGACGCATATTGTGAGAAAGGTCACCACCGCCATCTTGGATTGTCAAATTGACCTCATTTTTGACCTTAGCACCCCAAAAAACCATGGAAACGACACCCATGACGCATATTATGAGAAAGGTCACGACCGCCATCTTGGATTCTCAAATCGACCTCATTATTGACCTTATCACACCAAAAAACCATGAAAACGACACCCATGACGCATATTATGAGAAAGGTCACAACCGCCATCTTGGATTCTCAAATCGACCATATTATTGACCTTAGCACCCTAAAAAACCATGAAAACGACACCCATGACGCATATTGTGAGTAAGGTCACGACCGCCATCTTGGATTGTCAAATTGACCCCATTTTTGACCTTAGCACCCCAAAAAACCATGAAAACGACACCCATGACGCATATTATGATAAAGGTCACGGCCGCCATCTTGGATTCTCAAAGCGACCTCATTATTGACCTTGGCACCCCAAAAAACCATGAAATCGACACCCATGACGTATTTTGTGAAAAATATTATGGCCGCCATCTTGCTTTTGAAGACGATTTACCACCGTCGGTAGATATGTGGACGCCATGAAAACCAAAAGTAAATAAAAAAATATTGGTACCCCTTACATAATATTTTTAAATTTGCCCAATGTTCTTTTGTACAAAAAGTTCGCGCAAGTGTCTAGTCGCGGAAGTGGTTGGGCGCAAACGTCTGTCGCGGAACTGTCTGGCGCGCAAGTGTCCGTCGCGCAAAGGGCTTCGCGCAAGTGGTTTGGCGCGGAAACGTCTAGTCGCGCAAGTGTCCATTCGCGGAAATGTCTATGGGCGCAAACGTCCATTCGCGCATGTGTCCATTCGCCCAAATGGCCGCGCGCAAGTGTCTTTCGCGCAAATGTCTTTCGCGCATGTGTCCTGATACCGGAACTATCCAGTAGAACAAGAGGGAACAAACTACTAAATGTAGTATCACCGGTCAGCTTGCCAAGTCTGGTGATAAAGTAGATATGCGAGCGATTAATTCGTTGATGCTTTCACCGGTTATATCTGGTTTTTGTATAAAAGATTTTTGCGACATTTCGCGTTGATTGTTAATTCTCTATGTGACGGTTTATGTGTCTTTTTCTGACATTATGTAAAGAGGAGTGCACGGGGGCAGTAATTAAATCCTTCTAATATTATAAATGAGAACGTTTGCGAGTTAGAGGATGTTTAAACTCCTTAACAGATTTTGAATAAACCATACTTTAATATAGCCTAAATGTCAGAATAACACATAGGGTACATAATATCGCGCTTTGACCCACGGAAGCAAAGCAGTCCAAGACAAAAAACGGCCGCCTGCCGGGGTTGCGGACGCCTGCCGGGGTTGCGGAATGTTTATGATAGTTACCATGACCCTGGAACATAAAGGGCAATTGAAGGAACATGAGTGGGTTTTAGTCAGTAAGAGTCTGACACGCCCTCCCGCCGCACCCAGGACGGGAGCAGTCATTGGATGATCTCCCACTCACCAAAAAAAAAAGCCCAAAAACGGTGAAACCGCAGAGTTACACATAGCTATTATAAAATATTATTACTTTAACAAAGATTTGGTAAAGTAAGGTAATGATCGTGAGTGCTATTTAGTCGTGACTGCCCTTATCTAAGTAGAATGGTGTTTTTACAAAGGACAAAATGTGATAATTACACATAAAGAAACCAACCACTGTTTATGTCCTTTTACAAATGGATAATGTTGTGACGTGATCAGTGTCTTTAATGTAACCGCATCCCCGATACCAAAAAAAACACCAAGAGCAAATAAATTTTATTTTGTCTAAAAAACTAAGAATTTAATGCAATATCATTGTCAAAATAATCCTCAAAATATATTCAACTACATCCTTGTTTTCAACAAATCAATGGCAACTTACATTTCAACAGTTTTCAAAGTCTGAAATTTTTTTCAGCACCGTCCGTACAGCATTACACCGCTCAATAAAAATAAAGGGGTCGTCGACCCGCGCTGACGTCAGCAGCGCAGTGGGCGGCCATTGTCTCTGCCGGTGACATATCACGATACTCATCGGAGCGATGTTTACATTATTCAGGCATTTGCGGCATCATAACTACATTTATTGGCTTCATTTGATTCGATGTATTTGTTACTATTCTATTAATAGTAAGCGGGTTTGTTTATACGTAAACCTAGGTGGAATTCGTGCTGAATTTAACTAATTACAACTTAGAATATTGCTCATCTTCCGTAGTTTATGTCGTGATAATGTAATCTTATGTAACTGATCAGGCATGCAGCAAAATTCCACGCTTTTGAAGAAAATTCGTTCAGTAGTGCTCGTGTGGTGTTTCAACACACTTTCCTTTGTTACGATTTTAATATATACAAGCTGTTTTCTATATCTTCTTTTGTCCATTTTCATACAAACCGTTATTCCGAACTTTATTTTATTCTTATTAAGAAACTAAGAGGAGTGGTTTCGGCTTTGACCAAAAAGCCTGCCGTTTTATTTATAAATACTTAAATATAGTTCAGTATTTTTTTTTTTCAGTTTCATTTTGTAGATCCATGTTTCATATTGAGTGCGCCTAGATATCGTTGAACATAGGCTTGGTGAGTAATAAAATAGTGGCGTAGTTTCAAAGCTCGAATTAAATTATGTGCTGGAAAGTGATGTTAAAAGCTTTCGTTTTTATGTTGGGGCGTGATTATGTGTGTATTCATAGCTTAACATAGAAGCATAGATTTTAATAGAATAAATATCTTAGAATTTGGATCTTGTGTAAATAACACATGACTATCTGAAGAAGTATATAAGGAATGCTTGTTCTTTTCAGTAGCTTTCAGAATAATAATCCATACTAATGTTATAAATGGGAAAGTGGGTCTGTCTGTCTGTCTGTCTGTCTGTATGTTTGTCTTTCTTTCACGGCAAAACGGAGCGACGAATTGACGTCATTTTTTAAGTGGAGATAGTTGAAGAGATGGAGAGTAACATAGGCTACTTTTTGTCTCTTTCTAACGCGAGCGAAGCCGCGGGCAAAAGCTAGTTTGTAATATATCCGAATTCATTTGTAGTTTGCAGCTTTGCATGATAAACAGCTAGTACGTACTCCTAGAAAACAAATAAATCCGTTACAATTCGGGTGGTCCAAACAAATATATATCTTTCGTACATCAAAGTGGTCTCACGACGTATGTTTCGCATATATCTAGCTCTTTGTAGTGGCGTTAACAATCTTTTAATATGTGCGACATAGTTTCTTTAATATCGGCCACGGTTTGTAACGAATACGAAGATAATTTGGCTGATGACGTCTCGATGGGGCGTGGTGAAGACTTGTGGTGATATGGTGATGTTAATGGTGGGAAATGGGTCGTTTAGAAGTGTAGTAGTTTAGTGTTTTGGGGCATGGTACATTAGCTATGCCTTTGTGCGTTGGCTTAAACTGTGACGCTGTTTTTCTAATACTTTATTATAACCTTTTGAATTCAGAAAGTTGAATCTTGTATGTTCCAAACCTTAGGCAGTAGGCTCAGTCTTATCGATAAGAAAATATTTTTTAATGAGAAACTATTATGTCTTCGCGATTCGCGATATATCTACTAACCTTTAGAATTTAATCTCTGGGATTTATAAAAACTAATTTTTACGTACGTTTTTGCTGCTAAACAGTCTTTTATTTTTGCTTTATGAGGGGGGAAATCAGGTTTTCCATTTCTCCCTAGGACGTGCAACAGAGTAAAGTATTGCGAAACTGGGTTATCCAACATTCCATAGCAAAACAGTAGCACATTTAATCAAGAATGAGCCAACCAACAGCATCATCTCGATAGATCAAGTACTTGATGGAAACCAGACGCACACTAATAGGTTTTTTGATCTCAACCTGACCTGTACAACATTCTGTTACAATATAGGTTAGTTACAAAGTTGCAACCGTTCAATGCTCTCTGAGAGCATCGGAGTCTTGGATTTCCAATGGATTTTCATTTTAAGATTTTTTTAAGCTTAGAACTGTATTTGAAGGGGATCAGGATCGTTATTTGCCAATCTACGAATTTATTTCCAGTGGCTTACCTAATTAATAATTAATGATCAAAGTTGTCTGACTAAATAACAAACCCTATGAATATTTTAATTAAAAAAACACTAATTCTAGTCCAACATCTGTTAATTTTTTTATATAATGTTTCAGATAGTCAAATCGGGTGATAGGTTCATAAGTCTTATTAGTGAAAGCAAAGTTTTCTAAGCATGCTAATTTCCAACTAAATCCTTTGCTCATTTAAATTGTATAACTATAATATTCAGTTATTTCTGTGATATTCAAAATCTTCTATTCTGCCTTTCTTTAATCTTTCTTCTATAAAGCATTACTTTTGAAAAGTGAATATTCTACACATCTCTGCTATTCCCTTTAGAGAATATCATCACAGTATAATCATATTTATGTTGTGAGCGTGAGTGACACAGTAGGCTCTCACCTAAATATATTTCGTGACATATGTTTTTATTGTGCGTGTCTTTATGGTGTTCGGCATGGTATACACGTAAGCCCATTCCGCGTTATGTGCCGTGACAAACTCACCTCTTTGCTATCGTAATAATCTGTTGATGAAAACATTTCTGTTTGTTATTCGTGTTTTAAAATTAAGATGGCGTCGTAAAATTATAAAGAATTTGTTACTTCAGATTTTACGAGTCTCTTCGGGATTACAAGAAAATTATTTAAATTTCTGCCTTAATTATAATTAAATTAAATATATTTTTATTTATTCTTGTCTTTTGATGTGATATAAAGTAATCAAGAAATAGCGAGATACGTTTCTTTGTCACTTTCGAAGATTACTATTTAATGTAATGTTTGTTGTGTATCAAACTAGTAACTATCACTCAAATTGCTGCACCCATTTAGATGTGACTTTCACTGTTACGATCGTAAATACGATCACGCTATGGTGTCATTACATTATGTGGTTACATTAGTATGTACTAAATAGCTATACTTATTACATTGTTTCGCAAATAAGCTACGAATTAATGATGTTATTATGTTTTTATTGTCTGTTACTGTTTTTGTTATATTTTGAGGCCTGCTATGTTGGTAATAACGTCGTCCGTGAGGGGTCACGTAATTATTTGTTGTAGCACCTGTTTTGCCTCCATACGATTCCTTTGTTTGCCCTTTCGAGCCCTCTTATTAATAATCGTTGTGTCATGAATAACGTCTGTGTAACTGTACGTTTATTTATGTATAAACCTGTCATAATTTTACATAGTGATTATAAATAAGAAGGTTAATCTATGG
This sequence comes from Athetis lepigone, assembly GCA_033675125.1. Classification (NCBI taxonomy): domain Eukaryota; kingdom Metazoa; phylum Arthropoda; class Insecta; order Lepidoptera; family Noctuidae; genus Athetis; species Athetis lepigone. The sequence continues at coordinate 18,871,263 of CM066224.1, forward strand.
ATAATTTCTTTGTGTATTGTCATTAAACCAAAAGAGAAATAAAAAAATAAACTATTGTTCTGTGTCTGTGTGTAACTTTTTTATAAAATGTATTTATTTATAAAACGTACCTATTTATAAATTAAATAAGCAATGTATGTCAGTTGTCGGGTTACCGTTGGCTGTACCTAGTTTGTGATCAGACGGCCGTGTGTGAGTTGTCCTAAGTTATTTAGACTTAGAATTTTTACGATTGTTATAATAAAAAGTTTTATCTTAAAATATATATTAACGACAGATACTTTCGTTACCTTGCCTTGTGAACTGACTGAGCTCAAACGGGGATTGGAACAATTTATAATGAAATTTAATCTACTTTTCTATCGGTGGAGAGCCACAGAGTAAGGGCAGTAGATCAAGTGAATGAAGTGTGGGAAATGGGTGCCGGGAATTAAAAAAAAGGGAAATAAAAACATGTTAGTTATATTTGTAAACTTGTGGGAGTTATTAAACTAATTTTAGAGTTTAAAGGCTTTTTTAAACTCCTATTAACTGTGTCAGTGTTGAGGAAAGATAAATTTGTTTGTTTTTGGAAGAACATTTTTCTGATAGACAACTTATTTCCAAGTACCAAAGAGAAATTACGTTTTATACTGTGATAATACTGATCATGATACACTTTTCTACTTTCCACTACTAAATGTGTTGAGTGATGCACTAGATAACCCTTAAAACCTACTGAACCTTACAAAAAATTAAACTGTACCCTTGAACCTTGTCCTACTGTTTTCTAGATACTGTGTCCTCCGCAAGTCATGTAGTTTGGTCCCTCATCACTGGTCACGTAACCTCCCGCTGAGCGCCTGGTTCTGAGGGGCTCCGAGTACGTCCGAGGCGTTCCGAGAGGTTCCGAGTGGTTCCGCGGGGCTCCGAAAGCCTGATGTGATGCTGCACGATCTTGAATATTCAGACCAATTGCATGACGACAGTCGTAAGATGTCGTGAATGTTACATGAGTGGCGGAGATTTCATGTGGTTCATGTAAGATTTATAAATTACTTTCAGGGGAAGTTGATAGTGGATACAGAATTAAGCCGGCTGTTATTCTGCAATGAATTTCTAGTCTAAGAATGATTGTTTGGATTGTTTCTGAAAAGAGAACGAGAGACGAAGACGACATTGTTACTTAGCACGCACTTTAGCATTGTTATTTTCTGACTGCGCTGATGTTTGGAAAAGGCACTAGAACGTACTGAAACTAAATCACTACCGAAGTCAAATCATCAGTCAAACCAAGAAAGGCATTTTGAAACGTCATTTAATTAATGGGCAAGAAACTCCAAACTTCGGTCATTCTCCAATTTGGCGTTCTTTGCCTAATTACTGTAACCTTTTTAATTCTTCATTGATTTATCTTAAACACATTAACGGTAATTAGGCAAAGAACGCCGAAATGGGAAATGACCGACTTACTCTTTTAATTTAAAAAATGATAGTGTTACAATAACTTTATGGTTAAATATGAATTTAAATGAATATAACAAAAAAAAACTGACACATAATTAACCTCTATTGTCACAAGTACAGCCCAAATTACGTAAAAAACGTTGTTACACAAAAATAATCACATCAATTAAATTATTATAATAACGCACAGGGAACGAATAAATGTATTCATAATTACATAAAAGGCTGTTAATTTTAGTGGGTTGTCCATGATTTACGTGGTGTTGGTAATTTTATTGAAAGCTAAGGTGTGCCCCGGGTATGCCTGTTCCATAAGCGAGAACTATTCAGTTAATGTGTTGGACGATTAATTGATATGGCTGGCTTAATGGGAATGGAGGTTCTGGGTGATATTAATATAGTAATGTAATTTTTTGATTAGTTAGTTGTATTTTTTTTTTATTAAACCTTGTGCGTTCAAAAGGAGCGGATGTTGCGTTGTGAAGTTATGAAGAGTTATCAGTGACAAGGCCATTCGTAATTAAAAAGTGAGAAAGGTGCGAGCTCACTAACATTGGTCTTATATTTAGGAGCAGTCAGTAACCTCCTCTATCCCTTTGTATGTTTGTGTGTATGTTTGTTACTCTTTCAGGCAAAAACTGCTGAACGGATTTTGATGAATCTTTACAGTAATACAGCTCATACATTAGAATAACATACAGGCTACATAACTTCACGATGACTTACGAGAACAGAGCAATTTTCAAAAACATAACAACGCGGGTGGACCGTGGGGACAGCTAGTTCATTAATATTTAGTTCCACCATTAAATACCTGGCTATTTCTTTCCCCTATTATTCATATTTGAGTGCCCATATGAACTATATTTACTGCTAAAGACCGTTTACCCTTTTATTTAGAAGTACTTACATCAACGTTTCCCGCATGCTGGCCCCGCATGCGTCAGTGCTGTCATCTACAAGAAATGGGGCATGTCTGTCTGTCTGCCAAGGGTTGACCACCTATACGTAACTTGGTTTTTCAATAATAATGTTTGTAACGCAATATCTAGCGATTGCAGAACATAGAAAGTACTTATATTTCTAAAAAGTTTTATTCGAACTATGCAAATTACGAAGAGGAGAGTTTAGAACCAAAAACGAAAGTCCCTATGTGAATCTTGTTCTGGAATCGTATCGTCGAACGTATTGTAATCAAAGGATGTCATTCAATATTAATATTATCAAACAAATAATATTGAGCATAAAATTTTATTGAAGACAACTTTCTTTTGGTGTGAAAACTAAAAAAAACCAGGTAGCGTTCAATAAAACACACGCAAATCATTAAGCTTCATTGTAATAAACTGTAAGATATTTTTCGTAAAAAAAAGTTAAAACTTTGATGTTTTGATTTCACCCTGGACAAAGAATGATCCCAAAGGTTTGTTAAGTGTAATATAAACACATTATCAAAAGAGATTTTGGAGGCTAAGTTTGGTTTCTTTTATAGTTCATGGTTAGTTCTATTACCAATACCTGGTAATGTGTGTATCTAGAGGAACACAAACATAGACTGCAATCTATCAAACCAAGGAAGACAGGTTCAAAGAAAAAGTATGAGAAAGTTTTAAAGTTTACGTGATCAATAAGTAAAATGGCAAAACAAAGCTGTTTGCAGTTCGTTCACACATTAATATCTGTTTCCAGTATTTTATTACATCCTGGACGTGCTAATAAACACGAGATGGCTCTGCCGTTCATCAATTCGAAGGCCAGTTAAATAATCAACAAACATGGTGTTTATTTTCGCGTGTACTCTGCCATTTTCTACTTTGTTATGGTCATAAAAAGAACCTGTTACAGCTAGTTATGTGTAATTTTATAACAAACCAAACACGAACACGCAACGCTCCACTATTTAAGACAAATAATAGAATAAAACGCGCGGTTAGCAACAGTGGCTCTGCGCGGGCGCACCCGATCTAGGTCGGAGCGATGACCCGTGCCGAGTGTGCCCGAACACAGCCGAGCACGCACGAGCTCTGCCGAACTCTGCCGAATGCAACTTTTAGATCCTTTTTTCACAAATATATCACACGGTTTTGTTTGACAAATTAATTATCTCTAATGGGACGTATGTAGGTAAATGGTAGTTTTGATTGGTTGCCACATGGTTCACAAAAATAGAGTGTTACGTAAGGCCCAGCGGTAACAGTACCGAAACAAACAAACAAATAATTGTTTTCTTTGTTAAATGTCAGAGCGGATTCGACGCTTGTACCACAAACAGCGAGTAGGTACTGTTACAAACGAAATGTTCGATGGAAATTGAGTTTTAATTAAAAAGCAATTTAATATACAAACGGTTTAGAAAAAATAATAGTTTGTTTTGTTATCGTAGGCCTGTGGTAGAGATTTGAATTTAAGAGCATTGAGAAATCCATTTGTGTTAGAGGATTGTGTCAGATTATATGACTATGTGTATGTTGACAGGTTATCTACTTGACAATGCTTTTTGGGTTTTGTAATTTTACTGAAAATCTAATGCTATGTTAACTGTGCTTAGTTTCATTTATTTATATGAGGGATCACGCAAGTACAGATGTAGATGTCATTGGCGCAAAATGCCTGATTGATGAATTCAAGTGCTACGCTGTGCTACGCTAGACTACGCCGTGCTACGCCACACTACGAGTACACACTACATTAAGTTACGTATTACTTCGCTACGCTAGGCTACTCTTTGCTCTATGCTCTTATTTGCTGTAATACCTAGTAATTATACTAGTACAGTATGTTGCCTCATTAGTCTGACCCACCCCTATTTTTACAGATGAGAAATCAAACCATTTCTTTCGCTCTGTGCGAAGTGGAAGTAAGTATCAGACTTTTACTAAAGTCAAGCTACTGTGCGCTAAAATAGCATGATATAAATCGTTCCAAGTACTCACCTATCTCCATAAAAATATTATAACATTACATAGGTATTTACATTTAACAAGTTTATTACAAAACAAGTTGTGTGGCCAACTGTACTAGACGATGTACAAAAACAGAGCGCGGCAGCACGGAGGCAAAATGTCAGTAAGCATTCAGTTGACGGACAGACAGACAGGTTGTTTATGTGAACCTGTACAAACATGCGCTTTCTATACGTTCTTGGTGTGTATTAATATGTAATGGCGAACCTGACGGTTCTGGAAAACCGTTAAAAATGATGAAGCAATTATTTTAAGAAATAGAAGCTTGTCGAAGGAAGATGAAATAAGAAAAGTGTTTTAAGGAAACTTGTATGAATTTACAATAAATGTAAATTATTTAGGTTCGATACCAGACTAGTATAAATTTGACTTTTATAATTATCTGTACAATTGAGTTTACATAGAATATCACTGACATTGACGAATGAAAATATCGTTAAGAAACTCAATCTGCTTTAATGAGCAAAAATAATCATAAATTGTTTCAAAACTTGTCATATAGTTATGCATGTACTACCTATCGTAATATTTAATAACGTTATTAATAATACAAGGCGCTACTAGAAACTATTCATTTAGAAAGTTATAACTATGCTATTGTTTGTAAAAGAAATATTACACTCATAAACAAACACTGTTGGTTCTGTTTGTTTGTCATAGATAGACTTCGGAAGCATCATGATAAAAAATTGTGCGTTAAAAAGGCTGCCGGTAGAGTTCATTGGTTTATTATGCAAACGGGGAACAAATCATGGGTACACAGTTATTTTTAAACATATACATAAGTACTAGCTTTCACCCGCGGCTTTGCCCACGTTAATGTCGAAACTTCCATTCCCCATTTTGCACCTTTAGGATTGGAATTTAAAAAAGGATTTTTAAGAGGATTGGAAATTCTTAAAACTCTTTTGTTAGTGGATATTTACTTTTAACAAAGAACAAACCCTCCTTTACATCTCTAGAACCAGCAGTATGGGCTGTAAGTTGATATAACAAATAATCCGTCAGTGAGTTTAGAATTTTTATATAGATAGATAATTAAGCTGTGGACAGTTGAAGATTTCTTTCGCCTGGAGCCAACGATGGATCAGGTGATCCTTAGCAAAATGCATGTCATCAAAATCATCATGCAATATTTCAGTACAATCAGAATCCGGAATCTATACTAATCTATACTAATCTATACTAATATTATAAAGCGGAAGAGTTTGTTTGTTTGTTTGTTTGTTTGTTTAAACGCGCTAATCTCAGGAACTACTGGTCCGATTTGAAAAATTCTTTTTTTGTTAGTTAGTCCATTTATAGAGGAAGGCTTTAGGCTATATAACATAACGCTAAGACACATAGGAGCCGAGCAGTAATGAAAAGTGTGACAAAAACGGAAAAAAATATTTCTTTTGAGAGATTCCATTGCGTGCGCTGCGGAAATGGTTGAAGTTACGCAAAAAATATGTACTAAAGAATTGTTCCTCTTAAAAAGTTCAAAAAAAAAGTCCGCGATAGCATATGTCTAATATTTATAGTTCACTCAATATAACCATTTTTATGGCCACGAATTTAGTTCTAAAATAATTCATGATTTGCCAGGGTGTTTTCATCAATACAGTATTAATCCTTATTATTATAAATACGTTACTCAATACCAGTTTTTAATTTTGTACAAAATTGCAGTTTACATAATTTAATTTTAATAAATATCTTCTGAGATATAGCAGTTTTAAAATTACTCCGCACACCAATGTAAAGTCGCGGTCTGAAAAGGTTTACCAATTTTGAAAGTACATTCTATATCACACTTTTTGCATTAAAATCTAAAATGCCATATCATGTGACTTGTTACCTTTTAGAAGTTATTATGCAAAATGAGACAACGAGAATAACAAAGACGTTACTAAGCAACGGCGTCGGCTTAGCCATGTTTCGTCTCTATCGTGCACTTGACGTTTGGCAGTTGTGTAACAGTGACAGGTATAGTGCCAAAGTAAGTGCTTTGAAACTCTTTTCTTAATTTGTTGAATTGACATTTGTCAAAAAATATCGTTTGAACGTCGTTTAGACAAGAGTAAAATTTTACGAAATATTATTTTTCATATCGAAATAAAATGGCAAGTTTACCCTGGAGTAAGGGACAATCTTTGAACATGGACATAGTTTTATATCATTAGTGCCCTATCACGAAATTCATTACAACTATTGTGATTTACTGTGCTGTGAGGTTTGAATAAGATGTCACGGCGAAGAAGACCAAAAATAATAGATCATGGAAATGATTCAGGAAGAAGTGATGATGCCTACTACGAGATAGATCACGCTGTGCTCGAGTGATACCAGAAAATGATACCAGAAATACTGATCTATGCGCGTGTCTTGTTGCATCTATGCACTGGTCGTAACTGCGGAGTAATGTTATACTTGATATTGAATAAAGATTTTTTAAGATTTGATTTATTATTTCCTTATTTAAAAAAACTAAATTGGTCGTAGCTGTGGATCCGTACTAGTTCATACTACTATTATAATTGCGAAAGTAACTGTCTGTCTGTCTCGCTTTCGCGCCAAAACTACCGAAACGATTTAAATGAAATTTGGTACTGAGTTAGTCTATAGCCTGAACAGGGCATAGGAAAGTCTTTTATTTAATTCCAAGGGAACGGGAACTACGCGTACGGTAAAACCGCGGGGGTCAGATAGTATTTACCAAAGATTTTATTCAGTGCTTTTTTTCTTCATATTCTTATTCAAAAAACTAAATTAGTCATAGCTGCGGAATGATGTTATACCAGATATTGAATAAAGATTTTTTTAAACTTTTATTTATTATTTCTTCATATTCTTATTAAAAAAAAAAGTTTTACAAAGTAGGTTTTCTGTATATCAAACCTTTTTAGTAGTTAGTCCATCACCTAAAGCGATTGATTGTCATATCATTAGAAAAAAATAATCTATGATCAATCAAATTATCATGAAATAGACATTTAGAACTTGTGGCCTTAATGTGTGCATGCAATTGTGATCCTTATGGTGGTAACCACTTTCAGACCGCGACTGTATGATGCCACGTACGCGTAGTGACAAGGCTTGCCTTTGCAAGATATTCGTGGCTAATATAATCAGAATAACACATAATATTGTGCTGCATAACATTGCACCATGAGCCACGAGAGCCGGTCATTATTAAAAAAATAAGATAACGGGGGTGCGTGGGGTCGTTCGTACGTTTATTCCAACTTTTTAATTTTGTACAAAATTGCCGTTTACATTACACATCATTTATAATTTCAATAAATATTTTTGGAGATATTCACAGTTCTAAAACTACTCCGCAGCAATATAAATGATAATTAATACATACGGGCCGTAACAAGACTGGCCGATCGATGGCTTTGAAAAAATTCGTAGCTTATACATCAGAATAACACATATTATTGTCCTATATAACATTGCGCCATGAGCCACGGGAGCCAATCAGTATCCAAATATCTAACGCGGGTACGCGGGGATTGTGCGGTCCATGGCCCTCTATGGAGCTGGAGAGGGACTGAGGGCGTCCCAGAAGGTCATACTCATAGCCATTCGGATGGTGCATGGATCTCCTGCCTGCCTGATTCTTGCGGCATGGGATTTGGAGGCAACAGTCCTTGCACACATGTACCACGCAGAGTGGCGCGTGGAAGTGCAACGCCGGGGCGAAACTCCGCTGCCGCGGCTATTCAAGGCGCGGCACACAGAGTTCCTACGGGATCTCATGGCGGAATAAAGACTGCGACTGTCGCAACCCAGGGCTGGGCACCCCTCTTTAAGGAGTGGCTAGAGTGCGCCTCGACGCTCTCATATATCGCCCGTCACAGGTCCTCACCGTACACGGATACTTTGAAAGGTTCCTGTGTCGGATTCGAGCGGTAGTGACGCCTGCGTGACACGGTGGAGCATACGGTGGAGGTATGGGCCGCTTGGGTAAGCCACCGCCGTGTCCTTGCAGAGGCGATCGGCGGGGGTGTCCTCTCGCGCCCGGCGCTGGTTCTGGCCATGCTTTATGCTGCATCGCAGGCGTGGGCCTGTGGACGGCAAGCGTTAGGTATCTCGCCACCCGACTAGGACCGGACCCGTGTCGACGGCGGGTCGATGCTTCTAATAGTTACCGCGGCCCCGAAATAAATAAGGGTAACCGAAGGGACATTATTGGATTTTAGTCAGTAAAAGTCTGACATTCCATCCCTCCCCAGGAGCGGGAGAATTCATAAAAAAAAACTATCTAACAGTTTTCGAATCAGTGTGTTCGCGACAACGCCATTGGAGCTCTTTCAAGCATAAACAACCCTAATAATCTTTTCGTGTTGGTGCGTTCACTGATGGTTCCACATAGTTAATAATATTATTTATAAAGAAGCACTGGAAAAAAAAGATTTTTTTTTGTGCAGTATCCTCCAACAGCGCTTAGCACTAAAAATGACATTGTTAGGTTTCGACATCCACGCGAACGAAGTCGCGGGCACAGCTAGTTAGATATAAAGCTTGCAAGATCCTGTCTACACGTATCAACAAAAATACACTACAAGTTAAAACTATATAAACGTATTATAATCTAGTAATAAGGGGAACTTCACGAATCCCTCAGGCATTCTCTAACAATCGATCAATACAACCCCCTATAGAATGATATTATGCACATGTCAAAATATGTAGGTATAATTGTACATAACAGTAAATGAAAACTGTTCGCGATTTCCTGTGTATATATGTGTACGCTTCTTCGGAATTACAAAAGGGATTATGATGTGGTTTACATCAATAGATAGATTAAAGAGGAAGGTTTAAATTAAAGAAAAGCCAATACTTTCAAAGATATTTAACACTAGTTCAAAGCTAGGGTGTGTCGCTCTTAGATATATCTCTTAAAAATGCATAGAAAGTACCTATTATCCAAGCGTCATGACTCAACGTCTACAACGTCAACATCATCAACAGATAGAATCATAATCAAATTGTCATCAGGGCCTCGCATAGCAACACAATACGGAAGCCGGTACAACCGAGCTTTAGCAACAACTTTCATATGTCTGCCGTGCCGGACGGTTGCCGGACGGCTGCCGGCTGCCGGACCGGTGCAATTAACACGTGGAGACGCCGGCGCCAGCGTCATCTCGCTTTCTAATATCGACTGTGTGGGTACAGTTGAGGAGGAAAGTGGTTGGGTTGTTATTGCAGTTTTCTTACGGTATTGTAAGATTTGGTGTAGGTAAGTGATTATTAGTTGATGTGATTTCAGAAAAGACTAGTTATTTTATATAACTCTTGCTACGGAAGCGTCATTTATTTACACCATGTTTTCTAGCAGCAGCGTTTCGTTTTTAAGGCAATTTGTGATCCAGATTTTTCCTATACAGGAAATCACTTATTCCATCATAATTTATGATTAAAGGTTTACACATTTTTGTGTTACATTTCCCTAATATTATCAGCTAATTGCGGCGACAGTAGTATTACGAAAATATCTTTATTACGAATACAAAGTTCCCAATAAATTTCAATAAATTTTAAATCATATTTTTTTGATTTCAGGCATGTATTTCACTTCTGCCTCCGCCTGTACCGGGCAGTAGGACAAGAGATCACTTCACGTAGCAACAGCACCGGTCCCAGCGACGAGCGGACCCGTCCTGCCTAGCACGGAACCGGTCCCACTCTAGCGCGGGCCCTAGCTGTGCGGCCGCAGTGCAAGCGGTGACTGGGGCTAAAGCGGGAGCGACGAGCGGGCGCGGTGGCCATAGCGGCGAGCGAGTCGTTGTAGTGATTTGTTTAGCGAAGACAGAGAGGGTTTATTTTCTCCGTTCGCCACCCGCGTTTGATCGCTTGTTACCTGTGCGCATAGTGTGGATAGGAGCATCTAAAACTACGCATGTTATGTCGCTCTGTATAGATGGTTAAATGTATAGGAATGTCAAATGACCGAGCTTATTGACAACCCTATACATATAACGATATATTCTACAATGCCACGTTAAGGGCGGTTCGGTTGCGCTAATCTCACTTATCAGCTCTAGACAGTTTATTTCCATCAACAACATCAATTATGTATGAAGAAGCATTCATTTCAAATCGTTGTTTACAAAGGACATACGCTAAATATAGCAAAATGGGAGTAGTCCCTTAGTTACTTTATTATGGACGCAAAGGCGCATTTCATATGTTTGGTACTTCCATCATGCCAACCGCGCTTGCCATCATTGTGACCGAGGCCTAACGGCCCACCTCTATCGGCCCACCTCTAGCGGACCACTTTGCTGATACCGTTGAACTATCACCAAACTGGTTGTGATTGAAAATTGGCGTGAATGGTACATCGCTAAATAATTGCTTTGTTATTGTATTTACAAATTACCGCTTTTGTTAGTTGCTTTGTTTTTATGTAATTTGATTGAAAGTGCTTGAAGTGAAATCTTTGTGAGGTCTCCGTTACTTCTCATGTACTTTTTGTTGTTACTATTCCTTATGTGTTTAGATTACATGTAGAACCCTTGGTGTTGTGGTGCCTGGTCTTTTTTAGGTAGCCATAAAAGCAACCTGTAACCAATCATTTGCTGAATTATGTAGACAGCACAGCACCTTTTAATGTTGAATGTTCAACTTCTTTAGTATACTTACCGTTATATTAATGTCTATAAAACAAAGATGATTAAAACGAACTCTTTTAAAGTCTATAATTGTATTGATTCAAATTCATCAAGCGAGGCCTATGAAAGTGCTCTTTTGACGAGGGAAGCACCCAGGTTTGAGTGCAACTGCCCAGGCAGCGTTAAAGGAACTATTGTTAATCGGGTATATCAGAAACTTGGAGTACCGAGAGTCTCAGACTCACGGAGATAGAATGTCGTAATTGACAAACATTCGTATATGGAGACACAGAACTTGAAAATAGACTGTCTCCATACACTCACAAATATAATACACTTTTTCTAAAGAATCAATATTTCGTCGGCAGTAGAAAACAACAAACGTAACGAGTAAGTACGTTCTATTATTGTAATATCAGGGCTACACCGGCTCAATACAATAAATAACAATCGTTAGGCGAGAGCAAAGGGCGCGGGGCCATTTATCTTGAAGGGCACGCTTAGTACCCACTGCTAAACCTGTTTGTGTTGCAACAGCTTTCTGCTAATGTTAACTATACTAATTACGTACGGGTTGGATTGCTTTGACTTTCTTTGAGGAGGTTTTTCTGTTACTAAATGTAGTAAAGTATAATGATTGTTGAAATCTCTATCAAATTCAAGTGTTTTCCGAGGATCGAGTGTATCAGCTTCCAGACTTCGGGTTGATTTGCGAGAAACTATTACTCGAAAAATGACTTGTTTAACTTAAGAATTGGACTCAAGAGTTCAAGACCTGAGCTCAGAAATCACGCACAACCACAAGAATAACGGAAAAGTTGATAGTGTAGAACGGAGGTGGAGATGAGATAATCGTCTTACACATTATGAAGAACACACTTAATACACATGGTTTTCAAAAGACACACCCAACCAGAACCACATAACATTTAATATTTTAGTTTCACGAGCTCAAACCAGTCCACAAAGAAGCATCAGCCTCAACAGAAGGGACTAAAAACGATCTACACAAAAATAATCGTAAATAAATAAAAACGCATTCAATTTCACAATCCCAACATTTTTATATGAACACGAAGGCGCTGACCATAAAAGTTTAGTCGTCTAACTTTGGCCAGTCCGCATTACAGGGGACTCCGAATTATGGCCCATCCACCTATAATTTTGCCCATTTGACCGTAGCGATGTGAATAAAAATGCAATAAAGATACCCATACTCGATTAGACTGGCAGCTTTACGTATGTGTAGATAGTTATAAAGTATTGAAAGGAACTAGTTCTATGGAAATAGTTTAAGAGGTCAGGTGTCTCCGTGGGCGGAGCTAGTGGTGCTTAGTTTGTGGGAGGTTTAGTACCTGGTCTTTGGATTCAAGATAACAGTATCATAGGTTCTGTGTTCCTCTGGTGTAGTTACTGTAAATATCCGATAATACGCTTTACCTGTCGGGGATGTGGATTATTCTATGCTAAGCTGTCGACTCATGGTAGGTAGCAGGAGGAACCGTAGGTAATAGGCACAACCCTCCGTTTTCTCCAGACGGCTGATATTCAAATTAACTCTTTGTTTTTTCAAATTATTGTTTTTTTTTTGTTCTAGTGACTGACATTCCAAAGTGCTATTTAATGGTCTAATGAAAATAAACAATTTATGTTTTTGAGGAATCCCATAGCAAAAAATAAAGATCAGGAATGCTTTGGTACACTGCAGCGATGCGATGACAACGCTTTAAATGGCGAAGAGAATAAGGTTCTATTTTCTACTAAAAATAATTTTCGAAACTATGTATTCTATAGCGATCGCTTGTCAGCCATACAAGTCAAGTCTTTCTTATTCTAAAATGTTTCATCTCTTTGGTCTATTTAAACATATTGTATCCAGAAACTGCAAAATAGGTGTCATTACAGCAATATCTGAGTTTGTACAGTACTGAGGTGTCTCTCTGGTATGGTTTAAAAATTTGAACATAATCCGCCTTATTACAAAACAAGGTTTTTCTTTAAACCAGGTTTAAACCATTGAGCCAGGTTTTGTAATTTGAATCTTATTCTGATACAATCAAGATTCGAAATACAAAACCTAGCTCAATGGTTTAAACCTGGTTTAGAGAAAAACCTTGTTTTGTAATAAGGCGGTTTGGCTTTAAGTACCTGTCGTGGATGCTGATTATTCGTCAAGTGTGTGCGTCCCATATACTGGGCTGTTGACTCATGGTAACAGGAGGAACCCTGGAAAATAATTTTCGAAACTAGTATTGTGATAATAGATTACACACCTACAACGATTCCACATACTGTATAGTTGTCATAATACCATTACATACATTACACTATAGATTGTATAGCAACAGTAAATTATGACGTCATTTGTTTGTCAATTCTATTCACTATTTATTGCTTCCGAACAACTAGAACCTGAATTTAATTGTTAATTGACACATAACCTGGTATTTAGTACTAATAAAGTGTTTTTTTACCTGTGTTTTAAGACAATTTAATAATGATATTATTTTCAACGGGATTGTTAGTGCCACAATAAATCGTAGTTACAACTCAACGACAAAAAATCAATCTTCATATTTCTTTCTTCTCCCACTTTTATATATACATAACTACCTTTCGCCTGCGGTTTAGCCCGTGTAGATGTCAAACTTTCATCCACTATTTTATCTAATTTTTTTTTCTCAATAGTTAACTACTCTTCACAAAGGACACATACTCCAAGTTCCATGTCTCTAGGACCATGTCTCTAGGACGGCTTGGGCGTTGTTATATCAACAGTCATTCAGGCTATCAGTTTCAGAAAAAGTCAAAAGTCAAAACGTTTATTTCCATTAGAGTTATTTAGGCTATCAGTCAGTTTACCATTTTTTTCCCTATGTAAATATAGGAGACACAAGTTTCGTGACGCACAGTCGAAACTACAGAAGCTATAATCATAAAATTTGCACAACAAATAGTTTATTTTATGACCTAGAGGGACTACTACTAAGAGCAACTGTTGGAAATTAAACTTCTGTGGGAGTAAAATAAGGAATTAAACTTTGTATGAAAATAGGCGATCAATACCGCAGGATTCAGCTAGGTATATTATATCTTAAGAATAACCCATGTGAATATAATAGAACCCGCCAGAATCTCCGCAGTACAACTCAGAGGTCAGGTCCCCCTGACCTCTGAGTTAGGTGTGAATTAGTTGTTTATTCTCAGAGTATCCGGAAACTGAGCAAAACATAGGAAAGATACGGCGGGTGTATGTGTGATAATGATTTTATTAACGTATTTTTTTTTTTCACACATATCAGGGCAATGGCAATAACAGTTTTTTGTAGGCAACAGATCAGAAACAATCGTGGTGCGAAAAGACTTAAGACCAACGTGATGCCCACGGAATGTTTTTAATAGTTACCGTGACCCTGGAACATAAAGGGCAATCGAAGGAACATGAGTGGGTTTTATTCAGTAAGAGTCTGACACGCCCTCCCGCCGCACCCAGGACGGGAGCAGTCATTGGATGATTCCCACTCACCAAAAAAAAAAAGGGTAACGGACCCCACCTCTCATTTAGTTAGTAGTCGGGAGTTCCAATCTATCCTCTTTTTCAATTCATGTGTATTTTACGAACCTGGGCTTGTAATGAATCCAAAATCGCTTGATAATCCGTGGTGTATGATAAGAGCCGTTGCAGCGAGACAGTAACAGGCTGGTGTAAGTAACGTTCAGAGATATACAGACGTTCGAAGTATGATTCTCTAAACATAAAATATTTTATGTTTTATTTTACCAAGGCAACTTAAGCAAAGGAAATTGTAGAGATCGACTAGCTAAGCTATCCAACCCGAAAAATAGAAACCACAGTAATATCATAATATTTAGAATAACTACGGTATTTTCTTCATTCTACATCTTAAAGCAACATACCAGAAATATGGCGTCGGCTTAGCCGCTGAATATATTCAGTCCATATGTTATAGGTAGCGGGCCTATTGACATCATATTGGGCACGCTTCCAAACGAGTGTGTCAAGTGAGAAGTGCTCACGTAAACAGCTGTACACTTGTGGCCTCATCTAGCGATCGGACATTCGTGGTTCACTGAGAGACGATCGATAGCTTAGAGCTTCAGCCAGCTGTTAGAATCTAGGTCCAATGACGTCACTTTAAAAAGTTGTTCATCTACTGACTAATCATCAGTACAATTTACTCGGAAATACTTATATTTTTCGCGTTGGGGTAGGTTCGCCCGAGATACGGGTCGATGACTGCACACAACACTCACACAAACAAAATACGTCACTTTTATACACACACCAACTATCCTTACACTCCTACAATAACCTCGAAACCATTTCAACCTACAAATAAGGTCTAAAACCGTCTAACTTTCAATTTCAGAACGGCAGAACATAAAATGGTTTTTTGTCATAATCGAATGCAGTTTGTGTATGTGTGCGTACCGCTCGAAAGATAATAATAGTGTTGTGAAAAAGTTGCGAAATTTTTTGTCGAAACTGATTATAAGACATTAGGAATCGAGTCGATTGTCTTAGATTGCGCGTAAAAGGTTGGTGTTGTGTAACTAGTGGTGATTGGTTTGCTTTATAATTGGCTGAGGAGTTTGATTAACGGTTGATTGCTGCACCATTGTTATTTTTTGGGGCAATAAACTAAGATGAGGGTCCTTGAAAATATTATAATTTTGGACAGAATAAAAAAAAACTACAGGTTTCCTAATCGCTAAGTCAAGTTGTCAAAACCGCAATGAAATGTTACCTTCGACTTGTATTGGGTATGTCTATATTTCATCACTAGCCCTGTAGGTACGACATCGATAAGAAACACTGACGATAACATCGACGGCACGTCACTACAGCCTCGGGCACTGCACCCACTCACACATGCACAGCGCTCGCTTAGCAACCGAAGTGAAGGCAGAAAGATCTACTACAGCGCCCTCTACCACCGCAACAGACCACACCTTTCTCTTCAAACACTGATAGAAACCACCGCTGGTTTACCACAAAGCTCTAACAAAATAATACATAGAAAAAATGCAATGCACACGAAAATGTAAATACGGTCGTAGTTATAACTTTCCAAGGTAGCAGTTCATAGAATCGCGATCTATTTTCTAGGTTATATAGCTGTTATAAAGTAAAAACATGTTGGCACATGGACTTATATTTTAAATGGCGGATGCATTTGCCATGTAGGACGGGACTAGGTTTTCTAAAATAGTCTAGAAATGCATTCTTAGCGCTGAGCAGGTTAAAAAAGCGATGTTGAAATCTGACGAGGTTTCTCTTGACGTCAAATTTGCATTTTTATATGGAGATAAGTGATTTGTTAGTTTTTAGACGGGTTTGATGAGGTTTCATAAAAGTTAAGCTTATAGGCACGTCTTGTGTTATTACGAGCATGGTTGAAAAGTTGTTACGAAAACGATTTTGCGGCCTATTAGGTATGAGCAGCCAATCCTTTGTTTGTATTTTGATGAGACTTTCACTCTCTTGCATAATCGTCACGCCTTAGATGGCAAAGGGTTTGAAAGAAGTACCTACATTGTCTTTAGGAGTTCAACTTGTTGGTAATCCCTTGTGTGGTATCATCATTATAATATGTAAGGTCTTTGTGTTAGATGCCAGCTTGAATCATTAATCGTCATTTAAGCCGTAATTATGATAAAATATCACTTTGAACACTAAGCCTTTAGTGTTTGATTTTAAAATACAATGCAGCTGTCATGAGTTGTTCTATTTAGAACTTATATGAGGTTGAAATATAATAGATTTGTAAGAAAATATTGGAAGTTGTCCGTATTGAAAGTTAAAACAATCCTTATAGAATTGTGAAATTTTCCAATTTTCCGCGTAATTTTCTTAATTTTTCGTGCCGTAATAACCTTTTACGAAGTATTAGAAAACATAAAAAAGTAAAATGAAATCGATTAAGTCGTTCTCAAGTTATGGCGTGACCGAGGGAAATTGAGACTCATTTTTATTTTTGTATATGTCTATAAATAGACTGGTTTACTTTCCAAAATAGAAGCTTCGCAAGTAAGTATATCTACCTAGCAAAATATGACAGCTATGTTGTTACTAACCTAATTATTTTGTCGTAATTATAAGGCTTCAAGAAACAAGAAATCTTATATATAATCTATATATATTTAAATCTTATATATATTTAATTACAGGGTTTTTTCTTAGAAGAATATGTCACCCCGATGATTGCATACAATATATATATATATATATATATATTATACTAAATTAATCTACCCGCAACCTAACACATAACATAAACAAATGATAAAGCGTTCTAGCCTCACTTGACAATGGTGAGGCTAGAACACTATTAAAGAAACCGACACTATAGCCGCTAAGGAAAGTTTCACGCCTTTGGACTCCCACACGAACACACTCCGCCAGGACATGATGCACATCTTCAGTAATTCCACAGGCAGAACAGTTAGGTGAATTGACTTTGCGCATCATAAATCCAAAGTTATTGAGCGGAATGTGTCCAGAACGGAGTCTTAAAGCCGTCACAACTTCTTGCCTACTCAAGCTCCCCTCACTGAACCAAAGCATACGTGGAAGAGATGGCTGAACCGTACGATACCAGATACCCTTAGTTAAAGATCTTTCATTTGAATATTCAGCCCATGATTGAAAACAACTATCTCTAACTAAGGGAATTAGCTCAGTGTACCACGGAGGACAAGAATATGTTTCTCCATCACATCCCGCTTCATTAGCCAAAAGGTCAGCCATCTCATTTCCTTCCAGTCCAACGTGAGATGGAATCCACTGAAAAACTATTCTTATACGCTTGGCAACAAAATCAGGAATAATTCTTAATATAGTATACGCCAGTGGGAGACCCCTAAAAGAAGTAGTACTCGTAAATTTTATAAGATGTAAAAGAGCGCTTTTTGAATCAGAGAAAATAACAAATCGATTACCGGCCAAGGATTCGACATAAGCCAGCGCTTCAGATTAGTGTTGCCCAAATTCAGTCTTGGTCTTGCAGTCTTGGTCTTGTTCTTGCGTTTTTGCAAGACCAAGACCAAGAACAAGACCGCGTATTTTTAGCAAGACCAAGACCAAGACTGACCGTGCAAGACTTGAGCAAGAACAAGACATAGCCTGCAAGACTCTTGCGTCTTGCAGCTAGGACTTAGCGCTATTTCACTGAGTAGTTAGGTGTAACAGTTCGGTGTATAGGTAGGTACGCTTAGGAATTCTATGAGACGCAAAAAACTGTATCAAAGAATATGAAAAACTGGACCTATGCGCATTACGACTAATACCATAAACATAGCGAATAAAAAAATATCTATTAAAATCAAACTGAGTGCTTGCATAGTTATGTCGTAAAACTGTGGTTATGTTTTAACCATCGGCACTTTGATAATGCGGCATCAAAGGTTTTGTACTTACTTCTCAAAGAAATTTGCCGCTTTTCGGAAGAACATGGTTATGATACACGCGCCGGCGGCTTCTTTTGAAATCTAAAACAATCGTTGCCGCCAGGCCGAAATCATATCATTTGTGACACTATTTGATTGCCGCCATAGGGCGTAGGTATACTCATGCAAAATAATTTCGAATTTTTTTAAGAGTACCTACAGGTGTTCCAAAGAATAAATAAGTTTCAGAGTGCTTAGAATGAAAATGAATACATTATACTGATCACGCAAGTAGTATTATGATTAGGATAAAATGGTAAGGATAGGTACTAGATGTCATATTAATTCATTCTAGTAAGTATATATTATAATATTGATTACTTTATATCATTACATCAAATCTTCAGTTATTTATTAATCTGCTTGATCTTTACTATGGCTATGTTAATTCAAGATCACAATGTTCCAATTCTAATACGTTTTTCTAAGATTTAAAGTAAACTTTAATAAATAGTAATAGACTAATAGGTGATTGCAAGACTTGCAAGACTCTTGCTGCAAGACCAAGACCAAGACCAAGACTGGGAGCGCAAGACCAAGACCAAGACCAAGACCAGGTGTATTGGCGCAAGACCAAGACCAAGACTGGCTAAGTCTCGTCTTGTTCTTGCATTTGGGCAACACTACTTCAGATATAGCAATTAGCTCTAAATGCATGACTGAAATATTAGATACAGTAATTATCGTGTTTAGAACCGTCCGTATACAAGCAGTTAAAACCAGAATAAAGGTTGTTTAGAGAATAACAACATATTGATCTAAGGCTATGAACATCATAACAGTGCTTAGGCTTATCTACTGATTCTAAACAAGGCTTCACAATGTCTGATAAGTCTATATTGCTGACCCAAGTGTCCATGGAGAACATGCCAATTTTATTGCTGCAGTACATTTCTTCTTGCTTTAGAACATCATGAGACAGAACTAACAGTGGCTTTTTCTTATTTCTCCAATAAGGATTATTAAAACAAAGATCACTAAGTTCTTCCAATACATTAATTAAAGAAAATTTGTAACACCTAGATTTTAAATAAAATTTACCAGCTAAATATTTTCGACGTACAAAAAGTGGGGGATAATAACAATTCAGACTCCATCACGTGAATCGGAGTACTTTTAATGAACCCACCAATCAGTCGAAGGCAAATATTTTGTAACTTATCCAATTTGTATAAGTGTGAAGCTGCACTATTGTCAAATAAAAAGCTTCCGTAATCTATCCGACTACGAACAAGAGCAATATATAAACGCCTTAAATGGATGGGATGAACACCCCAACCCGGTCCCACTAAAACCTTAAAAATATTTATTAATTTAACAATTTTATTGCATACCTCATCAATATGTTTCTTCCATCGGAGACCCCTATCTAGCCAAAGTCCTAAGGTACTTGACATTATCGACCAACTCTAACGATGTCTGATTCAACTAAATGTTTACAATAGGCCTACGAAAACCTCTACTAAATATACAAATCTTACTTTTATTAGGGGAAATGTCCAAGCAAACGTGCGATAGAATTTGGTTAACCTGATCAAGAGCAGACTGAATTTTGTGCTGTCCCTCGCTGACGTTCAAACATTGTACATATATTACAAAATCATCAGCATACTGGGATATAAGAACAATATATATATAATCAACAATATATATAATCTTATATTATAAAATTCTCGTGTCACAATGTTAGTTACCTTACTGCTCCGAAACGGCTTAACCGATTTTTACCAAATTTTATATGCATATGCAGTAAGTCTGAGAATCGGCTACTATCTATTTTTCCTAACCTCTAAGTGATAAGGGTTGTTCACCCTTAACATTTTTAACGCGGGTGAAACCGCGGGAGGCAGCTAGTATCTATATAAAAGATTGTTTACCAAGGTTTAAAACTCAGTTATATCAGGCAAAAAGTAAGTATACAACTCGACAGTACAAAAATTATTCTAAAAATAAACACTAGAGTCACTCAACAATAAAATGAATAAACATGTTCTCTGAACAAACACTAGGTATAGAAATAAAGTTAATTGCAACGACTTAATGTTTATTATTTAAATGTTCGCAAGTACATCCGCGGCCATGAGGTCTGTTTAACATAAAGGATATAACAATTTAAATAAATATGAAAGAAGGATCGCATTTAAAAGGTTTTGCGCCATAGTGTAAATATCAGAAGAAACAGGCTTTAAAAGCTTTTATGTATTTTGTATAAATAAAGTAACGTTATGGTTTAGGGGTTAAGCCGTGTTTCATGTACGAGGTTATGGGTTTGAAACCGGCTAAGACACTATGACGCTTACTTTTTAATACTAGCCGTCTTCGGCGATTTTACCCTCGTAGTTCCTGTTATTGTGGAATTTTCGGGATAAAAACTATCCTAAGTCTTTTCTTAGGGTATGGACTAACTCTATACCAAATTTTATTTATATCGGTTCAGTAGCTTGGGCGTGAAAGCGAGATAGATACAAAAAGTTACTTTATATACAGGTTAGGGATAGGTTTGTAATCGCCTCTCCGTTTTGGGCAAATTCTTAGTATGAGAAGACGTCTTTGTCCTGCAGGACAAAAACAAGCTTATATTATTGTTACTGTAATGTAAAAAGACGTGTCTTGGACGAGTTAAATAACATTAAAACTGTTTCAAGCATAACTACCGATCATTTTACGATTTTATCTATACTTATGAAATCTATCTATATCGATAAATAGGCTGTGCGTCCCTACGTCCCTACACTATCCATATTAATAGTATAATATTAATGTGAATGTACCTCCGTCTGCCTATCTCTTTGTCTGTCTATATGTCTATCACTGCTATACAATTGAGCTGACTTTGTGAATTCAATAGTAATATTGAAACTTATGGATGAATATAAGCTACTTTATATTCTGCAACTCGATATGCTTCACAACTAATATTCAAATAAGACTATACACGTAAAAGTTGGTGTGTGTTTGTGTGTGAGGATGTTTGTAAATCTTTCACATAAAATCTACAAAACTGTTTAAATAAATAAATATCCTGGGACACTTTACACACGGCCATCTGATCCCAAGCTAAGCAGAGCTTGTGTTATGGTAATCAGACAACTGATATACATACTTATACATACAACTTTTAAATACATACATATTATAGATACTTAAATAACACCTAGACACAGAACAAATAGTTATGCTCATCACACAAAGTTTGTCCTGGGTGGGAATCGAACCCACGACCTCTGGCTTAGCAGTCAGGGTCACTGACCACTAGAACAACAGGCCCGTATACTTGTGATGAAACTTTAGAGTAATATTGGCGTTAGAAAGAGACGACGTCAATTCGTCGCTCCGTTTTGGCGTGAAAGACGGACAAACAGACAGACAGACAGACACACACACTTTCCCATATTTATATAATATTAGTATGAATACATTAGAATAAAACATAGGCCACATAACACCACGCTATGATTTACGGGAGCGAAACAGTAACCAAAAACCCTACAGCTAGTAATTTTATAAACAAGTGTTGTTAACATAGATTACATGATTATTTTAAAAAGAGTGTCCGTGGAGTTTCTTGCCTGTTCTTCTCCATAGAGATCTACGTTTTGGAACAGGCAATTAGCGTCACTTTTCTGACTAACCGACCGACTCTTTGACAATTCATAAGTGCCTGTAAATGGTCTAAGTGAAATAAATGCTTTGAATTTAGAATTTGAAGAAGGTTAAATTGTGGCTTTATAAGTCCGTGTTAAATTACTAGTTAAAACCAATTCTATTTCTAATTAATTAATGAAATCAAGCGTACTTATGTATTCTGATACGGGTAGCGCTCAAAAGTGCCGACTGGTAATGTTGTTCGGCGGTCGGATTACCGATTCGATTCCACCGCACCAGACACCGTTTTACTTAAATTAATATGGAAAAGTTTAACCACTATTTAACGGTTTTCGCCCAATTGATTAACTTTAGGTGAATGTGGAGTTAATTGAGATTGTGCGCTATTTTCTTTTGTTTTAGTAGACTAGCACCGGGATTACGTATCTTGCAATAGCCGAGCGATCGCGATAAGTTAGCAATATTTGCTGCTCAAACGTCAATTCAAAATACGTCACGTCAAATAGTAATCTAGCGATAGTGCTGCCTCTGTGGAGCAATCAGTTAACTAAAATATGCATTTTTCGTTTGGTGGTTTCGTATTTAGTATGGTTTTTAAGAGCAAAGTTGAGTTATTTTGTTAAAGGTGATATTTAATTAGTTCCAGCGATTGCTACTTTATCGTCATCGTAGCAATAAGTGCATTAGAACATTTAGCGAGCGATTAGCAATTGGTTCATAAATAATACGATTTTTTTTGACGTTAAGCGATTAATCGCGCGGTGATCGCGCGATCACTGCGCAAATATTGCTGATTGCTGTTTCATAGGTAATAACCCCGCGGTAAGTTACACGCTGCTAACTGAATCGTAAAGAATCATACAGGCATTGTAATAGATCTAGAAGATCTGTATGACTCTTACCATAGCTCAAAATAGACATGGAGGGCCTAGCCTTCAGCGGATTATCTCAGATTATATCAAAATAACAATGCCTATGTTATATCAACTTGGGTAGATATTTTTTACTGTTTGGTTCCTGTTTTTTTTACGGATTTAATAATGCTAATTAGAATCTTTACTTAACCTTTCAACGACCAAGCGACAGCCGGCTGCCGCGCTGTTATTATCTTTCTATTGTGTCTCGAACCAAGTGTGTTTGAAGGTTTAATACGTGGTGGAGTTAACAATGCCTTATATTTTCTGTTTTAAAGTTCAACTGCTTTTTAACCGACCGACTTCTAAAAAAAGGAGGAGGTTCTCAATTCGGATGTTTGTATGTTTTTTTTTTATGTTTGTTCGCGCATATCTCCGTCGTTTACCAACCGATTTGAACAATTCTTTTTTTGTTTGAAAGGGTAGACTTCCCAAATGGTCCCATTGTCATCAGGTCCAGGATCTGATGATGGTATCATGCCGAAATCGAGGGAACTCCTCAATTTTTTAAAGTTACTCTAAAACGTAGTTGGAACTCTAACTAAAAAGTAAAAAATAAAAAACTTTTTCCAAAAAAAAGATAACCGACTTCAAAAACTAAAAGCTCAAAAATAACTATTTCGGAAGTCGGTGGCAAGGCAACACAATTCGACCAGCAGAAGAGAAGCCACCGACTTCCGAAATAGTTATTTTTGAGCTTTTAGTTTTTGAAGTCGGTTATCTTTTTTTTGGAAAAAAGTTTTTTATTGTTATTATCTTCTCTTTGTATTCTCTGAAACACTCAGTTCGATTAGAAAATAAGTGTATAATGTGGCTGTAACACGCGTATACGTGAAGAAAAATATCATTAACTTTATTGATTTATTGAAAATCAGACTTAATATTGTATTAGGGACTTTTAACATAGTACACTGGGTATTAGAAAAAGATTGGATAGCCCAGAAAGACGGGTAACCGTAAACATTCAAATTTCTAAGAAACAATCAAATATCTCACGTTACACTATAAAGAATTAAGAAGTCTTTGATCTCTATTCTTTGTGGTTTTATCTTCGCAATTGGTTTTCTTTCCCAGATATTAATTTCCGCGGTTATCCGCGTTCTAGAACTACCCGATATTCCCTTTCTTTTAACCTTATTTTGAATACGAATTTTTGAGTATCTTCTGTCAATTTTACAGTAATTAGAATATAGCAGAAATAATTAGTAGACTCTTATGAATGTATTTTCGCCCACTGAATCAACAATTTAGTTGCACGTTTGCAATTAAACCCAGACGTACAACAGCCAGCAAAATTAACCAAGCCTAAGTAAATCCGTAGCCACAATGCTGAGTAGCAGTAAGTAGTTTTTGCTCAACTCACTGGGTCAAGTCAGTCGGTCAGCGACACAAAACCGTGCTCAAACGGAGCGGTCGGCTGACTTAGCACCAAAGACACGTGATAGACTAACAGAGTTGGAGCTTGGTAACTACGCTTAGTTGTGGCTGTGGGTCTGCTTGTGTGAGATGTGATTTTTCAAATTTTTTTTTCTACTCACAGATTTTTTATCAGCAGTTATACTCAGGAAGAAATCAGTAAACGATAGCAAGTACTTTGGCTTAGTTATTCTCCGTAACCATCTTGAATAGTCAATAGTGCCATTTGACAGTTATGCGACTAGGCCACGATTACTTTTCTAGGCTTCACTGTAGGCTGCCGAGGGTTGTTCGAATGGGGTACAGCGGCCCCAAACACACAGATTTAAGAAGGAACTTGGGTGGGTTTTAGTCAGTAGAAGTCTGACACTCCCTTCCGCTCCGCCCAGAGCGGGAGGAGTCATTTGATTATTATTTTTCATCTCAAGAAAAACATAGTCAGTGTACCAAGGATAGCAATTAGGCACAAGACCAAAACCTTTGCTTTGTAAGGCACGGCATTGTGATAACATCGACTTTCGATATTCAAATTGCTACTTGTAAATGCATATCCAATAACACTTCGTTCAACCTGGATATTTAACTCCAAATCCAATGCAGCATTCAGTATGAAAAGTGTTAACCAATCATCTTCATCCTTGTCCCTCATCTAAATCATTGGTGTCCGACATCTTCTCTTATGTATCACTGTAAGCCTCAGTGGGCACCCCATTATTGCCACCCTATCATATTTCATACGGTACACTATCTCGATATATTATCTGTAATTTCATCGTATTATTTATGTCGATCCGTCCCCCGTTGATGGCGATGGAATTACGCTATCATAAGGGATTATAACTTAAACATAAGTGTGGGTTGTATTCGCTTCCAAACAATATCAGAGTATGACCGCCATCTGAAAGAAAAGAAAATGTGGATTAAAATCGCTTCTCGCACAAAAAAAAATAAGTTAAAGGAGAGCTCTTAAAATGTCAACTTTTAGTTATGTTTACTATTAATTCTAATAGCGGTAAGTTGTAGGAAAATTCTGACTGTATCTATTAGAATTCATGAGATACAGCCTGCTGACAGGCAAGTGAACTGACGGACGGAGGAAGGTAATAAGATTCCGTTTTCTAGGGTACCTACCGCATCTCTCGGGTAATCTGCCTGGTTACAATATCATATTTATACTTATATTATAAAGCTAAAGAGTGTGTTTGTTAGTTTGGTTGAACGCACTTATCTTAGGAAGTACTGGTTAAAATAGTTTTTTTTTGTGGTAAAGAAATCGAGAAGGGTTAAGGCCAATGTAACGACCTACGAGCGGAGTATTAACCAAAAATGCGGGTTTAACCGCGGGGAACAGGTAGTAATATTATAAACAGGTAGTTTGTTTGGTATATGAGTAAGTAATAGCGGGTTACAATGAATCTATTACAGGATTCATAGTATAACTACTTTATTTCTACGCACATGGCACGCGCATGGTACGCGCATGGTATGGTTTGTCTACCACAAGCCAGTTAAGTGAACCAATCATACCACAGATTAAACAACAAAATGACAATGATCACAAAGGCCAATTTCGCAGGGCAGTAATACGACACCTGTCATTAATGACAGCTGTCAAATTGACATTTGGCCAGAAAAGGTGTGTGGCCAGAAAAGGGGTGTGCTAGCGACAGCCGGCCGTCGCGCTGTCTTTCGACTCTCGAATCACCTGTGTTCGAAGGTTTAAATTGTCCAATTAATCCGCTCTCCGCTCCGCTACAACATAAGCGCAGCCTTAAGCGACACGTTAGGTCAGCGACACAGTCATGAGTTACGAAACCAGCTGAGATGGCAACCGACAGCAGTTAGCAACGCGTATGAAACGTGTTGGACAACGTGACTGGGTTTCCGCTAAGAGTTCTCGGTTACTTTGAATCTTTGATTTTGGTTTCATAGATCAGACTTTAGATTTAATTTTAAGTACTAAAGCTTGTTCGGACAAGTAGAGCTTCCTAGGCATAAAAACTGGAAGCTTTAAGTTTATTTGGACTTATTGTTTTACTTCGACTTGAATGGAAATTATATTTTAAATCGGAAAGTAAGCGCAAAAGCAGACAAACGTGCACAACGTCTTTGCTTTAAACTATTTAAAAAAAAGATGATACGAAGCATCTTATTTATGGCGCCCACCTTGGACAGCAATCATCATACCACCTTTGATAACCTTGCAGACCGTCTCCAATTGACCCTCAGGTACTCCCTTATGAAACAGAATCAATACAACCACAAATCACAACACAACGAACACTATTCTTCAGGAAAAATACCACCAGTCAGTTCATCTATACTAATATTATAAAGAGGTAAAATTTGTAAGTTTGTATGTAGGGGGTAATCTCTGGAACTACTGCGACGATACGACCCACGGGAGCGGAGCAGTAACGTAAAATGCGGGTGAAACCGCAGGGGACAGCTAGTCAGGTAGTAAAGAGAGTAATAGCCATGCGCGGGAGTTGACGCCATATTGTTGGGTATGGATATGAAATCATCAAACGACTTCTCCCGTCCCAACGTGTCAGACTTTACTGACTAACACCCACCCACGTTCCTTCAATTGCCCTTTATTTTCCGGGTCCGCTATCTCACCATTATAGGCACTGCATGGCTTTCTGTGCGTCTGTTTGAAATCACGATGAAAGACATGTGATTGGGCAAACGTGAAGTTGCTGAATGTTCTCGAAGTTACTCTTCTACCATGTTTTTTCAACTGATTTTTGGTCTCTGGTGGAAACTAGCCAAGTATGCAGGAGATGATATGTGTGTACACTTGTGTGTGTTTACACATTATCACCTCATCTTATGATATTCCAATGTGACAGCAATTACCGGCCCGGGGTTGCGGAATGTTTATAATAGTTACCGTGACCCCGGAACATAAAGGGCAACCGAAGGAACATGAGTGGGTTTTAGTCAGTAAGAGTCTCACACGCCCTCCCGTCGCACCCAGGACGGGAGCAGTCATTTGATGATTTCCCACTCCCCACAAAAAAAATGTGACAGCAATTTGTACGGCGACAGGGGTAAAACCCGGTGAAGGACCAATAACTTGCCTGCTTTCCGAAGCACGGGAATGGAACACTACCTTTATACTTGTAGCCACATACCAATTCCAAATTCTGTGTTGCCACTAAGAATTAAGTATCATAATAGAAAATACCAATGAAACTTTCCCCGATCAGGGAATTCAACCCCGAACCCCTAGCTCAGCATCCAGTGCTTAAGACTGCAAGACTAATGATCAAATAATAATTTCTGCTCCTAGGCTCAAATACTTTTACTGCCTCTTGATTCAGTTCTGGTTATCTAATTTATGCCTAAACTAATCCTATTCTTATATATATATCAGATTTCTATTCCAAATTGCAATTTTTTATCAGCCGCCATATCTACGTCATTCATATTCTAATTTCCTTTCTAGCCACCTCACAATAATTCCATCTACTCGGTCTACCTACATAGACGAATTCAATACGAATTCTATCAACGCGATGTATTGGATGTAGATTTTTATCTCGTTGGAAAATATTATGCATGGAGATACGCCAATGTTATATTATGGTTTAAAATGCAAAGGAAAATATTTTGTATCATATATTTTCTACGGTTTAATGTATTAAAACTAGCATTTTAAAGTGTACTAATATAAACCAGGCAAATTCTTCATACAAACCGAAAACCCTGATTTGCACTTATTAGATTAAATAATAACAAGAGCGTTTCATTAAAATAATATTGTAAAGTTAATAGTAGTTAATTGGAGAAGAATCTCAGTGACTAGATGTGGTTTTTTTAATTTTGGAAAATGTTTTTGGCTTGTACTATTTTTGCCCTCAAGACACGCCCCTGCTTGGGTATATTCAATGACGTGGCTCATAGGTAATGTGGTCACGTCTAACTCATAATAATCATAACTACAGACTAAAATAGGTATGTAATAAATAATGTAAATTATAAATAACATGTTTCGACGTCCTTAGAATTAGTTACGATGTATCGTAAAGAATCAATAACTATATGGTAATAAGTATTATATGATTTACGAATATACTATGACCATCGTAAAAACCACACCTGAAAATGCTATTCATAGCAATTCATTAGCTAGAAGTAAAGAACTGCGAACACACAAATAAATTCTAAATGTTCTTTCAATTGTCAATAGTCATAATAATGATTATCATACCTAAAGCACGTGAATAATTTCTATAATAAGCCATGTGATACAGTACCAGTAACCCGACTAGCTGATCAAGCGAAACATAATGTTTAATAAGTAAATGTTCCTTTTTCATTGACAATGAGAAAAATTTGCAACGCGATACGTTGCGCTGGTCATGGCTCGCCGTCACGTTTCTTGAGCTGGCGATAACGAAATATTACCTAGAACACACCGAAATAACCTGTATTTCTAGAATTATAAGAACCAGAATATATTGCAGTATTTGCGGTAAACAAAACACTAAAATATATCGACTTATCCGTAGAATAGAGTCCGATGTGATTATGGAGCAAAAACGAGTTCAATAGCTAGACGCTATAAGGAATCGAAACTCAACAAAAGTACGTTTTTAGAATTTTCATATCTCATTTAGTTTCGGAAATATAGAATCGAATAACGTTCGATCTGATATTAGTTCCGAGTAAAAACGCACGAAGTGATCGCGAGACGGCGCGCGGGGAGCGCGGGCGGCGCGGGCGCCCCGTCCGTTCGTCAGTTTGGCCGCTGTTTGTTGGAGGGAGGGCGTTTTTGTGTCATGCGCTTAGCTTTTATTCGGTTTGATGAAAATAAATATTTATTAAGTATTTTGCATGAAATAACAAATTTTTAGAGATGTCACGATCACAGAAAATGTTGGATATGCTTAAAGAAGATGCAGATAGGCCTGAGCTCAGTTCATCGTTTTCAAATGATCCTGCTGTTTATGTGAAGAAAAGTGTAAATGCTGGTAAGTTCACAATTTCAGTTAAATATTATGTCGTGATACACACTATTAAGTTCTTAAATTCATAAACAATATGTCTTTATTGCTTTTTTGTCTCTGTAAACAGTTGCGGGCGATCGATTTTTATAAAGGACGTTTTTTGACGGAGAGGTGTAGAAACGCATTTTTAGTCAGAAAATACGGTTGGCGAAATGTATTTTCACAGAATAATATTTTTTTCTGTAATAATTAATAGTAGAAAGTGGAAGTCTTATAAAATATTAGGACGATTTTACACGAACATTATTAAACTTATATGCGTTTTAAGTGAATATAGGACGTTTTTCTACGAAATCTGTGATACGATTTGTTGGTTTGATATTAAGATAGGACATTGTTACTGGTATAACTAAATCAGTTAGGACGTTGTTCGTTTAAAAATATCGTTAAATAATAAAGTTTTTTATTTAAGATTTATTAGATTAAGCGCTAGGTACATTTGTCTTTAAAAATATCATGTTATAAATATAGTATTTTATGAATAACTATTTTATACAGATTTTTTTTTATTTCAGTTGTGAATGTAGGTGACCACGACACAACACAACGAACATCACCTTTACCTCCTGGTGCAGAAGAAATCAGTCAGCAACTAGCTGATATATCATGGGAAGAAGATCTGCATGAAGATGGTGGTACCAAAGAAATTACTATTAACAGTTCAATAACGAATGTCATGTCTGATCCGTCTGCCGAGGTTATTGAAGTACCTAGTACATTTTCTTTGGAAGTGCCCTCTAGTTATGAAAATTCACCATTAATACAGCTTGAAGAGTTATTAGAAGTTTCTGACCATAGATCTACCCCGGTTAATTTGGAACTGTCAGTGCCGACTCCTATGCCGTCTCCCACTAATGCCCATTCGTTCTGCGATAGCACATTCTGCCCTAATCATGTAGACAGTTTGATTTCTTTGTCGTCATTTAGCACCATAAATTCGCCTGCTAGTTCGCACTTAAGCAATCGCACTCTGACTCCTAAAACGACTAGAAAACGACTGAGGCGCCCAAAAGAATGGACAGACGTTAAACGCAAATGCCTTAAGAACTTAGGTAAGAAATACGTAACGAAAAAGGGAAAAGCCGTAGACGAAAAAACGATAGGGCCATCATGCAAATGCCGTTACAAATGCTTTGATAAAATATCTCACCAACAGCGGTTGGACTGCTTCACAAAATTCTGGCAACTGGGAGATCGAGCTATGCAGTGGAATTTTATAATCAAATATTCCGATAAAATGAAGAAGAAAAGATGCCTGAATCAAGATACTCCTAATAATAGAAAATTTACTTTTAAATATTATCTGCCGCTGATCACAGGTTCTAGCGAATCTCACTGCGAGAAAACTGAAGTATGCCAAACTATGTTTATCAATACTCTTGCCGTTTCAACTCGTATCTTAAAAACTGCGTGGAAGAAGTACGATGGAAGTGCTATTTTAGAGGAAGACCGACGGGGTCGTCACGACAATCATAAGACCGTTATAGATAACGCTATGAAACAAAGTGTTTGTGACCACGTTCGGGCATTTGTCCCCGTTGAATCGCATTATATACGCAAGAATAGCCAAAAACTCTACCTGCAAGGCGACTTAAGTATTGCCAAAATGTTTAAATTGTATCTCGAATGGTTTGACCCCGAAAAATACACCTCTAAGGCTACAAAAGTACGCCAGTATCGTGACATTGTCAACTCAAACTTCAATCTAGGTTTCCATATTCCTAAAAAGGATCAGTGCGACGAATGTCACGTTTTCCGATTGAAAACAAATCCAACCGATCAAGAAAAGGAATCTTTTCAACAACACCAGACTAATAAGAAGGTCGCAAGGGATTTAAAAAGCCAAGATAAAAAAGATGCTGAGGAGTCAAATAGAAACATAGTTACTGCTGTGTTTGATTTCGAAAAAGTATTGCAGTGTCCACATGGCAACATAAACATATTTTATTATAAGAGAAAGCTATCTTCTTTTAACTTTACGGTTTTTGACATGGGCATAAAGAAGGCCGTTTGCTATATGTGGGATGAATCTGTGGCAAAACGGGGTGCAAATGAGGTTAGCAGTTGCCTCTTACATTTTATCCAGACTAATGTTGACCAAGGGGCCAAAGAGTTTCGCTACTGGTCAGACAATTGTGCTGGCCAAAATCGTAACCGCTTTGTATTTTCATTGTACGTTTACGCCGCAAAAAAGTTCAAAATATGTATAACGCACCGGTTTTTACAGAAAGGACACACTCAAAATGAGGGGGACAGTGTCCACTCTGTCATCGAGAGAGCTTCTCAAACCAGAACTATCTATACCCCTCATGAATGGCGTTTATTAGTTAGATGGGCTAAGAATGAAGGAGAACCGTATGTTGTCCGCAACGTAACCCAAAATGACGTGTTTGACTTTAAATGCCTTGTTAATAATAAGGTTTGGATGAAAGACAGTAAGGGCAAGAAGATTAACTGGAGCAACATTAGAGAAGTTCATACAGATGGTAGTGATCCCAACAAATTGTTTTTTAAATACGATCTGAGTCAACCTGATTATGATGTTTTGGTGATTGGCGGTAATACAAGGAACTCGGTACAAACTGAATTGAAACCTGCATATTTTAAACCTATTATGGTTCCTGCTGCTAAATATAAAGATTTAATGGATATGTGCCGCTCAGAAGTAATTCCCTTAGAGTATCATCCATACTTTAACTCTTTGCCACATCACACCACTGTTGATGTTTCTGATGATTCGGACGATGACCTATCGGAATAAGAAATATTTTAGATATGTTGTTCTCTTTTTTACTGTTTCTTTTTAGGTCACGAAGACTGATTTATAATATTATGAAGGCTGATTGCTATATTTAAGATTTATTAAGTAACTAGTGCGAAGTTTAAATATATTTACATAGGTATTTTTTGTTGTTATGATACATGCTTATTTGTAGGTACGTACATTTTATAAGTTTAAGACTGCAAATTAATTTAAGTCCGTGCCATAATTATCGTGTGGGTTACCTAGTTACCGTGCTTTGAAACGATATGCCATTTAATTACTACTTTAAGTTTTAACTATAACGTCACCAAGGCTAATTTAGATATACTTACAGTTTGATTGTTGTTAAGTATAGAACCTCGTCTAGGTTACGATGTTTGTGATTAAAACTATAAAGACTGATTGTTATTTTATAAAAAATTATAAGTAATTGTTGATTTTATAACTAAAGCTAGAAGTTTAAATGCGCGTTTCCTGCGTTATTCTATTAAGTACATGGATCTGTGAGTTTTAGATTATGCTAATTTTAAGTTACAGAGTGATGTGATTGCTGTTCAAAGTGATTTGTTACCTATTTTATTTAAGATTTTCTTATAGTAAACGATTTCAAATAATAATTTCATTTTTCATTTAGTTACATGGAGGGGTTAGTCATAATATGGATACCATTATGTGTAAATGTTTTAAGGTGGTTATTCACAAAAGACTCTTAAGGGATGGGTTTTTCTAATAAAAAATGACCCATGTGAATTTAGAACGTCACTTAATTCAGACGTCTCCGTAAAATAACGTATAATGTTTACTAAGGACCCCCGCTCTTTTGCCATAAAACGTCCTATGTTGATATGGAACTCACTATCTCGTGAAATAAAAGGATAAGAAATATACACTACATAGCATTTAACTAGGCTGGGGCGTTGTTACAACATACCAAAAAATCAAAATGTCAAGTGTCGCCGTTTAAGAGTTACACAAACCAACAACTTCTCTAACCTCTACTGAAAACTATCAACCCTACAGATCGGACTTTATTCTATGGATGAGTCGATATGTCAAGTCCCGATAACGTATGATGGAAACAGAAATAGAAAAGTGTTTTCGATCAAACCAGCGACGGTGGACCGTAACACATTGTAATCTTCACGCTTTGATAATATCGTTCGATAATATTAAACTAAGAGGTACTTAGCGAGGTTACATAACCATGGTACATTAAGGTCAAACTCTATTGTGGTTAAGTTAAATAATGGTAAACTGTAGAATTAGTCTCGGTGTGGAAATTGACTGTTGTTAACTCATATTTATTTAAAGAGGTTAAATATGAGATTGTCAAAACCTTTGCTTATTAGACAATCATTATCCGGTTCACGGACAATCTTTGGGGAATAGATAACATCTCACTGCGAATGAAAACCCAATTTCTCTTAAGGTTGAAGGTCTCAACCGTGACGGGACCCAGTGGTTAAAAGCCTCTAATAAGAGGTTGTAGATACAACAACCTCTTATTCTAAAAGTTTTTCTAGAACATTACTAACATTGGTGAGGGAAAATATTGTGCGGAAATAAGGACTTATAATGAAAGAGTGTGAAGTCGTCAGTTCGCCTTGAGCAAGTGTGGTGATTAGAGAAGGTCCTTGCTCTGCAATACGACTGTAAAAAACTTTTTACAAAAAAAAATAACCGACTTCAAAAAGTAAAAACTTAAAAATAACTTAAATTTCGGAAGTCGGTGTCTTTTCTGCTGCCAGTCAATTTGTGTTGCCACCGACTTCCGAAATTTAAGTTATTTTTAAGTTTTTACTTTTTGAAGTCGGTTATTTTTTTTTGTAAAAAGTTTTTTATTTTTTACTTTTTAGTGTCGAGTTAATGTTAGTCCTGTTTAAAATGAGCCCAAACACGACTACTGTGCTGTAATTTCAAGGTTTGTACTTTTTCTGATGCTCCTGGCTTCAGCATCAGGTCTCTATGTACTTCAGTGTTCCTCATTAACAGTACGTTTATCCACACATCGAGCCCTTTTCAATGAGCTTGATCCTTATCTGCTGTTATTTGTCGAGGAGTTAGGTACTCTGCAGACTATCCTGACTGCAGCATCAGGTCATGACTTGATGATCATGAGCCCAAATGTGGCAAATGCCCTATCAAACATCAAAACAATTTACTAAAACAGTCCTTGCCTGTTCGAGTAACTTCTTACTGTTAAGGAGTTGTACCTTCCATCATCAGCTCAGCTAACTGAGATGGTGACAACCATACGCAAATACACAAGATACTTCATAAAATATGCGAAAAACAATAAGTGAGCCTATAAAATTTGAGGGTTGCCTTCGATTTCTCTAAGATCCCATCATCAGATCCTAACTTGGTGACAATGGGACCACCTCAGAACTATCTGCTTTCGAACAAAAAAAGAATTTTGAAAATCCGTTGACAATTGACGGAGTAATCGATGAACAAACATACAAAAAAAAAAAAAACATACAAACAGCCGAACATAGTACCTCCTCCTTTTTGTGAAGTCGGTAAAAATAGACTGATATCGTTACTAAAGGTCATATATTTTAAATTACTCGGAAAGAATTTTCTATTCCTTTGTCAACTTGAACTTGGCTTTTGTGTGGATTCTCAATAGAGAATTGGTCATACCATGCCATGAAATAGGTTTAAATAAAGGGCTGTTAAGGTAGGCCAGAACTTGGTAGGTATTATGAAAACTAAACAACATTATGGCGAGGTTATAACTAATCAATTTGGCATGCGTCATACGTGCTGATTGTGGCAATGTCACAATATTAGGTATGGCAGTTACCACCGAAGATTAATTAAGGATATGAAATTCCGTCATTGGTGCCGATTCTCTTGTGCACAAACTATCGTAAATTTAAGTTAAATGCATCTTTCTCTTTCCGTTTAATTAAGAAAAGGACAGAAGAAAATATTAGTTAAGTCCTGTCAAATTTAGACACTCCATAGATAATTTAGACGCAATTTAAAAACATGGCGTCTAAATATACGTCAATTGTCATCAGGCGCTGTCTAATTTGACAGGATTAAACTAAAATGTATCTTCTGTCCTTTTCTTTAAGAAATGGAAAGAGAAAGATGCACCTAACTTAAATTTACGTTAAGTTGTGCACAAGAGAATCGGCACCAATATCGGTTTAGTGATTTAGCCGTAAAAGCTTTACAAACAGACAGAGTTCCTTTCGCATTTAAAAATGATATAAAGTACATTTTGGACGTGACTTAGTGTGAAAGTATGTTATCATGGATGCACAGACAATCGCTAATTAAAAAGTAACCTATGCCCTTTCTTGGGGTTAAAGCTTACTCCGTTCACAATGAAAGCACATTATTGTTGAAAAGACTGATCACAAACACATAATTTTGGAGACAAGCAGAGCTCCGTTCCGCAATTACATCATAAATCTCGAAACAAGATGGGGGCGATAGAAAGACAAAGAAACATGAAACTATCGAATTGTGTGTGACCTATAGGGTCTAAAACTAATTAGGCTAATCTAATTAAAAAGCTTTTAAAATAAAAACCATGTTTCTGGCAAAACAAATCTATATGTATAAAATGGTAGACTGACTGATTATTGATATATCAACGCTCAGCCCAAACCCAGATCCATGACAGAGACATGGAACTTAGAGGGTGTGTTTTTGGTGAAGTGTCAATATCCACTAAGAAAGGATATTTGAAAATTACAACTTTAAAGAGGTGTAATAGGGTCTGGAAGTTTTAACATTCACACTGGCGAAGCTGTGAGCGAAAGCTAGTATATTATATTCTAACAGAGAAGGCATTACATTGATCACCAATCTTGCTCAATACAGAATGAAATTTTTTTCCATAGCCGGATTTTTATTCATTATTAACTCCAAGTACAAGATTCCTCACAAGATTTCACGATCTAAATTAAATTAAAAAACAGACACTTCAGCTAAGCCCGCTTTAAATTTCAAAGTGTTGTTACTATGTAAAGAAACAATGAACGCAAACAGACACGCAGTACATAATGAGGTACATAAAGAACCGTGTTTCCCATGCTATGTGCTGGTGATAAGAAACAAAGAGGCCCGTTTATGTGCTCCGCGCGAGTCGGTCGCGTGGCAACAGCGGATTAAGCAATACTGTGTTAGTAGGGTCTGTGGAAGTGATGAGAGGTAGCGGGGAACTGACGGCTTTAGAGCATTGAGCTGGGATAATTGGGGGTAAAGAAAATTGGGAAGATATTGGTAGATTGCTGAACGACAACAGTGGTGGTGACTGAAAAGAACCTACTCGAGAATCACTACGTCAAGAAGTATTGCTGCATACCAAGGTGGTTTTAGCTCAATATGAGTTCAGTTTAAACCCTAAACTTGTTTAAGGGATTCGTGATTCAACTAGATCTGTTTTTATTTTGTAAATGACGTTCCGAAGTGCCTTTTATGGTGTAATAGAAATAAAGGATTTGACATTTTGACAATGAAAATCTTCCCGTCTGGACTAACGTAGTAGTAGCTGAGTTTATTTTGAATTGATAATTCAATATCTCAATGATACCAAGGAGCACTAATGTGAGAACTATAATCGTATACTCATTGGTATTCTAGCCGTATCGCCACGCTGTCCCCCATCACTTGCACCACATGCTCCCAACACAACAGCTCCATGCAGAATATTGGCCAACCGCTTGCCACGCACAGGCCCTACTATTTTTACTCCATGTTATTTTGGTGTTACTACTACTGCCTACGTACTGTATCTGTGTTACGAATTTTTTGCTCAACAACAAACTGTTTTTTGTTTATTTTGAACTACTTATGAGTTCGTTATTGTTTGCTTGGGAAGTGTGCGTTTTGCTTCCTATTTTTTGTTGATTGGTAGCTTTTTGTGTATTTTGCTGTGGTTGTTTAGTTTACTTGATCAATAACAACTAAACATATGTATGATATTTGCAGACTTAACCACGAATATTTCTTCAGCTTTTCCACCTCTCTAGTCGTCAGTCGTGTTCTGAAGTTTACCGTGACTTTCCTTTAAGTGCTAAACTACTTTCTAAAACTCCTCTATATCGCAAACAGTTCAACCATTTAAATGAAATAAGCCACTAATTACTCATATTTTTTCACCCTTTGCTTAGTCCTCATATGTGTGCCTCAGTAGGGGGACCTTAATGACAGCTGTAAAGTACAGTTGATGTGTGGGGGAGTCAAGTGGGGTCGCGGGGCCCACGAGAAGGGGTCTTGGGGCCCTGGAGGGGTCGCAACACTACGCGTTGAGTGACTCGTGTTTGAGAACTGATGTAAGAGCTGGTACACTTGTTGAAGTGTGGAAAATAGGTTTCACATAGAACCCGTATAAGCGTTTTGCGTAACATATTAGGTAAGTATGTGTATCCTGATCTTAAAATTGATCTTTTTTATGAAATGTTTTAATCTAATCAAAAATATCATGTGATCACAGCTATTTCATGAAATGGTCAAGCACTGGTTAAAGATTTCATTAACCTTTCAACGACCAAGCGACAGCCGGCTGTCGCGCTGCTATTGTCTTTCTACTGTGTCTCGAATCACTTGTGTTTGAGGGTTTAAAATAATGATCAATTTTAAGATCTGGCCACCAAATTGGTTTAAAAAAATTTCAAAATTCATTTGACAAACTGTTTAGTTCCATTAGACCATAGAGGCACTTAGGAACGACAATAAAACAAATAGTGAACATTTAAGGAACACAATAGTTGGCTGAGGTATTTGTTTTGATTGATCAGTCAACACTCAATTACATAACGGAGTATAACAACAAAGTTTCCCCGCAATAATATTCGCTCAAAGAAGCCACGCCACTAACTATATTCCCTCAAAATCAAAGGCTTTTACTAAATAATAGGTTAATTTCGCCGCCGCAGACGTCATAATAACATAACCCGATCAATACCACATCACATTAGAACCCTCTGTTTACCCTCATACTGTTTACGTAGCATCAAAACAAACATACACACACATTATGCATATCAATAAACAAACACAAATCCATGAAATCATATCAATAACATTTAAAATGTTTGCATAATTTAATATTTAGTTGACTGCTGTTATCAAATGCTCAAACTTTAAAATCAAAACGCGAAAACAAAACTTAAATTCGATGTTTTCGTCCCAAAATTATAAAATTAGAATACTAATGGAGTGTTAATTGAGATTATTTTGGGTAAGGTTTAATTTTCTGCAATATTTCGAGATATGTAAAGGTTTCTGCGTAATTTTAAATCTATTTTAAGCTTTTTTTAATGGATACTGAGTTGTTATTGCTTTTGCATTTGGCAGATTTATTGATTTAGTTTCACATAATTAATTTAACTTTGGGTTGCTTTGTTTCGGCAGAACTAATCTTAATAATCTGTCTCACCTAATGTTTTTTGTATAATTATGTTTCTAAAACTGAGATTAGAGAGAAAAGAAAATACTTAAAGATTTTCACAATTCTGACAAAATAAACCCAGTAAGTTCCTGTTCTTTTTGGCGAGTTAATTTCCTTAGTTGTTCGATAGTAAGGGCCCCAGATGTAGTTAATGAGCAGCCGGCAGTATGGGGCACGCCTTTGCCTCG
This sequence comes from Athetis lepigone, assembly GCA_033675125.1. Taxonomy (NCBI): domain Eukaryota; kingdom Metazoa; phylum Arthropoda; class Insecta; order Lepidoptera; family Noctuidae; genus Athetis; species Athetis lepigone. The sequence goes on from CM066224.1 coordinate 18,910,074, forward strand.
TCCCGATCTCTAGCCGCCATAGACTACACTCGACTCGAGAGGATGCTCCTTGCTTTTATTACCCCTGTGCGAGTGGCTGTGCTCCTGTGTGTACAAGTATTCAAAAACATATACGATAGATTGGAACACAGATGGTAGTGTTGAAAACCTAGACATCGACTAGAAGGGCAAATTCCACAAGACTTTTATAGCTGGTAAATCTATACACTTTCAATAAATATTTCGGAACCTTAAATATTTTGTCTGATTTTTTCTTAAAAGAAATGTAACATTCTTTTTTTGGGGAGTGGGAAATCATCAAATGACTTCTCCCGTCCTTGGCGGGGCAGGACGGCGCGTCAGGTCAACTGTAAAAGTCTGTTGAAAATCTTCTTCAAAACCTGTCATCACTTTTACTTATTAAAGTACTAAAAGCTACTCCGAACTAAGCTCAGCTTACTTTGCATAATCTAAGTACAAACTGTAAAGTTCAAAGCAGTCCAACTTCTCACTGAAAAAAAAGAAGAAAAAGAAAAAAAAATCGCTTGAAAGCTCCCATACAGCGCTACTAGTTACTCAACTCCAATATAAGCACTCTCCATACTAACCGCGTGCTCCTGCTTACACCATAACTTTATAACCGCCTGCCTCCAGCATCGATAAGCCTTTTTATGTGCCCACAAACAAATAAACAAAATGATTCCTGTTTTAAATTATTATTGATTCTGATTTATAAGATATTATCGTACGCTTACGCAAGAACGAGGCGGTTTTTTACCATCAGTTTTTGGTTTATGGCCGTCCAGGTATGGTATATGGCATAAATTGTATGGTTAACTTACGAAACAGTTTTATGGTGTTTGTATGGCCATAATTTAAAAATCTATGCGAGTTTTATGTGTTTCGTGAGCTTGACTGGTTTCTGTTAGATAAGATAGATAAATGTTGAAAATGAGGAATTATAAAACGTTTTTTCAATATGTGTAATGATAATTTATGGTGCCCGGGTCACTCTTATTCAATTAAAATGTTATGTCTATCTTAGAATTACCTAGTAGAGATCTTATCCGCTGACAGAACCTATTGTCTGTTTTTGTTATTTATAAATTAATATTCATTGCAGGTACTAAGGTGATGGTGGTCAGTGAGCACAAATGGGAAACCGGTCCAAGTATCAATAGGACACTATTTACTATTTTATATGGATACAAGAAAGGTATATATAATGGACATAGACATATAGGTATTACAGCCAAAATACATTTTTTTAGCGTGGATATTGCGAATAAACCTTTTACTCGTATTATTTGATTTGTTTCTTACAAATCTCTCTCAAATTCAACTCTTCTTGCTAACACGCGTAGCTTAGTAATAGAGAGCCCTTTGAAATTTTTTATTAATCAGTCCCAGTCCTATACAAAGCCCTAAACTCCTAACTCACTTCATCATAAATACAATAAATCCAAAATGCCTCAGTACCAGGACAGTCCACAATCCCGCCAGCACATAGTCACCCAGGCTGCAGGTGCCGCGCTGTCCTGCCCTGACCCGCGAATTACGTACACATCGTATTGTAATGTATGCGTCTGTTGTGCGAGGAAGGTCATCTGTACCTGGCTAATAGATGATCTTGTCGTTTTCCTAAGTTGTTGCTAAGGTCATTTTATTTGCGAACTATGTTAGGCTGAGTTTACCCCAGAGCGTGACCCGAACAATAGTTTTAGGATAGGTGCAGTTCAGAAAACACTTTTACACAAATCCTTTGCGATGCATCTTTGTGCATCTGTGATGGAAATACAACCTTAATGTTCTTTGCTGGGTAGTTATATATTAATAGTATGCAGATTTTGATATAGATAACAATTTGTGTAATTATAAGGTTTTAAATAATATGTATGAAGTAAGTAATCTGTTTATAGAGTAACGTTTTTTTAACACTGACAGGGTAATTTTGTTACTTTTCTCTCAGAAAGGACATCGGTTTTTTAATCGATTTTAGCCATTTAACGTAACTGAAAAAAAATGTTATGATAATTACACTGCTGTCATTGTTGGCTAATATAGTAGTTGACACAATTATTTGACAAATTGAGTTAGTTTAGCATAATGAATTTTCTATTAAGAAATATACTTTTTTGGCTGTTTTTGGCAGAAGTATGCTGAATCAGATTCGGTATTGATTACACTTAAAGTAAGAGAAACTTGCTATAATTAGTCATATGGAAATGGGAATATGGGGCCAACAAATAGCTCGTGGTTCTAAAAGCCTTCTAATATCAGCATTTGACTAATTTCTTAAGTTGTTAAATAACAGACTCCAATACGATGGATACAAGGAATAGAAACGTATGTACACCAAGTCTTGTGCACATTCGCTAAGAAATAAAAATAGCTAATGTAATGTAATTTATGTACGTTTCTGCTAGATAAACATGGCCATATTAAAAATTCAATGTTTTTCCATAAACAACAACTGGAATGTTTTCACGACTTGTTTTTTCATTTGTTTTGTATATTGTTTAACATAGTATTTTAAGCAATGAGGTCATCCTGACTGCATGTAGCCTACTTCTCGTTGATGCAAGAAACATAATTATATAGATGATATAACGAATGAAGTGAGATCAAGTTGATTAAACGGATTTCCCAGTTTTTGCTTTACTTCTGTTTCATTTTTAATTTTAGGACAACAAGAAGTATCGTAAAACAGGTTTAGATTCCCTTGGTAGAGGAAGGTGGTTTTTTTTATACTAGGTACTTACATTTTTTGTCCTGAACAACCCGCTAGAAGATGATTCTGCCCATGAAAACAAACAACTTTTATTATGGAACCAACTCTGAAATCGTAAAAAAAATATCAGGTGTCTCTAACAAAAGTTCACTGCCCTCCCGACCATAATGTATGAAACAGCTGATATTATTTTCGAGATTTCAGAGTTGGTTCCATAAAAAAAGTTGTTTGTTTTCATGGGTACAATCATCTCCTAGCGGGTTGTGCAGAACTAAAAATACACCTACTATTGTTAGTTTGATTTATTCCAAACTCAAAGGCACTGCAGAACTGTAAAACTGTAAATAATCTCGTTGCGGAAATCTTACTGAATAACACTAATAATTCACTCCGAAGTTTCAAAATCGCTGTTTAAGCCAGCCAGATAAATTTTATCTGGTAGATCTGTAAGTATTTACAACGCAAACTTAAAAACATAGTAGAGTAATACCGAAGTACCTACTTGTAAAAATATATTGTTTAAAATCGAGGACAAAGTGTTTGAGGTCATATTACAGAAAAAAAAGTTAGAAAATAAGAAATCACATGAAATTATAAGAATCTAAACACACGAACTTTACTAATATAGCAACGGCTTTTAATGTAAACCAAAGGCATGTCGAAATTAAACTAAAGGCGTGTCGTAATTATACCTAAAAACCTTAAGTATTGGGCATTTGTTGTCTATATATTTTGTCTATATATTACAGATTTTTTACAAATTTTTATTGTACTATGAAATCCTTTTGATTATTTGTTAATTTTAAATTATTTTTCTAGATCTTTTCGCCTAAAACACAGGTTTTCCTAGTTTAGGCACGTAACGACTTAGAATTAAGATGTATACTTATTTAAGACTGTTTGTAATTAATCCTGTAATGAATTATAAATAAACGATTAATGATTATTATTATTATTTATTTAGTTTGTTAAACAAAAGGCTATATTTAGCAAGAATTTAACTTTAACTTGACGTTAACAATAGACAAAAATAATCTGTAATTTACAAGGTACTTAACCATTATAAACTAAAATAAAGTCATATTTAAATAAAAATAACAATATTTGTATGCACAGTGTAACAAAACAGCTACACAATAGTGCAAAAAACAACACAGTGTATCGAGGTCGCTAGGACTCGGAAAAAATTAAGTAGCTATTGAATAATTTAGCATTTAAATGAACACAATGGTTTGTTAATAATTAGTAGATAATTGAAAGTGTTTTGTAACACGAGAGGGTATTGATAAGCTTGCACACAGTGGCGTAGCTAGGTAACTGAGCCCTGATGCTAATCCTAGGAAGGGGTCCCAGAATGACCAAAAAAAGATTGCACGTTACTTTTTGATCAAGGATCATTGATCAGGGTTCAAGGGGCCTCAGTGTACGGCAAAGGCCTGCCGTACCTGCCTATGCCATAGGTTTATACAGCTTCGGGCTCCAGTAGCTATGGGATGCCATTTTCTTGATACGGTTGTAGGTACGCCCCTAGCACAGAGGGCTAAACAAGTTCTTTGTTCTCGCGGACTGATAAAGATTACAATCTAGTTTCTAGTATTTTTAACTGGTTACTGTTTAACGAGATATCGGCTCATAAGTTAACATCAAATTGTTACTTTAGATAGACTGAGACTTTAGTTGGCTCACAGCAGGTGCGTCGACGTCTCAAGAACAAAGATATCATCTTCTATTTTTCACTTTTAAGGACCTATTGTTTTGAATATTGTTCTATTATTTAGAAAATTTGTTTCAATTGAATTATTATGACGACACTGGACTATTTCACACCAATCTATAAAACAATCCAGTGTTGACACTAGACCATGAAAAGGCATTATTATGATTTAAATAACAATTTATTGACTTGAGCAAAGTACTCGATGCTCGTAAAAAAATATACCTTTAATGAACCTTTGAAAATTAACTTTCAATGATGACAGTTTTAACAACATCGTGCATTATTTACGAGTATAATTATTATGCATTATTATTCACTGAGTTGTAGGTATAATTATGTCCATTAATACATGCCATTCTCGACATTGTGGTTAGGTATCAAATAGCAAAACAGCCACGTAAATTAAAGAGAGTGTTATATTTTTACAAGTCAGTAATATTACTTTAAACATGTTTCTTCGTTTATATAAACGAAGAAACACGTTTAAAAATAACACAGGAGCGGTGTTTTGACTACAAAACGATTGTATTTGTAATTATAATGGCGATCCTTATTGTAATTATTGAGAAAGCTGTTTGTTTGCTCTACTTTCTTGTGAGTATTCGAATAATTCGATTATGTTTGTGAATTCAAGATTTACATTCTCGTGAGAGTGGAACAAAGAATATGATGTGTCGTTCTCTTGATTGTCTTTGAGTCTTAAATGTATTTGTATAAATATCGCGCTGCCCATATCGGAAGAAAAGATCTAGAAATGCATATGACTCTCAATCAGGGAAGTGGCACAATATGAAACAAGCACATACATCTACTAAATGCTTGTTAACATTTAAAGTCCTATAATGTTTATAGTGTTTTTGTATTTAATTTAAGATTAGTTTATGATGGGACTGACGTGAACTGTGTTCAAAGGTCCCTTAAAATAAAGAAAAAAAAATCTACTGAATGCTGTCTAACACTTTTCACATCCATTTATTCTCATCATCATCCTTCAATATTATACATTATCCATACTTATAATATGTATAAATGTCAATGTTACTCTATCTATTTTTTTTGGATTGCCTCATTCTATCTTTCCCAGTTAAACCACTCAATCGATTTTAACAATAACTAGCTGTCCCCCGCGGTTTTACCCGCGTTATATCTGGTCTGTTGGAACTTCATATGTGTCTTCTCGACACCCGCATGTCACTAACGGGATGCAGCAGAATACCAGCGTCAGGCATTATACCTGGCATATGCTGAGCTGGACTCCCATTTGGTGCAACCATGAGACACACACCGCCCAGTAGTATTGTTATAAGAATGAAATTATAGTCTATGGTAAATTTTTTTTAAAGCCAGAACAACATCACCTCGAGGCGAATCAATGAAAACTCGTGTTGTCGCTTCGGATGGAGTCGAATTTTAATAGTGTGGTTCTGGCTTGTATCGTTTATGTTTTTTTTTCTTCTTTCCTCTTTTTTTTTATGTCTTTGTTTATTGTCTGTACGTATTGTGTCTTGTATTGCGCCAAATAAACGCCTTATCTATCTATCTATATCAGATTTTTGGTTACTAAAAAAAAGAAGATAAAAAGTATTCTATGTCCGTCCCTTGGTCCTAAGCTACCTCCCCACCAATTTTGGGTTTTTTTAGTTATAAAATGTGTAACTAGCACTCTTTCTTTTATATATATAGATATATTTATAGAAAACTTGAAACTCAAGGATTTTTGTCTTGGTAACTGCGATAAATGACGGTTGTCATTCATGCGGGCGAAATCGCTATCAAAAGCCAGTTTTCTGACTTCTGGCGTTCTATTTTAGGATACTCTAATTGAGGTAAATTTTTAATTCTATTTTCGGTTGTAATCGTATTTTTATTTTATTCTATATTTATATAGTGGCAACCAAAGTCGATGTCGACTATTCTACCAAAGTCAAAGTGCATTTGATTTCAAGTGTGTACAAGAAGAAAAAAAATTTAAACAGTAAGCTGGAGTATTTTGACGTGACAACGTCTTATAAATTGGTTTGCCGGGTGACACTTCAAGAAACTACGTTACGCTCCGCTCACGTTATGCGCTCACAATGAGAGCGAGTGAGAGGCACGCGTCCCTTCCACTCGGGCATGGTTAGCCCGCCTAAGAGCGAGAGAGACAGACATAAAAAGTGAAAGGCACGCGTGCCTCAGTCAACGTCAGTAAGGCGTTGTCACGTAAAACTTTCGCCCGTATACCGACTTTACAGGCAACCAATTTTTTTAAATACGTTATGTATGTCTGTTTATGTAGTCTTTTGCCACTTTATTTCCCAAGCCTTTTTCCATCTATGTTGGGGTCGGCTTTCAGCCTAACCGGTTTCGGCTGGATAACTGTGTTTTACGTGGAGCGACTGCCTATCTGACCTCCACAATCCAGCTACTGGGTAACTGGGTACAAAAACAATATATTTGGTTGTTAGTAACGACTGTCAAATTTCTACGAATGTCAATCCTTTAGGACTCAGTGAAATTTAATGCCAAGCGCTTTACTGGTGGCTCCTGGCATTCAGGAGTCGCAGTGGATGTAAATAGCGGGTTTGTGACGGCGCGTTAGTGTTCCACGCGCGCCTCAAAGAGAAGGAGTTAGCACAGGAAGGGGCCCAATAGGGCCAACGCCTGCCGGGGTTGCGGAATGTTTATAGTGGTTACCGTGACCCTGGAACATAAAGGGCAATCGAAGGAACATGAGTGGGTTTTAGTCAGTAAGAGTCTGACACGCCCTCCCGCCGCACCCAGGACGGGAGCAGTCATTGGATGATTTCCCACTCACCAAAAAAAAATAAAAAAAACCCCTGGCAATTCAGTCCCATTTCACCAAAGCTATATTCATCACGGCACAGATCTGTCAACCCATATTATATTTAAAAGATTTTAATTTTTAATTTGCTAATACTAAATGAGATGGTTTGTTTTCAGAAGGTGTGCCGTGTCAACCGCAAAGCATCACACTAATTCTCTCGCACTCAATAGAAAGCCTATTTTATTAGGCAAGTAGCTTTCGCCCGCGGCTTTGCCCGCGGCTTTGCCTACATGGAAACAAACTTCTATCTCCTATTTACCCCATTGGGGTAAGAAAATTAAAAAAAATCATTCAATTCATATTTATTTTGCAAATAGGTTATAAAATAACACTTTTACACATCAATATTGTTTTTTTTTATATTAAGCGAACGATGGAGCCGGTGTTTTGTAGCTGGACTGCTCTGAGAAGAAACATTCCGAAACAAACTCAGAGGTCAAAGTCTCTTTTAATTGTAATTTAAATTAAAGTCTCTTTTAATCGTATTGGTCAAAAATGTGAGAGAACCATGAAGGTTTGTCTGAGGTACTCTCTAGATGAGAGAAGCACACAGATTTGAGTGGACCTGTCCAGACAGTGCAAGCATTTGTCAGTAATCGTTTAGCTCAACTAAAAACTTTAAGGAGCTCAACGTCTTGACGAACAGTACCAAAGTAAGGACATTTGGGTAGGCCGCATTAAATACTCAAACCGTCAGACTGCAGATATATCATCATCTCCCTAGCCTTTTCCCAATCGTGTTGGGGTCGGCTTCCAGCCTAACCGGATTCAGCTGGATACCGGTGTTTTACGTGGAGCGACTGCCTACCTGACCTCCACAACCCAGTAACTGGGCGACACAATACCCCTTGGTTAGACTGGTCATAGTTTCTGGCTAACCAGTAACGACTGTCAAAGTTCTACGAATGTCAACCGGGACCAACGGCTTTACGTGCTTTCCGAGGCACGGGATGTCAGTGATGTCTAAGATAAACTTTAGAAAGTACACATCAATGTCAAATAAATATATAAAAAAAAATATATATATATACTTTAAAAAGTACACATCAATGTCAAAATAATAATTAAAATGTCAAAGAGAGAAAAAAAATGTACATAAAGTAATTATTGGCCACTGTATTAATCGAAGCTGAAGATGCTCAATCCCAAGCATTAGAATCCTCAATATAATCTTTAACAGAGTAAAAAGCTTTCTGACAGAGTTACGTTTAATAAATAATTTAAATTTAGTAATGCTAAGTTCTTGAATTTGGCTGGGAAGTTTATTATAAAAGCGTATACATTGACATTTAAACGAACCACCTATTTTCTAAAGCCTAGTTGAAGGAACCACGTATTTGTTTTTGTTTCTCGTATTTATATTATGGATATCACTGTATTTTTTAAATTGAATTTAAAAATTTCCAAAAATTGTTTCTTAGTGGATACTTGCTCTACACAAAGAACATATCCTACATGTCTATTTATTTGGGTTGTGCGTTGATATTAATAGTCAGTCCTCAGTCAGCCAGTCATTTTATATATTAGGTAATACCTACTTCTATCCAACCCAACAATTTCCTAAGACCAATCTGCAACAGCCAAGTCTTTAAAATGCAAATTCAGCTCGTAATCCTAGCTCACGTGTATAGTTCCTTGCACCCACCATTGTATTGCAAATGTCGGCCGGCTAGGCGCGCACAGGGCCAAAGAAACCAACTCAATATTCAATCAGGAGGCGCTCCTTCCATAATGCATACATCTATTACAATGAAGATCTCCTGTGACCACGATTGAGGAGTTTCCAGAAAGTTTTTAATATTTAATTGTTTTTCAATTTGTCACGGATGTTTAGGAGGGTCTGAATTTTGATTGTTATTGCATTGAGCGGCGAAAACAAGGGTATCCCTTGTTTACGCCGCATAACATACTAAGGTAACGGTACAGACGTAAAATCCCTAAGTGAGAGTTTGTTTGTACTCCGATTCAGATTAAAAATTATAATTCTGTTATTGACTGGGTTTTGCACGTGAATTTATTTGTGTGGAACTCTACATAGAAAACAACGTACAACTACGAAGGCTATGTAGGACGAAATGTATCCTATGACACAACTTTCTACTTTGAAAATGGTCAAATAGATACTAAAGATTACAACATACAAAGTGAGCGTCAAACTTACCTTTTTATTTAAATACTAGCCTTTGCCCGCGACTTCGTCCGCGTGTAATAATAGTTCCCGTTCCCAAAGGATTTCCCGGAAAAAAACTATCCTATGTCCTTTCTCGGGTCCCAGGCTATATCTGTAAATTATTTCATTCAAATCGGTTCAATGATTTAAAAGTAAAGAGGAGACAGACAGACAGATAGAGTTACTTTCGCATTCAAAATATTAGTATGGAAGTATGGATTAGAGATGATATTTAGTATGAAATGTATGATAGGTGAATTTAGGAGTGAAGGGGCTCGCTGATAACGGCCCAATATCTATCTGGGTGCGAATCATGCATCAACCGAAACCGTGCTCCTGACTTACAATAGCAGGATTCACAATGGGCAAAACCAACTACGTGGGGCATCTAAATATCAACAATAATGTCCCATAACTTTTTTTTTTTTTTTGGTGAGTGGGAAATCATCCAATGACTGCTCCCGTCCTGGGTGCGACGGGAGGGCGTGTCAGACTCTTACTGACTAAAACCCACTCATGTTCCTTCGATTGCCCTTTATGTTCCAGGGTCACGGTAACCACTATAAACATTCCGCAACCCCGGCAGGCGTTGGCCCTGTTGGGCCCCTTCCTGTGCTGACTCCTTCTCTTTGAGGCGCGCGTGGAACAAAACGCGCCGTCTACGCGGTCCTGGTCCTAGCCGGGCGGCGAGCTACCCATCGCTCGCCATCCGCAGAACCGCGCCTACATGTCCCATAACTTCTCTTTCTAACCCTGTCGATAGACATTCATGACGGTTTTCCTATAGTATTAAGTCACAAAGTGAGATTTGCATAGAATAGGCTTAAATAAAACTGCTATCGCATAGCAACTAGATATGCCCAAAAACAAACATTAATTTCTTATTCACTCAGCATTTTTACAATAGAATACTTGTCACAAATATTTTAATATATTCGCATCGAATATGTAACACGAAAGTATTTAAGCAAAACTAAAAATATTTCACGAATTTTATGAATATTTGATTCCAAAACTACTCTTTGGAAAGTTTTTAGTATTTCGAGTGAATAATATGTTTACGTTGTTATGTGGAATTGATCTGAATTGATGTCCGTCTTCAACTGACATGTTATTGTTTTGGTTATTTTGGCAATTGACTTGCAAAGCTTTCATTTTTAGTTGAGGTTCAATCATGTGTTATTAACCGACTTCAAAAAAGAAGGAGGTTCTCAATTCGTCTGTATGTTCTTTTTTTTTTTTTTGTATGTTTGTTACGCGATATCTCCGTCAATTGCAAACGGATTTTGATGGTTCTTTTTTTGTTTGATAAGTCATGATTCAGGGGTGGTCCCATATAAATTTTGTGGCGATCGGTTCAGTGGTTCTCGAAAAATTCACCAAGAACAAAAAAAATTGACGAAATATTCATAGACGATGTGTGTTTTTTCTTCAAGTTTCTATATCTACATTGGGAGTCGACACTAAAAAGTAATAAAAACTTTTTTTCAAAAAAATAATAACCGCCTTCAAAAACTAAAAACCCAAAAATAACTAAAATTTCGGAAGTCGGTGGCTTCTGTTCTGCCAGTCAATTTGTGTTGCCACCGACTTCCGAAATTTTAGTTATTTTTGGGTTTTTAGTTTTTGAAGGCGGTTATTATTTTTTTGAAAAAAAGTTTTTTTTGTTAACAGTTATGCAATAAATACATCTTTTATCTTTATCTTTGTAGTACTACTACATAGTACAATGTGCAAAAATTAACGAAACATAGTTAAAGGCAATTTCTAACTATAAGTCCAAAGACGTGGCGGTCTACTTGTTAATAATTAAATAATTCGTGTGAAAAATATTTCTTCAAGAAAATGTCTACATAGAACCTAGAAAGCACCGACTAAAACAAAATTTTCCAGAACTTCGATAATTTTAGACAAAATTTACTTACTAAGTACTTCTAATTAACTTTAAAAGCCCACTCGGGGAGAACATCTGAAGAATCTCGATATTTCTCTTTGCCAACTACGAGTAGCAAATTACCTACTCTAAAAAATAAGAAAATAAACAAGCCTCCATAAATATAGAAAATTACTGAAATTTTCCATCAACCATCATATTTTTACAATTAATGAGTTGTTAATATTCCAATTATCTGAAGGGCGCACGAGTCGAACCTTACGTCACTTGTCTTCGGGAGCATTGGCGTAATAAATTCCGGACGAAACGCGGGCTGTCATAATTGTCAAGACGACAAGATGGCCGCCACGCGTGACAGACGTGACAGCGCTGCATCCACGCGCGCTTCGAAATAAATACTACTAAACACGTTTCTATTATAATTAAGAAGCTATTTTCAGACGTATATAAATAAGTTGTTTTACTCTAGCTTTCAGAAGACTTTCTATTGAGAGGAAGTGCGAAGTTTTCAAGTCGTTATTTCAGTAGCGTTTCATATTGCAACGTGCATCTCAACTCTAGTATTACACATTGATAAGAAATTAACTTTAATTTCCTAACTTAAAAAAACTTTGTAGAAGAAATCGGCAGAATAATACTGTTGGTATTATGTAATTAATACACACATCAAAAGTGTCTAGGGATATTTCAATTAAACCTAAACAACTAACATTCTATTAACTTTTTGTTAAGACACCTACACATTAAAATAAACCTTGTTTAATAGCCTATCTAATCTGATAATAAACTTTTAGATAAAGTTAAATTAAAAAAAAAACTTAGAAGAAGAGGAAAAACTCGGACAAAATTTCAATCTAAACTTTATTTTTGAAACATCAAAACCTAAACAAAACAACTATTGTTTTATAAAAATTGTTGCAAACTTAAAATTAATAATCCGTGGATCCACCTAAGACTCTCCTGACACATCTGCAGCGGTTCTGTATACTCAAAACAAGGGTGTCAATATCCTGTTGGGGAATACTGTCCCAAATTGCAGTTTCTGATGCCATGAGGACCAGTCAGAGCGTTATATCCAGGCTTTGGTCACGTTATCGTGTCACGGGGGAAGTGGTGGAACGGCACCGAGGACCTCAACGCATTAAAACACATGTACAGGACCAATTCAAAGTAAATGCTGCAGGAAGTCAACCAAATGTAACGGCAATGCAATTGATTCAAAGGCTACAGAGAGAGTATGGTTTGCTGGTAAGCGGTCAAACTTTGAGAAGACGACTGCATGAAGTCAACCTACGCACTCGTAGGCCACTAAGGGTACCAGCGCTAAGGAGAGGCAATCGATGAAGAAGATTACAATGGGCTATTCCACACGAAAACTGGAACCATTCTCAATAGTCACTTGTGCTTTTCACTGATGAATCCAGGTTTGGATTTCATCCTGATTCGCGAAGAGTACGTGTTTGGAGAGAACCTGGACGTTGGAATCGACTGCAGCACCTACAACAAGTTCATGCATATCACGGTGGCACGATTATGGTTTGGGCAGGAATTCGTCTCGGCGGTAGAACGGACCTCGTTTGGATACAAGGCAATATGACTGCTCTAAAATACCAAGATGAGGTGCTAGAGCCTGTAATCTTGCCCCACAGACAACAAATGGGACAAAATTTCCAGCTAATGCACGATAATGCCCGTCCACATACGGCGCGTATCGTCACAAGTTGGTTACAACAGCATGATATCCAAGCTTTAGACTGGCCTGCACAATCCCCTGACTTAAATCCTATTGAGCATGCCTGGGATATGCTTCTGAGAAGAGCTCTTAGGAATTTCCCTGAAGATATTGAGGATGAAAACCAGCTTTTCTTGCATCTTAAAAGGACTTGGGACAGTATTCTACAACAGGATATTGACACCTTGTTTTGAGTATGCAGAACCGCTGCAGATGTGTCAGGAGAGTCTTAAGTGGATTATTAATTTTATGTTTCAACAATTTTTGTAAAAAATAGTTTTTTTGTTTAGGTTTTGATGTTTCAAAAATAAAGTTAAGATTGAAATTTTGTCTGAGTTTTTCCTCTTCTTCTAAGTTTTTTTTTAAATTTAACTTTATCTAAATGTTTATTATCAGATTAGATAGGCTATTAAACAAGGTTTATTTTAATGTGTAGGTCTTAACAAAAAGTTCAATCAATCAATCAATCAATCTTTATTTGTGAACACAGGTAGGTATAAAATACAGATCTTACATAAAATAATATAGTCGAGCTCTGTGCCCTACCAACTAAATTGGTGTACAAATGTGTTGGCTTTTTAACATAAAGTTTATATGTATAACGCAAAAAATTAGGTAATCAATTATAATTATTTTTACATGCATGTCAAGATAATAAATTATATTTAGTTACATAACAGGTCTGGCAAAGTCATATTTTATCATTAAAGAATTCTTTTATACAATAATACGTCTTATCTATTAAAAATAAAATCAATTTACTTTTGAATTTGTACATATTCTCTTCATTCCTTATACATTTAGGTAATTTATTGTAAACCTTCGGAGCCATTACAAAAATACTGTTTTTGTATAGTTGTGTTCTAGAACCGACTGTTTGCAACCGATCACAGCGGCGTTGACTAGTTATTCGAGAGAATTTTTCTGAATTATTTCTAGTTAATAGAATTTTAGTTGTTTAGGTTTAATTGAAATATCCCTAGACACTTTTGATGTGTGTATTTGAAACGGACCAAAGGTAAAGGAACGAAGCACACGCGATGACCGCTAATCGTCAAAGTCGTGAACTAAACATTCAATGAATATCAATTGGTGATATAAGGAAAAAATACACGAGTAAGCATTTGATATTAATGGTTTCACCGTTTCACGGTACACACTCCCGGGCCAAAAACGTTCAAAGTTAAATATTTTTTTTCCTTCTTCACGGAGGTGTCGTGGATTCGTGGTCAAGTCGACTATATATTCCATTGTACATAATCATATATAATAGTAAACTGATTGACTGATTAACTGATTGTTGATATATCAACGCACAGCCTAAACCGCTGCTCCTAGAGACATGAAACTTGCAGGGTGTGTTCTTTGTAAAGATTAAGTAACCATCAAGTTTTTTTTTTTAATTCCAACCCTAAACTGGCCCTGCCGCACCGCGGTTGCTAAATTGTTTATAATAATTACCGTGACCACGGAACATAAAGGGCAACCGAAGGAACATGAGTGGGTTTTAGTCAGTAAAAGTCTGACACGCCCTCCCGCCCCGCCCGGGACGGGAGAAGTCATTTGATGATTTCCCACTCACCAAAAAAAAAACCCTAAACTGGTAAAATAAGGGACGAAAGTATCGACACTCACGCGAAAGCTAATTAGATACATCTAAATACCTACTAATAGTTAACTAGTTGCCAAAAAGCTGTGATCATCTTTTTAAAACTTCGTAAATACCATGGAGCGTGCGTCTGGCATGTTCGGCGTTACTCGTGTATGTTCACTCAGACTGCGCGTGATTCAACAACCGCCAACAATTTCACACGCAAGGGTTTCCCGATGCGTATCCAGTACGAGATGAACCCGTGGCGTGTCTGCGTGGAGACGACACGAGGGCCTGGTAGACTGTAAGTCTGCCAAATAGTCTGTAAGGACTTGTGGTAGATATTTTTGGGTCAACACGGGTAATGGAGATGACTAGAAATAGTTAGATGCTTTTCCAAGTTTGGGGTGTCAGTTTGGCTGGTGACCTTGAATCTTAAATTAACTTCGGCTTATGACAATAGTTTGACAACTTCTTTGTTGATGGTAATCTATATAAAGGTTCAGAAAGCAGTCACGAGTTTGGCGTTGTCATAAAGTGTCCATCAGTGAATGAAGTCAAACAAATGAAGAAAAAGTCAGTGTCTAGATTGTCTTTAAAATCCACATTGCTAGAAATTGAGCACAATCAAAATGTTAGAATCATTTAGAGATTATATGTATTACGGTGCTATAAGATTGTATAATACATCTGTTGGTAGAAGAATGGATAGATGAAATTATGGATGCTCAAAGGTTAATTTTCGTTCCACTTTGATCTTCCTGTGCGACAAAAAACAACGCCGACGCATGCAAAATAACATATTCTTGTTTAGTGCCAAAACGAGCTGAAAAGAAAACAGATTACACACGTCCAATATATTATTGTCTCATAGAAACACTAGTCGCGTTGGCGACAAATCAATGTTGATTACAGTATTAATCAAATACTTAGTTTCAACCATCAATGAACTGTATGTCTGTTTGTCCAAGATGTACCGCAGTACCATGAGAGATTCATGGTTCTGTAATTATTATGAATCATTTGTTGGCACGTCGTTATTGCCAACCATGAGGCAGATGACCTATTGATTTATGGTACTCAATTTATTAATAGTTATCTAATATAGTGAAAAGTGTGTTTGTTTCGAGACTGATCCTCTATTGATATTTTTGAGTGCTAAACATCTTTGAAGTTGAATAAGAGTCATCTTGTTTAGTAATTTATCTTATCTCTAACTGAGGTAGTTACAGTAGTACGAATTTGTTTTTCAATTTTCTTTCTTTTTAATATTACTAACTGTTTTTTGCTACTTTAGCCGTCCATTTCGTAAAGGTTTTCGTCCCGTTAGAGGTGGAGTTTCTAAAATCAAAAATCTGTTTCTTGTTGTTTTAAAACAATGGAGCACCTATCGCCGTATCCTACATAGATACTCTAAAACCTGCACAATTCAAAAACTCAAGTTACTATCGGTGACTAAATTCATGTACAACCGAATAAACTTCTTCTATTTGGCGGTAACAATGTAGTGCTCATACGTAATTACGGAACTAAAAAATACCAAACTGACATATCTGCTTACCCTTAAACTATCTCCAGTATGTCTGACGTGTGTATGCTAGCACCACGAGCCAGCGCAAACAACTCTGACGTCACTCCTAGATAAATTATTCGCTTGTTTTTTACTCCATTAATAGTCCACGTACAGTCCTGGCTCTTACTCCCAAGGTACTCTGATTAATGGAGATTATCTTCCGCTATTCTCCTTTGATGATTGATATAACTTACTTCTTATGTTTACGAACCAAATAAATAAAGTTAACAAGCCCTGAAACCGTAATTTGATAGAATTTATGATTTCCCTGATAAAGTCGTCAATTTACGAAAATTGGACATTAAGGTCGATTCGTTATTTCTGTTTGCCCATAATTTATTCTTAATATTGAAAAGAAAACAAATCTATTCATGAATTTCACATACCGAATATAAAAACTTACTAGCCTATGTCAAATAATAAAAGGTTTTAAAAATGCCAATTGTTCTGGAATATTCTATCTATTATAGGGCTTATATTTTTAGGACTTAGTCACTTTCATAATAATACCAGCAATTATATACATAGGTGTTCTTGCATTAACGAAGAACGAAAAAATATCTTCTTAGTAGGTAATACAGCTGGTATTACATAGTATAGCAGCAGTTGACGCTTTCTCGTGAGAGTAAACTCCAAGTCAATCCCCTCCTGGAGTTCCACAATTAAACCCAAAAAACATCGTAATGATCCAACACATGTTATCCACGAATTAATTAGCCATTTATAGGCGATCGTAAATCTCCGTCACTTTTCGGAGCACATCGGGCGTCCGCCATTTAAAAATAGTCCGGGAAAGCGGCGCGTGCGGCGATGGACGCAAAACAGCGCTTTGGACGTTTGCCAAAGATATGGATGGATAAAATGGATTCGAAGGGCAGTAATCGAAATGAGATGTTGGGAATTAGTTATTGTCAGTCGTTTAGCTGAAGATCGTGTACCCAGTTGTATAGAAGAAGATTTGTCTTTGTTGTGCAGATCCTCCAAGAATAATTCTGTCTGTATGTCACAGCTAAAGGTGGCAGGTCGACGGACAAGCGGACAACTGGCGGAGTAATTATAACTCTCTGCGGTCGCCAATCCGTCTGCCAAATGTCGTTGTATAATCTCTGTAACTATCCTTATACAATCTCTTACGAAACAGCTTTTATGAATTAACCTGTAATAATTTTACAAGTGGTAGGTACTTCACCCGGATTCATCTCAAGAATCCCGAGAATTGTTAGATGAACAAACAACATGTTTTTAGTAAAATATTGATGTTATTCTAATTCGTGGGCAATGAATAAATTACTGGAAATTCCCTAAGACAATAAATATTCTTCAAAGAAGACTGATTGAATTAGTTTTGTTATTTAGAACTGATTTTTATAGCTACTCCTACTAAACGATGTTGTGATTAGAATAAGATACTACACATGGGCTGGAAATTATGCGTTAAATAGTGCGAATAAATATTGTGAACACAATAATTTCTGAACCTACTTTGAATCCCAATCAAGATAAGCTCTTCTAATCTCTAATTGGTTTTCTAGCTATATTAGCTCTTTAAATTATTTAATTTTAACTTCAAGCAGAAATACATAAAGGAAAAATTCTAAAAATAATGCCACTTCCCAAAATCCTTTAGGACTAAGCAAGTCCTTGAAAACCCCAAAAAAGAACTCGTCTGTCGCCAAGAGTGTCCACCTGTCACCTCAGAAGTGTCAAATGACAGAAACAACACCCCCTCCCCCCCTACCCCCCTGAAAGGGTGCTCGAGGTGTCCTGAACAACTGCTTATTTCCGTCGCGAGGAACAAGATAAGACATGTTTCGTCACTTGCCACAAGAGATGCAATTAGGAAGCTGCGATGCTTCACAATTTGGAGATACTTATGTTATTGTTGGTTCGTTAGGAAATGATTTGTGTTTGGTAAAGATGTCGTGCATTTATTTTGGGCTTACCTTTATTTTTAGGAATAATTTTAGGTAGCAAGAGTTTGGGTTTCGAAAAAGAAACAAAAGTTTTAAAACCTTTAACCTTTTTTGTCCTCTACTTGATGATAATAAAGGTTTTACGAGGTAGTCCTGGTCAACTCATTTGGAGATCTGTCCTACAAAGGTACATATCTGTCATACGGCTGATGATTTTTGAAAGCGAGTGGACCTTAGAACTCGAAACGAAACAAAAAAAACATTGTCTTTGCGAATTGCGAGAAGTTACTTGCTTATCCCAAATTGTGAATATTCCGTCCATTTGTATCCCAAATATTTAGTGTAATGGCTATAACTTCATCCATCCAGATACGTTTAGCTATAGATGAGCCGTTAAGATATTCAGAAGGAGATAAATAGCAGTACATTAGGCATTCCGTCCCAATCAACTTGGAAGCACCTGAGACTATTGGACCGCGGCCAGAAACCCGGTAAATAAACTCACGGAGCCATGAGGATACCCTACCGTTAGCTGATCGACTGAAATTCTAGACATTTCGATAACAGGTGTTGAGGACATTTTTTAAAGTCGAAAGTGATAATGTTCTTCCTGTTATTGTGTGTTTTGTTTGTTTCAGATCTTATCTGGGAATCTTATTTTTTTTCGAAAGTTAGTTTAAAATATTAAATTTTATGTTCAGCTCTCTCTTCAGTCGTGTCGGATTGTCCGTCTTTTGGGTATGAAGAGTGGTTCTGAGCTCACACACTCGCTTGTACACAATATCTCTAACGCAGATGATGACTTGACAATCCACGTTAAGATCGGCTACCGTGCCTTAAATAGTCAGGAGAACATAACTACTCCATTTTTACTACATCTATATCACATAAAAAAATACTTTTCCTATAATATTTTTTCTTCAATGGCTAATTGGAGATGCTTCTTAACAACTCCTTTGTGTCCATTCGGCTTCCGTAACTGACTTGGTACTCTGCCATTATATTCGGAACAACAATGTAAAGGCCAATAGCCGGATCCACACCAGACGATCCACCGCGCTCCGATCGCGCGATCCAGCGGCGTATTTCAAAGGCACCCTTTGGATCACGCCGCTAGATCGCGCGATCGGAGCGCGGTGGATCGTCTGGTGTGGATCCGGCTATTTACCATCCAACACAACACTGACGCCAGACCTAGGCAATAAATTAACTACTCAAAAACAGATAAAATTCCGGACGATTTCAGTTATTTGCATCGCATCAAAACATGTTTATATGAAAGTAGCCAAAATGATTGCAATGATAACTCTTCACAAGTTAGCCACGACATGACGTCACTGCTGTTAATATTACTCCCGTTGACGCGAAGTGCGCCAGCGCACGTGCGGGATGTTGTTGATGTCACATTATGGATTATCGGTTGTGTAATTACTGTACTATTTATGTGCACACAAATATAAATATACATACAAACAAATGTCGTGTTGGCCTAGTGGTTACGGCGCCTCATGCAGAAGGTTTTGGGTTCGAATCTGGGCGAGTACCAATGCGACTTTTTCAATTTATATGTACTTTCTAAAGTTTATCTTGGACATCGCAGACATCGGTGAAGGAAAACATCGTGAGGAAACCTGGACTTGTAGTGTCTGAAATCATCAATCCGCTTTGAGTAAGCGTGGTGACCAATGATTCCTCGTGCCTTCTCTACACGAGAAGAGGCCTTTGCCCTGCACTGGGACAGTTATAGACTGGTACTATACAAACAAATAGCAAAATATAAATATCTTATAGTACAATGGCGAGCTTAACCCAGTATTGAGTTTTCTACCAGCAAACCAGAATGCTATAGTGAGATTTACAACGGAGAATATGCTTATGTGCAAAAATAATACATATTAACTTCGCTCTGTTTGCTTTTTGTGTGTGCTAATCACTGAAGTGGTCAGATCAGAAATAATTTTCCTCTAATAGATAGTTGTACTATTGTTTAGTGTCATAATGGTGTCATAGGTTATTTGTGGTACACTTTCCACGCAGACGGTGTCACGGGTAGAAACTAGTGTTATATTGGGTGGTAACATCACACCTGTATTCGAAGGGACAGACAAAGTTGTAACACCTACGCTTGACCAGTTTTGTTTAGTAATAATGTTATTTTATGTGGTTGCGGAATGTTTATAATAGTTACCGTGACCCTGGAACATAAAGGGCAATCGAAGGAACATGAGTGGGTTTTAGTCAGTAAAAGTCTGACACGCCCTCCCGCCGTACCCAGGACGGGAGCAGTCATTCGATGATTTCCCACTCACCAAAAAAAAATGTTATTTTATGTTATTTGGAAATGGATCCAGCTACTTCGGTTTGAAAGCTTTTATTATTATGGAAATAAAACGAATTTAATACGATTACGCGAAAGCATGGTCTATAAACATAGATTTAGAAGCACTACAACATAAAAAAAAACATTTCAACATTTTTGTAAATGGTAAGCACGAGATAATGGTAAAGATAAGCTTAAGATTCAATTATTTGTAAACATGTGTACGCCATTTACATGGTATGTGCTAAACAGCTAATTAATAATGAGAATTTCTCTTTGAAATGAAATGAAATCGTTTATTATGCAAGTTGGATCTTAAAATCACTTTTACAAGTCATATTTTTTATAAACTAGTTGGTGCCGGGCGGCATTCCCTCACTGACTACCTCTGAGAAGAACCGCCGAAACAAACTTAAGGATTATCGTCTCTTTTAAAGTCCAGACAATCTTTTCAATATCTTGGTGCAACAAACCATGCAGAATAACATTAGGGGTAGCCTTTTTAGGAAAGTACCATTAACAATTTGGGTAAACCTGCCTCAAAAAGCATCGTGAGCTCAACTTTAATCTAAAGGAGCTCCACAAACCGATACCACACCACCGATACCACCTCTGAAATGTGTCTTGATGACCTAGTGGTTAACGCGACACTTCTCATGTAAGAGGTAGTGGGATCGAATCCGGGCAATTACCAATGTGACATTTTTCTAATCACAAACATCGATGAAGAAAAACATTCTGATAAAACCTGGGCTTGTGATAAAATCGCCAATCCACCAAGCAAAGCAAAGCAAATCGCAAGTGTGGTGATCAATGCTCGAGCCTTCTCTGTATGATCGAAGCCTTTGCCATGCAGTGTGACAGTGTATGTTGGTATTAATATTCTTTGAAATATTTTAAGATAAAATTCTTTCATTAAAAGTTTTCCCAAATCGTGTAATCTTGTCATAAATTATCTCGTACACTGGTAAACATTGCACTACAATGTCCGGTCAATGGAGTAACATTGGTTGTATTTTTGTCTGAATCCTTCATCGAGTACAAATAGCGCCACGTGTTTCGTCTATGTACGGTACAGGGGTACTCAACGTTTTTGCTATTGTTCGTACTTTAGTTTCTAGTATAATTTATCCAGACTTAAGATGAAGACGGTTAAAAAGACAGATAAGTTATAAGCGCTCCACAAGTGTCACTAGGCTATATACATACTAGCTGTCCCCCGTGGTTTCACCTACTTATGATAATACTCCGTTCTCGTAAGTATTAGCGTGATTTTATATAACCTAATCCATTTTTTTCCAATTAGAACCGGTCTTAGTGTCTTTCTGAAATTAGCGCGTTCAACCCAACAAATAAACTCTTCAACTTACATACGATGTCAGTCTACTCTACGAGGTTTGCCGATAGTGTATTATAGTAATATAGTGTTGTATATGTGTCCTTTAATATGTTAATCATCTTAATGCTTACAGAACTGACATTTCCCGACGTATTTGCTAAAAGTGTTAAATTTATAAAATTAAACTCAGCTCTTCATCAACGCAATAGACCCAACACAATATTTTTTCCAAGCATTGTTCAGACCTTTTAGAACAGTCCACACTGGTGCCAACATAACCGCACGCGCCGAATGTTGGCAACGCCGTGTAAGCTGCGCACACGCAATCCCCGCGTGAACAGAATTACGTACGAACAATTTATGTGTTTATCGCGTTTGATCTCGCCAGGAATCGAACCCGTGTTACACAAGTATTGATATTAAAGATGGGAAACTTTTGAAGTGTTATTTATTGGTTTAATTCGTGGATTTTTTGTGTGAATACGAAAAGATTATATTTTTTTTTTAGTTTACATACTAGATATTTTTTCACACCTCACTATTAAACTCAATCTGTATTATCTGTGTCTGTATTTTCATTGATGTTTTGTTGACTACATAGTTAAAAAATAAAGTCGCTTTCCGCATGCTTTCCGCAGTATGTCGCTATGTATGCTTAGATCTTTAAAACTGCGCAAAGGATTTTCAAAGATTTGCGAATGTGAAGCTGGGGCGTGTCGCAAGTTATTTATAAAGAGAGCTTTTCTGAGGAAGCTAGAAACATAAAACTTGCACAGCAGTCAGCTTATTTTAATGATATAGAAACGCACTTAGAAGTAAGTTTTTTAATTTTCTCCCCAAAGATTGTAAAATGGATAATGAGAAAATTGCATGCTTTGAGCGGGTAAAGCAGCAGAAAACCTCTAGTTATCTTTTATCAATCGCTGTGCTTTAATCTCTCTAAAACTTCAAAGCAAAATAAGATATTTGAATATTTAATTACGATACTCAAGACAAAGTAAAGGAGTTGAATCCTGAAAACGTTTGTCTTCGCTACCATCATTGGTTCACCTGGTTACAATTCGTAGAAATAAGCCGTTTTCCTATGTCCATAAGTATTTTTAAACCTTGCCTCAGTCCAAGTAAATATGTCTCCTGAACCGCATTTACAAACAAATAAACGCATATACACAAACATCTTGTCTCGGAACAAATACCCTTGGCCATACAAATATTTGTCTCAAGCAGAAATCAAACTCGCGTCACGAAGCACAGCAGTCGATAGCTCAGCCACTGCGCCAAATGCGCCATAAAATTGATTTCCCATTAAACTTATAGATTCACCTCCTCCAATTCGTTGCCTCATCCATCTTAGATTCAGCTAACTCTTCAATGTCATGGGTTATGGAAACGCATTTTTCTTGATCCCCGCCAATTTATTTACTATGCCACCGCGTTCCTTGGTTTCCTGCATAAAGAGTAAAATGTTTTATGGCGGAATATTTGTGTGAAATAATATCTATTTTAAAGCTTTTCTTATAAAAAGCTCTTAAGATATCTTAGATAATACTTACACTAGATTTTTATTTTTTAAGTAAACGATAAGTGCTTAACATTATAATCTGTCAAGAGCGCGCGTCAATACGCTATATAAAATGTTAAACTTTATATAGCGTATAGGTATACTTTGCAAACGGATTGATGAATCTGACGGGCCTGTTGGTCTAGTGGTTAGTGACCCTGACTGGTAAGCCGGAGGTCGTGGGTTCGATTCCCACCCAGGACAAACTTTGTGTGATGAGCATGATTGTTTGTTCTGTGTCTGGGTGTAATTTATCTATAATATGTATGTATTTATAAAGTAAATAAGTATGTATATCAGTTGTCTGGTTACCATAACACAAGCTCTGCTTAGCTTGGGATCAGATGGCCGAGTGTGACTTGTTTAAAAAAAAAAAAAAAAAAAAAAAAAAAAAAAAAAAAAAAAAAAAAAAAAAAATTTTGTTATTTGACAAATCCACAATATTTGAAAAACCTATCGATATTATTACTAACAAAAAATGTAAAAAACATATTTTTCGAGCTTTCTTTTCATTTTTTTTGGCGTGAATGTCAAAGTAGGTACAGCTTTTTAGTAGCTACTATGAGTCTTTGAGCAAAGCCAGACAGACAGACGTGTGACGAACTATAAGAGCTCTTATACAGAACTAAAACCCAGAACTTCTCATTTAACTGATTACAAATTAAACTTCACAACTAGGTATATATTGAAATGGATGGATTACGAAACAGTCGGTAGGCAATGTTTGTCTCAATCACCTTATAAGGTATTCTTCAATGGTCCAACGCAATATTAACCGCGATTTTGAATGTCCACACTCTCCCTTTAAATATATATTTGATCTACTTAAAACATGTTATAAATAAACAAGTATATAAATACTATGATCTGTACGAGATGTGGGTTTCATCATGTTGTTATTGGAATGATGAAATATTTGTAAGAATTGAATAATACTTACGTTTATAAAATAAGGTAATTATTGACTAAATAAGCACTATATCATGAGATTAATAGGTGTGACGAACTCTGTTCAATATTATGATAACCACATTATTATTATTAAGTATCCAGTTCAAGAAAAGAAAATAAAATAAAAAAATCCCTGTGACTTCTCATGACATGACAACTACGAAATAAATTAAATTACAATTATTCCAATCAAAACAATTGACAATAGGGGAGTATTACTTATTATAGACAATTTTATGCGTTAGCATTCTAATCCAAGCCTTTATCTTTTTTTATTATTTTATTTCCGTCTGTGTTCCCAAAAGCATATAACCCGGATGTATTCAAGAGACGAGTGCATAGGCATCTTTTGGGTGAGCTCGCTTCATCGTAGGCCCCGTCTATGCCCTCGGGCTAGTCTGGGACCAAGAGCAAGCCCAAATGTAATAAAAAAAAAATGTTCGAATATTTCCAACATCTACGTGTTTTGTTTTGTTTGTTTACAGCACCAAAATCTTCGTCAGTAGAGTATTAAATTGAATGAACAGTTTTTATATTTTAGAATAAAAAACTTTTTTCAAAAAAATAATAACTGCCTTCAAAAACTAAAAACCCAAAAATAACTAAAATTTTGGAAGTCGGTGGCTTCTCTTCTGCCATTCAATCTCCCAATGTTGTCTGTGTATAGTCTTTCAAAGTAATTTATTTTCAAAATAAAACTAACTACTTACAATCTTATAAAACGAAAATAGAAACTTGAAGAAAAAGCACACATCGTCTATGAATATTTCGTAATTTTTTTTTGTTCTTGGTGAATTTTTCGAGAAGCTCTGAACCGATCGCCACAAAATTTATATGGGACCACCCCTTAATCATGACTTATCAAACAAAAAAAGGACCATCAAAAAGTTTACAATTGACGGAGATATCGCGTAACAAACATACAAAAAAAAAACTCTCCTCCTTTTTTGAAGTCGGATAAAAAGGACGAAAAGTAGGTACCTACTTGAAAATAATGTTTTCTATTGAAAGTTGATGTTACATTACATTACAAGACAACAAAACCACTGCTATGACTGGGCTAGTCATATTAGGTGAAATATGACTGGGATATGCTTTCGATTTGTAGTTTTTGAAGGCGGATATTTATTATTTATCGCGATTATTTGATATATCGGAGATTCTGATTACATAATTTGAGGTTTTCACAGTGGTTTTGTTAATTTATTTGATTGTATGTAGGAATTATTTATGAAACAAACAAAACTGCTTCCTAGGTAACGTTCGTATA
Source organism: Athetis lepigone (assembly GCA_033675125.1). NCBI lineage: Eukaryota > Metazoa > Arthropoda > Insecta > Lepidoptera > Noctuidae > Athetis > Athetis lepigone. Next base: position 18,935,642 of record CM066224.1, read on the forward strand.
AGTAACGCTGAGCTGTCCCCTAGGGGGCGCGCGGTGCATGAACATGTCACAACAGGTGTCAACCTGACAAGCTGAATATTTTGAATACCATTGAGAATTTCCCAACAGGAAAAGCCTAAAGAATATTTTTTAGAAGATTAAGTCTGAGGTGGAAATTGAGACGGAGGTGGTATGAAAACAGATATAGAAAAGCTCATATACAAAGAAAGAGCTAAAATCTGGAAGAATTTTCCTGCAATCAATACAAGTTTTAAGCTGATATATTTTGAAAACAAACACAAAGCTTCATAATAAAGTTATTATAATAATATGCGTACAGCTAGGAACAAAAGTCGATTATCACTAAAATTTTATGTTTGGACTACCTAAATCGACACAAATGAAATGATCCATTTTTTTTCTTTTTAGGTACCAACTAAAAGACTATTTTATTTTGCATTTCCATCTATTCGAACCTACCTTTACTACGCGATAAGAATGTCAAAAAAATCCGAAACATTAGCAGTACTATTTTATCCCATTACCTATCACAAAAACTTACCCTTAAACTCCCTTCCAATTTCCTTCAAGTGTCGAAACCGTAGATGGCGTTGGAAGCAATAAGTCACGGCGACCGGGTATCAGGCGCGAGCAGCCGCGAGCAGCCGCGCGGAATCATCTGATAGCACAGGTATATGTCGAAGGGACCGCACAACCGAAGAGACAAGTGCTCGGCTAGGGAATTGTTTTTTCACGTGTTATATTTCTTTTGACGATTTCCCCTGTGGTGTGTTTGAAGGATGTTCGGCTTTACGTGTGCTGATAGTTCCACACTTGTTGTTTATTACGTTGATGGTTGAATGTATGAAAGTAAAGCAAGTATGTGTTGTTCAAACTGTCTACTCGTATTGCAGTGTTGGTAGGTAGTTTACAATAATTGTCACCGCAAATGCTGTTGGGTTATTATTATTGTATAATGTGCATTACACGATATTAGTCTTCTTACCTAGTATCAAGTACTTTTACTTCAGTTATTTCTGCTTTTATTCATAATAGCTTTGTACAGCGCTTCGCCCACGTAGATTATCGTAACTTTCATTTCTTATTTTCCTCCTTTTTGGGTTAAAAATCTTTTCTTAGTGGTTACCTACTCTTTACAAAAACACTCCCTGCAAGTTTCATGTCTTAAGAACCAACGGTTTGGGCTGGGCGTTGATATATCAGCAGTCAGTAAATCAGTCAATCTGTTTACCATTTTTTCTACTTTTGAAGCTAAAGAAAAACGGCAAAGTTAACTACAATAACTATACACTTAATTAACTTTTGTTGATTCGCATATCTACAGAAAACGCATGCAAAAAAACACCCGTAGAAAAAAATCCGAAAAAAAAACCCGGATTAAAAACCAATTTAAATAAACTCGAGACACTTTTCTCGGCACCAGTACTTCCGGGAAGAGCTATCATTTTCGGGCAAGTAAGAAACTGGACCCTTCTTATCGTTGCCCTAAATTTACATTCTTATATTTCTACCTCAGGGCTACATTGCCGAACAGATAATATGAAAAATTGTACATCAAAAAAACCTTTATTTATTTTCCCGGAGTTTTACTTTGCCCTATAATTTTGTTGGGAAATGTCTTCGCTGCCATTTTGTTTATGAATATTGATGGCCGGTTATAAAGGTGGGTTCTTTTTAATTGGCTCGTGTAGTCGTGTGTAATTTGTTAGGATCAGTTGGTAGATTGTGTTAATTATTAGTGTTATTAATTATGCAACTGTCCACTAAAGTGTTCTATCTATGGAGAGTATTTTTGTGGAAAAGTCGATGTAATCAATGTTCAATAATCAATTGTTTCAATATACAAATACTCTAAAAACTGTTCTTTTTTAACCGACTTCAAAAAAAAAGTAGGTTCTCTGTTTGACCTGTATGTATGTATGTATGTATGTTTGTCCGCGAATATCTTGCGTTTGGCTGAACCGATTTTGATGCGGTTTTCAGAAAAGTGTTCGTTACATTCTGGGAAAGGTTTTAGTATATAACACTAATGGGTATCCCGTGACATTGCCTGCATAGATCCTGTTTTGCTTTCTTGGGTTGTAGATTTTTAAAGACGATTGTATGTTGGACTCTAACTAATAACTAACTAATAAAAAAGTAAAAAAAATTAAAAAATAAAAAGCTTTTTTAAAAAAAAGATAACCGACTTCAAAAACTAAAAGCTCAAAAATTACTATTTCCGAAGTCGGTGGCTTCTCTTCTGCCGGTCGATTTGTGTTGCCACCGACTTCGGAAATAGTTATTTTTGAGCTTTTAGTTTTTGAAGTCGGTTATCTTTTTTTTAAAAAAGCTTTTTATTTAAATTAATGTATAAGATTTAGCTCTAAAACACTGATTAATCTTTTATTTTTATTTACATAAAACCCTTTAATAAAAGGCCTCTACGCATATAATACGCAATAATAGGCCTCTACGCATTCGTAAACCATTAATCAGAACGTGGTGAAATTTTGTTAGGGCGTTATGAGGAAACCTGCGACGGCTCCTGGTTCAAAAAGGATGGTGTTTTTTTTATATGTGAAATTGCAACGCAACGAATACATCTAGTTAAATAAAAATAGATTATTATCATATATTTTTTTTTAACTCACACACGGTCATCTGACCCAAACTAAGCAGAGCTTGTACTATGGTAACCAGACAACTGATAAACATACTTATATAATTCGTAAATATATACATATCATAGATAAATTACACCCAGACACAGAACAAACCATCATGCTCATCACACAAAGTTTGTCCTGGGTGGGAATCGAACCCACGACCTCCGGCTCAGCAGTCAGGGTCACTAACCACTAGACCAACAGGCCCGTCATTATCATTTGAGTTAACAATTAAGTGACGTCACAGATGTGATTGCCGTATAAAATCTATTAGAACCGCCTTTTAACAGCCCAGCTCAAAAAATCATATCAATTATTAGTGTTTACGACATAATATAAACTTGCTCAATGCTGATTCCTTGACAGTATAACTATAAAAAGACACGTAAGTTGCTTTATATCAGGACAATTTATATGCTGATATTAATAAACCAGTTTTAACCAGTATCAAAGAAGAAAATAACATTTATAAATAGTGTATTATTGTCAACATCGCGTGTTTATGTAAATTTATCGTTAGCTCTGGTTTTGTTATTAAATATAGTGTGCTTACGTCAATAGGTCGCACGATTTATATTTTTATAATTACACGAGGGTTAACAAAACTAGGTTTGTTAGGCTGGTTTTATTGTCAAGCGTTTCGGCAGCGCCGTTGGAGCGCGCGCGTTCGTAGATATATGAGAGTAGTAGTTGCGTTTCAAAGTCCCGCGCTTTTGCAGCGCCGTTCAGAAAACGCGCAATGGCCGCCGGCGCTGCCAGGCGCGGGCCGATTTGCGGTTCTACGGCCAGTCCAAAGACTACAATATAATATGGGCCAGTCAGTGTGCGTTTTAGTGTGACGCCGTTGAGACGCGCCGTTTTTAACAGCGCACTGCACAGCGGCGCGTCCAGCGGCGTGACTATAAAACCAGCCTTAGTGTTTCAGTCAAGATTCCGCGTCCGATATCTTATGTTACAGGCGATTGGAGCTTACTTCGAGATAACATACATCTTCAACATGAAGTTTATACGGTGTTCCTTTTGTTTTTTTTTGGTGGAGTGGCAAACCATCAAATGTCTGCTCCCGTCCTGGGTGCGGCGGGAGGGCGTGTCACACTTTTACTGACTAACACCCACTCATGTTCCTTCGGTTGCCCTTTATGTTCCGGGGTCACGGTAACTATTATAAACATTCCGCAACCAACATCAAGTTATAACATCCAGTTTATACGATGATCCTGCTTAGTAATTGAGAAAGCCTTCAAATAGAAAGTGGTAGAAGATTGACGCTGTTTCTGAAGGATTTCGACTGGGGAAGATTACTTCCATAATTAGGTATTTCTTTCACAAAGCAGCGTTACTGTGTTCCGGTTTGAAGAGTGTGGATGCCTGTGTTATTTAAATGAGACTTGCCATCTTTGTGTCTGAGATTGCAACGCATCTGTGAGGCTTCTGGTATTAAAGATGAGTATAGCAATAATGACTGCTTAACATCAGGTGGAACGTTGTCAGCTTGATTGACATCCAATAAAATAAAATTAAAAGAGTACTAAAAGCTTCGAAAGTAACACCTACAGACACATGATTTATGTGCTCCAGGTACAGAGTTGTATGGTATCTTCTCAATCAAAGAAGACTAAGCACTGACCACTTTATGACACAACTAGCTTTTGCCCGCGGCTTCGCTCGTGTTAGAAAGAGACAAAAAGTAGCCTTTGTTACTCTCCATTCCTTCAACTATCTCCACTTAAAAAATCATGTCAATTCGTCGCTACGTTTTGCCGTGAAAGAAAGACAAACATACAGACAGACAGACAGACAGACACACTTTCCCATTTATAATATTAGTATGGATGTCAGAAAATGTCCAGAAAATCTCAAAACTAGCTTTACTCTCAGATGACATTAAATAATCACATAACAACACAGTTAATCTCCAATAAAAAGCATCAGCAAGGTCTCTAATTTATTGGAAAAACAATAAAACTATTAGCGACCGGTCTGCAAGCTGTTCAGACCTTCACCTGAAACTAGGTCAGTAGCTGGCACCGAACCCGTTGTTCGCAGTAAAATAGTTATAAACAAACGAACAACAATAGTTCCACATAAACATACGCACTAATTACCATAATACATGGAGAGTCAGTCGATTGGAGAGATGAGATATCTCGGTTTTTTTGTTTAACAGAATTAGTTATTTGAGTCAAAGTCAAATTAGTTTTTTCAATCAGACCATGAAACGGCTTTTTATTACTTACATTATTATTGTATTCATACTAACGTATGTTATAGTACTTTAAAAAAAAAAACGTTTACGGCGGTTTTTACCAACTTTTTTCTATAGGGAACAACCTGTTAGCTTTTTTTAACTTGTAATTGACATCACACAGTGCCTTTTTAATGATATGTTGGAAATCAATATTTTGACACGACTTAAAAATTACTTATAATAACACATAAGCAGGTACCTATTCAAGACGCTTAAATAAATGAGTGTCGTATTCGTCACCGTTTTAATTGCCTTCATAAAACTTCAGATTTAGTCCTGTTTCAAACAACTACAATAATAAAATCAATCCAACCCACTTAATTTCCCGACGTGATCACCACAGCCCACTTACCGACAACCAGCAATTAATTCACACACTAGTTTTTACAATCCAGCAAAAACACCGCTTTACAGCGCTGCGTAATTGTCGATTAATTAATGCAAAGCGATGGATAGATAAGTTGTGCTCTAATAACAGCATCTAACTATGATTTGTGGTCCATATTGAAGAGCTGCCGTGACGGAAAGTGCCGAGTGTTGCGTCAGACAAGGACAGAGAGAAAATTGAGTATTGTTAGCTGAGAGGTCAGTGTTTGAGGTCTTGAATAGATGCTTCGAGATAGTAGAGCGACCTCGACTCGAAATTAAATAAATTGCTATTATAACAAGTGCAGCTAAAATGGGACTCTAGCTCGTAATGTGAACACAGAGTGGGCGTGGCCGGAACATTCAGCAGGCACATTCCAAATCGTACCTAATATTTCTCCGTAATAAAAGTATGGCCATAAAACTTTACCAGGTGTAATCTTACAAAGGAGATAAGTATTAGATTAATGACCTTACAAAGTTACCGAGAAATTATTTATGAGAATAGATACGGCAATTATAATTTAACACGTAGTTTACGATGCGATGAAAATCACTTTTTCTAACGTCCGTGTCGTGTATTATTTAAATTAATTCCATTTAATTACATTCTCATTGAAATGTAAACTAATCTTAATAGAAAACTTATGCAAACTGCATTGTAATCTGGTGCCGATCTTGGTGAGTGTGGGGAAACATCATTTGTAAGCGTTTTCACAGCTCATCGCATGTAGATCTGTTTTGCTGATAACTTGTAATAAGCAGTTTAGGCGATATATCTTTCGCTTAGAAGTTTCGGCGGTCGTATGATTTTACGTTTACTTTGATGGTGACCAGGATTTTGAAAGAAAAATATAATGATATAGGTTTTACTGGACTGTAGAGTTAGGGCGGATTATATTTTTCTTGTATGATTTGTGACCACAGTACACTCGAGAAAGCTTATCTATCTAACGCATACTATGCCATTTTCGTTATCCACGAAACATCTAATTATTTCCACAAATTCTCCACTAGTGATGACACCCCGTGCGAGGCACTAAAGTTCGGTAAATAATAATAAAGCGATTACATTATCCCATCCCCTGTGATAGTCATGGTGCCTCCATCGCATTATAACCGCGATGGAACACGACGCCGCGTGATTATCGTAAAATGTTACGACAACACCTACTACACAATTTATCCGGATTATATCCAGTTAATTATGATGCGAGATGAGCATCTCGTGTACTAAATACTGTAGGCACGCCTTTTGTACTAAAAGGTTTATAAAGTAAGCTCTTTACGATGGAGATTATGTTTAAGATAACAGTGAAAAATAGAGCATGACACTCTTAATGCCATGCGGCCATGTATTAAGAACTATAGAATAGGATGTTGTGATACTTACCAGCAACGTTTTACGTTCATTATTTTCAAATTCTTTTTTATCAAGTATATCTTATGATCTTAAAAGCAACTTTAATTTAAATTGGTGTGAGATAGGTGGTAGGTAGGTAGATTAATAAACGAAGCCTACAGTGAACAACTCTAAAAAATATAATAAATCATAAAAAAAAACCCAACTGCAACCCAAATGTCTGTTTCATGTATTTGTCACCAACTTTCGAAATTGCTGTTAGGGTTTTAGTACTTTTTTTCAAATCAGTTTACCCCATGACTTGCTGTTAAACGCTTTAGGCTGTAGAGCGTGTCATATAAAAAGCTATTTCCAAAAAAAGATAACCGACTTCAATAACTAAAAGCACCAAAATAACTATTTTGGAAGTCGGTGGCAACACATCAAATAGACCGGCAGAAGAGAAGCCACCGACTTCCAAAATAATTATTTTTGTGCTTTTAGTTTTTGAAGTCGGTTATCTTTTTTTTTGAAAAAGCTTTTTATTTTTTACTTTTTAGTTAGAGTCTCAATGTCTGGCTACGTTTTAGAGTAACTTTCAAAATAAAAATGTACTTTTTTCTATAAAAATTGAGGAGTTCCCTCGATTTCGGCATGATACCAACATCAGATCCTAGACCTGATGACAATAGGACCATTTGGGAAGTCTACCCTTTCAAACAAAAATAGAATTGTTCAAATCGGTTGGTAAACAATGGAGATATGCGCGAACAAACATAAAACAAAAATACAAACATCCGAATTGAGAACCTCCTCCTTCTTTTAGAAGTCGGTTAAAAAACAAAGGACGCTGCTGCCTACTATTAATGATTGATGGCTGCCAATGACAATAGTAACACAAACCAATAATCACCCTTCAAAAGACCAAAGCAAACGAACAACAGAACTGCACTATATTTTCCATGTCATTATCACCTATAATTTTCAAAATGCTGCACTATTACTGTTTCCCCGCTAGGAGATATAGTTGGCTGGCCACTTTCCCAACACTTTTGTGTACAACAACTGGGCCGGTTAACGCAATTAATATTTGAATTAACATTACCATAACCACACAACATCCACTGCGGAGGGAATTGAAATTAATTCCAAGAATTCTATAATAACCGGTGTTTGCAATCACACAATTTTGATATTGGTAGTCTGCAATAACTTGTAAATTGTATTGATAAAAAATTTGATGGGCCTGTTGGTCTATTATTGTATGTGCTACGCCGGGGGTCATGGATTCGAATCCCACCCTAGATGGAAACTTAGAGAAAAAAAACACCCTTTCACATTTATAATACTAGTAGGATTATTTATTTAATTATGCAGAGATTATCAATCGTCACCAAACATGCTTACTAACCAATCTATACTTTCGGTTAAGAGTGTTTGGAAATAGTTGAAGTAGAAGTCAGTCTCAGTCTTTCATATTTCTTAGCTAGTCCAGGAAAGGAATATCACCATAGTTATTTCTGATTCAAAACAACATTGTTGTGTTCCGTTTTTTTATGGTATTGCTGCCGGTGTAATTACAAGCAGATGAGATTTATCATCTTTGTCTATGGGCTGACTACGCATTTTTGAGACTTCGGACATAACAAGTCTATTGTAGACAGCGGTGCAAAACCCTTTAACTTCAGATGGGTAATCAACTTGCTTACCATTCAATGCCAATCTCTGCTAGTTTTGATACATAGAGACATGTTCATGATACTATTATCACAAACATACTACACTTGCATGACAAGTGTCTCTATAAAAATGCCAGTAAATAATCCACTTTTTTTCTATAACATAGGGACAAGGAGACACAGTTGGCTGATCACTTTCCTCACACCTTTGTGTTCAACAACTGGGCCGGGTAATTCAATTTATCAACACCATCACATTCTGTATGCTAATCATTTCACGAATTACTGGCTCGCTTGCCGGAACACCGGGTTTTGGAAACCTTTTGTTTTTATCATGGTGGGCGATCGTAATGAGAGGAATTTTGAATTAGCTTCGATGTGCATGGCCATCGAAATAATAACTAAAATCGTTAGCACCTAATACATATGTAGGACAAGAGTTGTGGAACTCCTAGCCTGGGGAAAGTAAACATAGCCTGTAACGATGTCCTGAGCATTATTACTAAATCATAATATAATACACATAACATAGCCCAGCTTTTGCTGCTGCACAATCTGGTAATAAGGTTGTGCCAACTTTTCTACGTGTACAAGATGTATTTTCATATAAAAATACGATACCTGATCAATAAAAAATAATAAGTACTTGTTTTTTTTATAACTAACATAATTGCCTCCTGAAAGGTTTTTGCAGATACATAAATGCACCTTGGATACTTAACTGTATATACTTTCCTACCCGTAGAAGTTTAAGTATACTTCAAGCAAAAAGTCTGAAACAAAACCAAGACCTTTGCTTTTTTATTAAAAAAAAGCCATGGTAAGCCCGCTGGTTTCCCGCCACCACCGGTGGATGTTATCAGTGAAACAAATGAACGTGTCTGCTGATGCCTGTTGAGATAACACGCCGTGATAGTGGAGCGACTGGACTCTGCGGTAAATGTGGGGCTGCCAGGATTCGTGAGTGGCGAGATTTTAAAGTCAAAGTCAAAGTCAAATCATTTATTTCCATTAGACCAAAAAAGGCACTTTGAAACGTCATACTTATAAATCAAAAGTGAATCTACCGCCCATTCGGAAATGTTGTTACGTATGGAGAAGAATGGGCAAGAAACTCCATACTTACTCTTTTAAAAAATAGTTGTATTACAAAGTTTTTTTTTACATGGTTAGGCGTGATTTAAAATGAATATAATACAAAAACCATTTCCGTCAAAAATTACATGTATATAATAAAAAAAACTTTACTTTTTATATAAATTAGGAAATGGAAGCTTTATAATGTTCGCGAGCAAAGTGTTCACATGTTCACAATTAAACCACATTCCTCAAACAATGAAAATAATGTGTGAGCCAGCGCAATGTATAACTAAAATATATATATATGTGTGTATAATTTCTAATGTAAAGAGCAGTTAATCATTGTCTGTTTGAATTAGCAACCTGTTTGGTTTTGTCTACACTGTGAATTATCCTATGGAGCAGGTCCAGCATGTTTCCAAGCATTTTTATCTTCTATATAATCATCTAATTTATAATATGCTTGTTGACAGAGTGTATTCTTAATATGTGTTTTGAATTTCCTTTCGTTTAGATTTAATATTTCAAAAGGAATTTTGTTATAACATTTAACACAGTACCCCATAAAAGATGTTTTTACTTTAGACAGTCTATAATAAGGTTGAGCTATTTTATCTTTATTCCTAGTGTTAAAATTGTGTCTATCACCGACTTTACAAAACATTTCTCGATTTTTTCTAACGTACATAATATTCTCATAAATAAATTGGCAAGGTACCGTCATAATATTAATCTTTTTAAACAGATCCCTAAGAGACTCGCGGCAATGTAAATTATAAATGGCTCTGACAGCTCTCTTTTGTAAAATAAAAATAGATTCAATGTCAGCAGCCCTACCCCACAATAAAATGCCATACGACATAATGCTATGAAAATAGCTAAAATAGACCAAACGCGCCGTTTCTACATTTGTTAATTGTCGTATCTTTCTAACAGCATAAGCTGCTGAGCTTAGCCGTCCCGCAAGAGATGTTATGTGAGGCCCCCATTGCAGTTTTTCGTCTAGCGTGATTCCTAAGAAGACCGTTTGACTAACAAATTCTAGTTTTTCACCATTCAATACTACGTCACATATGCTACTTCTAACGTTCGGTAAAGTGAATCTAATGCATTTGGTTTTTTTTTCATTTAATGCCAAATTATTCACCGTAAACCAGTTTTGAACCTGAACAATGGAGTTATTTACATCGTCAAGATTTTGTGATCGTCGATGTATCCTAAAAATCAATGATGTGTCGTCTGCAAATAACACCATTTTTGGTTGATTTTGAAATAGTTGGGTAAATCATTAATATAAACTAGAAATAGAAATGGACCCAATATTGAACCTTGAGGTACGCCCATAGATATTTCAGATCCCAGTGAGTTTACGCCGTTTATTTGAACTTTAACTTGTCTTCCTTTCAGGTAAGACCTTATTAGCTCGAGAGATGTTTCCTTAATCCCGTAGTGTTCCAGCTTCAACAAGAGTGTTTCATGATCAACGCAATCGAACGCCTTCGAGAGGTCGCAAAAAACTCCAATGGCGTCTTGTGCTTCCTCCCACGCGTTAAAAATGTTCTTTATGAGGGTGACACCGGCGTCAGTTGTACAACGCCCTTTGGTGAAACCGTACTGTTGTTCATGAAAGATGGAGTTTTTATTAAAGTGGTATAACATTTGGTTGAGCATTAACTTTTCAAACACCTTGCTGAGAACTGGCAGAATCGACACAGGCCTATAATTGTTGGTTTCTTTGTTGTCGCCGGATTTAAATAATGGTACGACTTTACTGTGCTTCATTAAATCCGGAAAGATTCCTTGGTCTATACTGATATTAAATATAAAAGCTAAATAGGGAGCAATAGTATTGATAATAGACCTACAAACTTTAACAGACATTCCCCAAAGATCTTCTGTTGATTTAATTTTAAGATCTTTGAAAGCGCTAATAACAGTCTGGGGGTTTGTATGTTGAAACCTGAACTCCAGAGGGCAAGCCGTAACATTTCTTTTAAGTAAGGCAGCAGAGAGCGCAGGAGAGGAATTTAAGGCCTCTGTAGTTTTTAAGGGTATACTGGCAAAAAAATTTTCAAACTCTTGAGCTACTTCTTCATCACAGTGAACGGATCCACGAGCCGTCTCTAAATTAAAATCATTATTACGCATTTTTTTTCTACCTGTTTCATTATTTATTATTTGCCAAGTAGTTTTTATTTTATCATCAGCTGATTTTATTTTATTACTAATATACATAGCTTTAGCTATTTGGCACACACTTTTGAAAAGTTTTGAATATTTCGCAACATACTGATGAAAAGTTGTATTTATTACATGCTGTTTTTGGCCATAAAGTTCAAATAGTTTTTCTCTGCTCTTACGAATGCCAGGAGTCGCCCAGTCGCTGAATACGAACTTAGTGTATATATTTTAGTCTTAAGTGGAAAAGTGTTATTAAATTCAGTGTCTAAAATTGAAAAAAACTCGGCATAAAACTCACTGGAGTCATATATATTATTAAAGTTCTGAACACCTAATTTACTGACTAAAGTATTATTAAATTTTTCTAAATTGTTTACTGTAAGCGGCCTAAATCTTATTTGAATTATTGGTTTAGGTATGTAGGCTATAAAAGTTATTGTTTGACCACTGTGATCCGATGGAAGTTTGTTAATAATATCTTTATGTAAGTACTCGATATTACAGAATATATTATCAATACAAGTGGCAGAAGAAGCTGTCACTCGAGTAGGTTCAATAAAAACATTTGTTAAGTTAAATGAACTAAAAAGACCCAATAATCTAATACTATTTGAGTTACTTTCTAACAAATTAATATTAAAATCACCACATACGATTATAGATTTACTACTAGTACTTACTCTTTTTAATACATTTTCCATTACAGAATCAAACATAGGCAAATTCTGGTTATTTGGGGGTCTGTATACACAAATAATAACATGCTTATCAAGCTCAACACAGGACAACTCAATAGTGTGTTCTACCGATAGTCTTACAATATCTTTACGTTCTTTTGATTTAACCGATTTTTTCATTAATATTAATGACCCGCCATGTATCATATTTTTCCGGCAGAAATTACTAACTACACAATAATTGTCATAATTAAAAGACATAACTTGTTGATCATTTAACCAGTGCTCTGTAAGACAAATAATATCAAACCTGGTTTTTTCTAGAAACATTTCAATTTCCAACAATTTGGAAGAGCAACCTTGAATATTTTGATTAAATAATGTTAAAGTATGTTGCTTTTCCTTATAATCTAGCTTGCCAGAGGATACCATTGAATTTTTTGCAGATACTATATTACTATTTAAAGGGGTACCCTCTGTTGTCTTATAAACTAGTTTAAATTATTATCTATAAATTCAACTGAAGAATTCATCACTATGGTGTTAGTGTAACTAGACAACATAGATTCGTCACTTATACTACAATGTGTTATATTTTCTATAACATGGTTAATATTATATGCTATCAACATAGCAATTAAATGTCTACATTCCCCAGAAAGAGATAAAGTTCTCTTAGTCAATTTAAAACCACTAACAAACTTGTTAGTGTCAAAATATAATAATTTGTCACTATGACAACATGTCAATCTATATAAAGTATTATTTAATTTATAAATAATATTATTTTCATAATCTGATAGAGTATCAGAATAAGGGAAAGCACACAACATGATTTTCCCTATATTTAATTTTAATAAGGCGTGAACACCATCCACTATGTCCTTCTTAATAATACCATTACTATTACCTAACAGCAAAACCATTGTTGAGTAATGGTCTAGGTTTGAATTCTTAATTCTTAAAACCATTTGTTTGAAATTAATATTGTGATAACTATGGTTTGTAAAACTATGGCTAAGGTAATTAAGTAATATTTTTCCAAAGCCTGAACCTAATTCATCTGTAAACAAGATGGTTTTATTAATTTGTGCTTTAATACCGGTCTCTGCTGGAAGAGCCAATGCCGGTGAATACATGTCACTCTGTGATGGCTGAGGAAGTTGAAGTGGAGGGGGTGAGGGTGGTGATGGGGGTGGTGGTGGTGGTGATGCTGGTGGTGGTGCTTCATTTACACAGTTGCATGAGAGATTATTAGTCAGTGACTCATACCTCTCAGCATTGTACTTAACCAAGTCCAACAGTTCCCCGGCCTCAAACAAACGTTCGCTCAGCTGTTCTTGTGAAAGCTCATATTTTTCATAAATATCTTTCAGCAAGTGCTCCTTGTATATAAGGTCATTTTGGAGTTGCTGAGTATCAATATCATACTTTTCCCTACATTTGTCTAACTCTAAAATACAAGTATTTAAATTTCTTGAAAGGATGACACGTTCCTTTCTAAGGGAAATATTTAATTTTAATAAATTTTGTTTTTTTATGGCTTTTTGTGACCGTTTCATTAATTTCCTAATTTTTATATATTTTTTCAATTTATTATGGCTCATGACCACAGGACACAATGGCATGGTATCATCACCAGTCAAATCAATTGTTATGGCTGGCTCACACACTGACCTACTGCCTATCAATTCCTTAAATAAGGTATTAGTATTTGTAATCCGATTGTTCACTTGTATTGACTCTGAATGAGAAAGGGCCTTATGGGCATCACACAATTCCTGTTCAAGCTCTGAAATACGATTTAATGCTTGTTCATGGGTGTCACTACACTTCTGAAACGTTGACATTTTATGAAGTAATTGTGAGTGTTGGTCGGCTAAGTCCATGTGCTGAATGTGTAGCTCGGCTAGCTCATTCTTGAGGAATGTGTTTTTGTCCACTATGTTCTTCACTTCCACCTCGCTGTCATCTCGTTCCTGAAGCAGCTGCTTGCATAAGGCTTTAGAAGCCTCAAGTTTGGAACATTTAATGTTCCCTGTTGTTGGGCAAAAACTGCCTTTCTAAGTCGACTTTTCTATTAAATGGATTAGTACTAGACAATCCGTACTTTTCCGTACTAATATTATGAATGCGAAAGTAACTCTGTCTGTCTGTCTCTTCTTCACGCCTAAACCACAGAACCGATTTGAATGAAATTTGGTAAAGATATAGTCTGGGACCCGAGAAAGGACATACGATAGTTTTCATCCCAAAAATCTATTATTCCACGCGGACGAAGTCGCGGGCAAAAGCTAGTAACTAATATTGGTAATGACTGTAAAACAAGATCTTGCAGGTTGTCTATATGAAAGAAATAAATGAAAAGGTAACTTTTTCAATCCAACCACAAAGATTTCTACATATATATAATAGACAGACTCACTTGAGTAGGTTCCTAAAGCTATTGCGTGACAAATCATCCATCCTTTAAATTATACATTTAAACAAACATTCACAATAATAACGGTTGGAAAGATAACATCGAAATTAGTTTCGTTTTTGCTCGATTAACCATACAAGCAATCTAAGTCTTAGGCAACAGGAAATGGTCGCAACAACTGCTAGAGAGAGAGAGAGACAGACAGCACGAATACATTTGTACTCAGTGCGAGAGAGACGGGTACACTCTCTTTGTTTTTTGGTAACAATAGTCAGAAGGATTTATGAACTTCAACTTTGGCCTATTGTTTTAGGGTTCCGTGAGACATTGTGATAGGATATGCGGTCGGCAAATATTTCGGAAAATATTTCAGTTGGACAGTGCGGCCATTTATCAGGCAAAGTTGCTTTTAGTGTTATGTGTGGCGGAAATTGTGGGAGCTGGACGTGGATATGGTTCGTGGGCAAAGTTGGCAGCTTTTTCACAGGAAAGAAGCCTTTTATCATTGCCAAAAATGTGATAATATTAATAAATACCATAAAATGTACCATTTGAAGTAATTACGGGGTAGCCTACCATCTCAAAGAATTGACAGCTCTTTCAAAGTCACTTCGATTAAATTCAACGAGTGAGATTTTAATCACAAATATAGAATTCTTAAAATATTTTTGCACTACTTACTCTACTTATAACAGGAGAGTAAGAGACTTGAGGAGAAGAGAAGGGATCAGAGCCATTGTACGAGTACATTTTTTTCCAATCTCGGTCTCAATATGTAAAAAATCATGATAATAGGCCTTGAAGATTTAACTTAAAATTATGTTATGTAATAACCTACTCATTCTATGGACAAGAATAGCCCTTACTTATAAATTAATTACGAACTAAGTCTGGCTCGCGTGTTAGTCATAAGTTAATTACAAGTAAACAACAATTAAATAAACAAGGTTTATTTGTATCATGTTTCTGCCAGGTATGTCATCATTATGTGTGCTTGACATAATTTTATTAGTGTTGCTAAATTAGTACATTCCTGTGTAACTAATCCTGTGCTTAAAATACCATTTGATATCTTTACTTTTGCGAGAAAAACACACAAAAAAAATATCTAGTTAAAATTTGAGGGCAACTGAACAAGTAACCAATCAAGATAAAAATAACAAATTTATAGAACTATCAATGTCAAATAAATTGAGTCTAAAATACAACTATTT
Source organism: Athetis lepigone (assembly GCA_033675125.1). Classification (NCBI taxonomy): domain Eukaryota; kingdom Metazoa; phylum Arthropoda; class Insecta; order Lepidoptera; family Noctuidae; genus Athetis; species Athetis lepigone. Next base: position 18,951,499 of record CM066224.1, read on the forward strand.
TATTTATTTAGAGACGAATAAATTAGACATGTATATTTAAACCACTCCGGAAAACCGCATTAATTAAGAAGTAAACTTTCCACTAATAAAATAGGAAAACCAACATTTTACTAGCTGAACAGAATATCTAAAACTACATAATACACGCCACTAAACTGCAATAAAAAAGATAACGTATACATAGCAATAAATAACATTGTCAGCCAATAAGACATTAACGCCGGTTAAAAAAGAACTGCGGTTCAAATTGTGGTTAAAATTAACATCAAGCTGACACATGGGGTAAGGTCACGCGATGTTGTGACTTCTGCACCATTAAGGGTCATGAGGTCACGTAACCTCAGGTCTGATTAAGGAGCTTATCTTTGTAGTGAACTTTGATTACGGAGTGGACAGAGGTCCGAGTCTGTTTTGACCTTTGTGTTCTGGTTAGGGATTTGTAAGGTTCAATCTTGTAGAACTTTTGACGTTATGACTCTATAGCGTTGGATCTCCCATACAGGTGTTGTAAGTTTATGTGTAAGCTTGTTAGGTTAGTGGCTATAGAAGAAAAAAGACAAGTAAGAAAATGACGGACCTATTGGTGTAGTGTTTGTACCTTAAAGGCTCTATTTGATTTTGGTTGTTCTAAATGCTAAGCCGAAACTCGAAGGCTGCATTCCCACCTAAGACAAAACATATTTGTGTCGATGAGAATAATTTTTGTGTATAATTTGTTAATAATATGTATGTATTTATAAAATGTATAAGTATGTATATAGGTTTCCCGGTTACAGACTCTGGTTAGTTAAAAAATCTCATGGCCTTGTGTGAAAAGCACCTATTCCCGTTTGAGGAAAAATATATACCAATTAAAATACTGTCAAAATATATAGTGCTCAATACTTGCTCAACAATATGTTCTCAAACGAGAATATTCCGAGGGTAAGCCCCTCGAAATTTATTATTGATAAAATAAATCTGTAAAAATGAAAATAAATCTGTGAATAACGTCGTATGTTTTAAAATAAGTACATAGAAGTGGTTATAACTGTCTCAGCTGATGGTACGAAGGTGCTCACGCGCATAGCAACTGTGACGCAACTGCCGCGATGCAATTGTTTCGACGAGTTGCATGACAACCGACAGTTAGTTGCTACTGAAGTTTACGGCTCAAGTCATAAGCGACTAGTTTGAAGCTGTAAGTATCAAGTTTTTTGGTCCAGGTCCGAAGGAATAGATCTATTTAGTATTAAATTTTTGTACGTATTCATTAGTCAATCAGTACTACTATATCTTTTGTCTACTATATTTTTTTTGAATATCAATGTTATTTATGAATCCGAAATAGGAAAAAAAGTTGTCTCAAAAAGCGTTTAGGCCAAATATTATCAAAAAGCATAATACACACATCAAAAGTGTCTAGGGATATTTCAATTAAACCTAAACAACTAACATTCTATTAACTTTTTGTTAAGACACCTACACATTAAAATAAACCTTGTTTAATAGCCTATCTAATCTGATAATAAACTTTTAGATAAAGTTAAATTTAAAAAAAAACTTAGAAGAAGAGGAAAAACTCGGACAAAATTTCAATCTAAACTTTATTTTTGAAACATCAAAACCTAAACAAAACAACTATTGTTTTATAAAAATTGTTGCAAACTTAAAATTAATAATCCGTGGATCCACCTAAGACTCTCCTGACACATCTGCAGCGGTTCTGTATACTCAAAACAAGGGTGTCAATATCCTGTTGGGGAATACTGTCCCAAATTGCAGTTTCTGAAGCCATGAGGACCAGTCAGAGCGTTATATCCAGGCTTTGGTCACGTAATCGTGTCACGGGGGAAGTGGTGGAACGGCACCGAGGACCTCAACGCATTAAAACACATGTACAGGACCAATTCATAGTAAATGCTGCACGAAGTCAACCAAATGTAACGGCAATGCAATTGATTCAAAGGCTACAGAGAGAGTATGGTTTGCTGGTAAGCGGTCAAACTTTGAGAAGACGACTGCATGAAGTCAACCTACGCACTCGTAGGCCACTAAGGGTACCAGCGCTAAGGAGAGGCAATCGATGAAGAAGATTACAATGGGCTATTCCACACGAAAACTGGAACCATTCTCAATAGTCACTTGTGCTTTTCACTGATGAATCCAGGTTTGGATTTCATCCTGATTCGCGAAGAGTACGTGTTTGGAGAGAACCTGGACGTTGGAATCGACTGCAGCACCTACAACAAGTTCATGCATATCAAGGTGGCACGATTATGGTTTGGGCAGGAATTCGTCTCGGCGGTAGAACGGACCTCGTTTGGATACAAGGCAATATGACTGCTCTAAAATACCAAGATGAGGTGCTAGAGCCTGTAATCTTGCCCCACAGACAACAAATGGGACAAAATTTCCAGCTAATGCACGATAATGCCCGTCCACATACGGCGCGTATCGTCACAAGTTGGTTACAACAGCATGATATCCAAGCTTTAGACTGGCCTGCACAATCCCCTGACTTAAATCCTATTGAGCATGCCTGGGATATGCTTCTGAGAAGAGCTCTTAGGAATTTCCCTGAAGATATTGAGGATGAAAACCAGCTTTTCTTGCATCTTAAAAGGACTTGGGACAGTATTCTACAACAGGATATTGACACCTTGTTTTGAGTATGCAGAACCGCTGCAGATGTGTCAGGAGAGTCTTAAGTGGATTATTAATTTTATGTTTCAACAATTTTTGTAAAAAATAGTTTTTTTGTTTAGGTTTTGATGTTTCAAAAATAAAGTTAAGATTGAAATTTTGTCTGAGTTTTTCCTCTTCTTCTAAGTTTTTTTTTAAATTTAACTTTATCTAAATGTTTATTATCAGATTAGATAGGCTATTAAACAAGGTTTATTTTAATGTGTAGGTCTTAACAAAAAGTTAATAGAATTTTAGTTGTTTAGGTTTAATTGAAATATCCCTAGACACTTTTGATGTGTGTATGTATTTTTATTACACCCCGTCTACAAGTGACTTCATCCATATAAATCTCGGCTGTGACAGACACATACGAAATCACAAATTAATAAAAAAAATGCCTTTATGTATCCTAGAGGCTCCAGCATACTTCGTACTATAATCAGATTTGACCAAATCGGTTCAGAGGTTTTATTAATTTTTTTATATTTTTAAATTTTACAATATTAATATAGATTCTACATCAATCGCTTCATCTCAGTCACCCGCTCCCGCTCCCCCCTGTAACTTGATCCACATTCAGCTTGATTACAATTTATTACCTGTTTACGTGAACTTAGACAACAATCGTTGCAATTTTGCGTCGATTAAACTTGCAAATGTGTTGAGAAACCGTACTTAACAGCGCTAAGTGTTTGTTTTTGTGCGGCCGGTGTAATGACGTGTTTTGTGGCCGCGCCCGCTTTCCTCGTCATGGTGATTAGCGTTATTATTTTGTATTTTATTTGGAGTGTAGATTGAGAGGCTCTTGCAAATATAGGCAAAAAAAATATTTTCTTTATAAATTTTTTTTTATTATCTGACATCCAAATGCATATTATGTTGTTAGTAAATACATAAATAATAGAACTTACTGTCACATATATGTATATTACTGTCACGTTTATTCAAATCTGCTAATCTTCTGATTTATTTATTTATTGTTTATTTATTTATTTGATTTACACGGCCGAAGACCAGTTACATAATTCAACATACACAAAACAAAACAAATACTAATATAAATAAAATAAAATTACAACAATTAAATCTTATTACACTCAAAATAATGCAAACACATAACCATTAAATTAGTGAATAATCATAATTAAAAAAAACAGAAATTATCTTAATTTATTTGAGTAAATACTTTTGGTTTATAAAACCCTTACAAACAATGACGACAGTAACCAAAGACTTAAGTTCAAACGGGAGAAACCATAAAGTATGACTAGTGAAGATAAAATTATAAAGATTTACGAAAAAGACCAGAAGAAAATATTCTGGGGCCTAAAAAGATGCTATGCTAATAAGTACATTTACCATTAAACTCTGCCTCGAAAGATATAACATAGCTTATCTGCATACCCAACAACATGGCAAAATAAACACAAAGTAGAATAAAATTTTAGTAACGAGTACATGGCATGAATTTTAATTACTCTTACGCGTACAAAACAGTACAAAATAATTTAAAGTGTATAATTATCGCTGTAAAAGTACTAGGCTAGTATAAATTAGAGAGAGTATAAGCACAGCGGGACGTGTAGTTCCCTTTATTGTTTGTTTGTCTGTGCGTCTGTTTACAACCCCAGTAGCTGTGTACTAGGGGAAAAGGAAAATGGGGAGCTAAAATAGTTTTTTGTTATTTGTGATAATGTTGTTAAGTTTCTGGAAGATCTTGTCTTGGCGGATTAAAAAACTTTTTATTGATAGAAAGTTTGTATTATTTAATGGACCAATACCTGACTTAAACGAGGACGGCGGGCGTCTCGGGACGGATCGAATAATATTACCAGCCTATTATTCATCTAAAAGAAACGTATCTTTTCACACAGACAAGACACGAGCATTGATCTCTGATATTTTACTGTTTTACAGGATTTAACGCGCACGTACCTTTTTTATTTGTTTTTTGCTTGACTTTTCGGCAGGGTTACACCTGCCATGGTCACAAGCAGACTGTTCGGCGACACTACTCCGTCGATGAAGATGAAAATAGATTTTCATCTACCCTCAATGTTGACGATTGTCCACTATAAGGCCGCGTACACACTACACTCACTGTGTATATTAATATGCAACGCGAAAGTTTAAAGTATAATATTGATCTCTGATGTTTTTCTTCACCTATGTTTGCCATTTCCAAGATAAACTTTAGAAAGTAATACTCAAACCTAAGTCTTTATTGTATTTATTTATTATAGAGTAAAAAAGTCAAATTACTACTAGAAAGTAGTGGACAAAAAAATTGTTGCATTTTAGTCAATGGACCGTCTTAACGGATTGCTAATTAAAACAAATTCAAGATTTCTAGTCTTTACCATAACAACCGTAGTGAAAACATTGTCCAGTTATCATAATATATTACAGGTTCCCCGGTAAGGCTCGCCAAAACGTGTCCAAGTGATAAAAACCTCACCACAACCGGTTTCCTTTCCTTGCGAGGCGCACCTGTATCCTGCAGACTTCGATGAGGTTTCCACTGCCTGCGGCCAATGCGCCTTTCTCATTAGCTTTTAAAGGTGGGTACTGACCGGCGTTACGGGGCGTAATGTAACATGTTACACCACGAGCATTCGTGCAGTCAGTACGTCGTGTTACGGGTAAACCAAGGAGCAACGAGCCGCTCGTTGCTCGCTTTGAGTGCTCCACCCGGCTGTCGGTTTTTTGGCGAATCCTTTGAGTGTTACACGGTTCGGTCAGTACGCTGTTGCAAGTCGTCCCGAGCGCACACGCATTGCGAGTAATCACACGTCGTCGTTCTTCTCGTATTCGTTTCTTAAAACATGGAGAGGCACAAAGAAAAGACTGTATTTTATAGAAAAATACAGAGAAGAGGAAATGTTGTGAAACCCAGCGCATCCAGAGCATTATAACAAACTCAAGAAAGAAAACGCTTGAAATAGTTGGCTTCGTTTGCCTAGTAACGTTTTTTCTTCTTCCTAATTTGGATGAAACAATTAAGTAGAATCAAAGACGCCACATCTTGAGTAAATTAACGGCGAAAGCGGAGCACAGAGTTTTGACGAGCATGTTACGCCGATTTAAAAACACAGCGTAACATGCTCGATGCGTACACGCTCGATGCGAATGTTACATTACACCTCGTAACGTTGGTCAGTACCCACCTTTCCATTACTTACAATGTAATGTCTTGCGTCTAATAATATATTTCACTAGATGGCGAACTTCGTACCGCCTCCTTAGCGTTAATTTGATGCACTACTTTATTTTGTATATATAATCTTTCTGTAAAGGTGCTCCTAAACGGGCAATTTTTTACTGCAATTGTGTTGCTGCAATACATTGCCGGCATTGCCCGGCAATGTTTTCGAACTCTCTGCAATATTGCCGGTATTGCCGGGCAACACTTTTTGTATGACAAAAAATTTTCGTCGCTCCTACACGAGCAATATTTTCCGGCAATTAGTTGCTGCAATATATTTTTTGAGGGTCCAGCCACACTAAAATGATGTTATTAAATTAACAATGTAAGTCCTTAGTGTGGCGGCACTGCTTTGGCAAGTATTGCTGCAACTTTTTTTGGATTCGACCCCCTGTCGATATCATGGGAAATATTGCCGGGCCCGGTAGTGCAATTTTGATAGGAAATTTTTATATAGCTTTCTTTAGAGTTTTGGGGTTGTCATGGACTTCGAAGATGCTGGGTTCTTCATGGATATTTCTCATCGGTGATTACCAGTCACTCTTTTTTAGATAAGGTTATACTCATACAATCTTCAATATAGAGAGTTCGATTTCAAAGCTCAATAGAGCGGTTATGAAAATTTTCTAAATATACGTTTTGGGTGACATTCATTATAGTATTTAAAAAATGCTATAATGAATGTCACCATTAAAATTATTAATTTGTCAGTATTTAAAAAATGCTATAATGAATGTCACCCAAGATATCGGCTGAGAGATTTTTTGATCTGCGCCTTGGCCTCACGTTTTGTGGTTTTCGGAGGCGCTGAAGCAGAAAATGAGGTCCATTTAAAACCCAAGATTGTGGCTAAATGTTTTCAAAATATTGGTCATGGGTATCGTATCCGAGGTTTCTGGGGACACTGATGCCGAAAATAAGGGTCATTTCAGAATCCAAGATGGCGACAATTATTTTTCAAAATATCGGTCATGGGTATCGTTTCCGTGGTTTTCGGGGACACTGATGCCGAAAATAAGGGTCATTTCAGAATCCAAGATGGCGGCTAACATTTTTTGCAAAATATCGGTCATGGGTATCGTTTCCGTAGTTTTCGGGGATACTGATGCCGAAAATAAGGGTCATTTCAGAATCCAAGATGGCGACTAACATTTTTTTGCAAAATATCGGTCATGGGTATCGTTTCCGTGGGTTTCGGGGACACTGATGCCGAAAATGAGGTTATTTCAGAATCCAAGATGGCGACTATTTTTTTTTCAAAATATTGGTCATGGGTATCGTTTCCTTGGTTTTCGGGGACACTGATGCCGAAAATAAGGGTCATTTCAGAATCCAAGAAGGCGACTAACATTTTTTTTGCAAAATATCAGTCATGGGTATCGTTTCCGTGGGTTTCGGGGACACTGTTGCCGGAAATGAGGTTTATTTCAGAATCCAATATGGCGACTATATTTTTTTCAAAATATCGGTCATGGGTATCGTTTCCGTGGTTTTCGGAGACACTGGTGCCGAAAATGAGGTTCATTTCAGAATCCAAGATGGCGGCTAACATTTTTTCAAAATTTCGGTTATGGGTATCGATTCCGTGGTTATCACGGATGCCGAAAATGAGGTCCATTTCAAAATTCAAGATTAAGGCAATGAAGGTCTTTGTATTAACGTAGTTTTTCGTGGCACTGTTATCGAAAACTTCTATAACTAACTCTGGTTGGAGTAAAAACTCTTCCTATACATTTTCTATAAACATGTTAATTACGATTTCAATCTTTTCAGCAGTGCAATTCCGTAAGAAATTATGTGCGAATACGATGTCGATCTCATTCCCGATTTCATTTCATAACTCACCTGAAGTAAAAAATATTAGGTATTCAATGTCAAATTGGACAACTTTTCACTTAAAAATTCACCCACGTTCTCATTGAGTGGCGCTAGCATAGTTTTCATTGGGTTATAGAATACCTAATACAGTTTTCACCGTGGATTCAGAAGTGAGAACTGAAGCGAGATCTTACAGATTAGCATTGCAGTATTTCAACTATGCTTGGTCTAAAATAAGTTTATTATAAATATTAGTAAATGGAATGATGTAAAATAACTTAAAAACATGTATTTAATTAGTTTCACTATATACGGAGTGGAAAGTTTTAATGGGCCTGAAAGAATTCTTACGGAATTGCACTGCTGAAAAGATTGAAATCGTAATACGGTATTTTACACCATCATCAATTGACGTACTTTTTATGAGCTGTCAAAACGATATTCTCCCATAGATTTTGTATGGCAAAACACCGTATGACGTCACTAAGTAAACAACTCAATTGTCTATCTATTTATTGATTACAAAGCATCTAAAAATCTAATTTCACGGTAAATTTAATAAATACCAGATTTTTAGGGGCTTAAATTAGAATATTTTTTATAAAAATAATGTCTTACATTTATTGGATAATGGTGTAAAATACCGTATTAACATGTTTATAGAAAATGTATAAGTAGGTAAAGTTTTTACTCCAACCAGAGTTAGCTATAGAAGTTTTTGATAACAGTGCCACGAAAAACTACGATAATACAAAGACCTTCATTGCCACTATCTTGAATTTTGAAATGGACCTCATTTTTGGCATCAGTGTCCCCGAAAATCAAGGAAACGATACCCATGACCGATATTTTGAAAAAAAAAATAGTCGCCATCTTGGATTCTGAAATGAACCTCATTTTCGGTATCAGTGTCCCCGAAAACCACGGAAACGATACCCATGACCGATATTTTAAAAAAAAAATAGTCGCCATCTTGGATTCTGAAATGAACCTCATTTTCGGTATCAGTGTCCCCGAAAACCACGGAAACGATACCCATGACCGATATTTTGAAAAAAAAAATAGTCGCCATCTTGGATTCTGAAATGAACCTCATTTTCGGCATCAGTGTCCCCGAAAACCACGGAAACGATACCCATGACCGATATTTTGAAAAAAAAATAGTCGCCATCTTGGATTCTGAAATGAACCTCATTTTCGGCATCAGTGTCCCCGAAAACCACGGAAACGATACCCATGACCGGTATTTTGAAAAAAAAAATAGTCGCCATCTTGAATTCTGAAACGAACCTCATTTTCGGCATCAGTGTCCCCAGAAACCTCGGATACGATACCCATGACCAATATTTTGAAAACATTTAACCACAATCTTGGGTTTTAAATGGACCTCATTTTCGGCTTCAGCGCCTCCGAAAACCACAAAACGTGAGGCCAAGGCGCATATCAAAAAATCTCTCAGCCGCCATCTTGATTTAAAGACATAATCAAAGATTTCCCTTGTTTGGAGTTTATAATACAGACAGCCAAACTATAACTGTAGTGTAAATGAAAAAATTGCTGCAATATATGGCCGAGCAACACCGGCAATATTGCCGGAGTTGCCGGGCCATGCTCAAAAAATTGCTGCAATAAAATTGCAGCAATTATGTTGCCCGTTTAGGAGCGCCTTAAGGTATTTTTTTTTCGTAAGAACCTTGTACGGAGTATTAAACAACTACATAAAAAAACAGCCAAATCGGTCGAGCCGTTTTCATGCTATGTCATGTGCAACGGAAAACGGGTTTCATTTTTATATATTACGAAACTTATTATTATTTTTTTTATTATAATCTTCTTTCTATTAAACCTTCAAACACACGTGATTCAAGACTCATAATAGAAAGACAACAGCAGCGCGACAGCCAGCTGTCGCTTGGTCGTCGAAAGGTAGCTGAAGAGTTTCTTTTTTTGTTTGAACGCGCTTATCTCAGGAAGTACTGGATCGAATTGAAAAATTATTTTTGTGTTGGATTACTCATTTATCAAGGAAGGCTATAGACAGCTATATTATATAAACAGTGAACTGACTGACTGATTAACAAACTATTGATATATTAACGCTCAGCCCAAACCGCTGGTTCTAGAGATAAAACTATTACAGCATGTTCTTTGTAAAGAGTAAATATCTGCTAAGAAAGGATTAAAAAAAAAGTAAATACTGCTTGTTTCTGTTTGTGAGCTTATATTTCACGATTAATTTTATTTATTATTAAAAAGAAAATAAAAATAACACATGTGTAAATAAATAAGTACAGGGATATTACACATAATCTTATCCCCAGTTTCCGAACGAAAAATTAATGTGATAAATTATCACGCACGAGTAAACGCCGGTGATTGGTTGACTGAATTATCACCAACCAATCACGGCAGATTATGCGTCCGTCAATATGTCACGTCAATTTTGTGTTCATTTCCGTTGGAAAAATGGGAATTTGTGTATTTGAAATTTTTATTTTTGTTTACTTTGGTAAAAAAAGCCGTATTGACCAATCTTTTATAAACGCAACCTATTTTATAAATAAAAGATTGAAAAATGTCACTTGTCCAATAAGTCTTTAAAACAAAAAGACGTAAAAATACCAAGAGGCGATTACCGCTTAAATACTGAACATCTTGAAACAAAAACAGTAAGAACGAAATTCTCCCGAAGATTTATAGCCAACTAGCTGTTCCCCGCGGCTTCACTTGCCTTCGAGATATGTTCTGCGCAGAAAGTGTTTTTCTTTTTACTTTTGCACAATCCTAAAGTTATTCCAAAATGTAATTTGCCTATGTAACTCCTGATAATCTCAATTATACGCCTGTGGATGTTCCGTTGAAATCGGTCCAGCTGTTTTGAAGATTACTCTAAACAAACAGACATACATGCAAAAAATGTTAAACTTTAATTTGATAAGTATGAAGTGTCGTGTAAATATTATTCATATACTATAGTAAAAAAAGCTTCAATTTTGGTACTACAGACAGATATTTCAATTTAATTTACTTGTTTGGATGTGTTGCAGTTAAATCTCGCTGATGACGTCACCAGCACTCCTTGACACTTCGTTAATATTGTTGCGGTACGTGATCTCAGGAACCTGTTCTGTAATAAAAATAGCCTTACTGGGTAACCTTTTACTTCCGACCGGAAATTTAATGATATTTGTTCAGTTTAATGAAAGGAGACAAAGTAAGAATACGATTACGATTACTGGTATATTACCTGCGTTAATGAGAGAAAAACATCAGTAAATGTTTATTTTTGATCAGCGACCACCAATATATTAAGTCAAAATAATATTATGGATTGCGGCAGATTTGCTGGCAGCTCACATAAAGGGTTTACAGATGCGTTATTATTTTAGACAAATATGTGTCGGATCCTTTAAACGTGAACTGAATTTAAATGAGAGTCTATTGAATCTCTATTGAGTTCGGATATTTTAGTTACCAAAAAGTTACCAAAAAGGCCAAAACCAAGAAGAATAGGCCAGGTCCCAAAAAACCCCAACTGTGCCCGTTTTCCCGTCCGCCAGTGTACCCAAGTAACGTCCGCGCCGCACGCGAAGGAACACGTAGTAATTTTTTCCACAAACTTCCGGCTGTAGTTAATAACTTTCATAATGTTAAGGCTTTGTTTTTGTGCATCGCTTCCAGAAGTTTCTACACTAATAGGAAATTTATTGTGTAGCGTTCAGGAAGTAAATACATGTTTGTTTTTGTTTTTTTGGACTGGAAGAACGCCAATTTTGTTTTTAAATCAGTTTTGTGGTAAGTTTTGATGGTTAATTTTCATTTTCTTGTATAGAACTTCGTGGCGTCTTTATAGAAGCTGAAAAGTTCGGTTTGCACTAATAACTCAGGTTTTAAATATCTTTTAAGAACTTATGTTGCAAAAAGAATGTTAAACATTAAGTAGCTATTAGAAAAGTATTTCAGTTACTTGCAGCGGTTTTTCTAAATCGTATTAATTTGTTAGAATTTTACTAATTTCATCCCCAAACAACGCCAATGGTAGAAGCTACGAATAAAATAATCGAAAAATCTTTGACCAGGGTCCGAACAAAGACCTCTTGTAGCCTGCTGAAGTATTATCGATTGCGCCACACCCTTTAAACCTTTCCCTTCACTCCCACATCCTGGGTGTTAACCTTCCTCTGACGTCACTCAGATATAATCCGCACAAAAATGGCTTTCACCAAAATGGCGGCTGAAGGAATACGTCAAAGCGTGTTTATATGAATAAGTAACACATTTCCACCATTTTCGCCGTTACGTCAATAACTGAACGTTGTTACTGAAGATTTCAGTTACCTGTCGCAATTGGATTGAGGATGCCCTTGTGGGGATTGCAAGGGTGAGGTTAGAGTAAAGAGATGAAGAGGAAGCGACATTTATTAAAATACCTTATCATTTTTACTTACATCTGCATAGCCTTTTCCTAACTATGTCGGTTTCGAGTCTAATAGAAGTCTGTTGAGTAGGAGTGATTTACATAGAGAGACCGCTAAACAGAGCTCCATAACCAAATTGCTGGTGACACCTTAGTTAGTTTGATTGTCAGAATTTCTGCCTTCTGACTATCCATAATGGCTGTCAAGGGGGTCCAAAAGCTGTACTTGCTTTTCGGGACACGTTATGCCAGTGATGTCTAGGACAATCTTAGAAAGTACATGTGAATGCGATTCGAAAAGTCACATTTTCAATTCAAGGAGAGAAAGAGGCTGAGATGGTCCAGCTTTGTAGGTGCGCCTTTACTTCTGGTTCTTTTTGTCACTTACCTACATTACGAATTTAATATACTAGTGTAAAATATAAAAGTGTTAGTGCTATTTAGGAGTCAAGATACAGGACGTGTGGCCACTTTAACAGCAACTCTGAAAGGGTTACGAGAAAATAAAAATATACAACGCAAATGAAAATGAGCCATGAAAGTTATTCAGTGTACGATAAATATTTTATAAACTGTGACTTGTTTCAGAGTAACGTCAGTGAATGGTTTATTTTATATCTATTGTTCTAGACAAATTACTTTTGTTACTTAGGTTTATGTTTTGCCTGAGAAATATTAGTTTTATTTAGTGTGCAAGTACAGCGTTTGCGTGGGTGTCAAGTGCATGTAATTTTTTCTAATAGACCACTACTAGTACTTGTGAAAATATTTTCTTTTATGAATTAACTATTCCTCTCTATAACTTGAATAAGTACAGGCCATTCTATAAATTAAGTAAGAACATTGTATATGAAATAATTATTTTGTTAGGCAGTGACATTGTGTGTAGACTTAACAGTAAAGACCTCGGACGAAGTTAGGTATTCAAAAAAGCATAGCGAAAGAGAAAGAAAAACGAGTTTTTCTCTACTTAGAAGAATTAATATTCTTTGTTTGATTTTAATTGATTATTATTTATTATAAGGAGAGAGTATATTTAATAGAGGTATTTTCCGCTCCCGCCCCCGCTATATCCCTTCACCCTGACTCGACCACATTGGCACAGCCATCGACGCGAGTTATCGCATCAAACGATTGATTCGCACTCGTCGCCGACGCGACAAGCTGGCAGGACGGTAGGCGCACGGTTACATTGTCATTTAGAAAAAATATTTTACAAACAAATTGGCATTTTGAACGTCAACTTTGAAAGGATTTTCAGGAAACGACTTTGAAGGTTTGACCGATGATTGAAAAGACATTTTGATGAAATTGTTTGGTTGTTTTTTTTACACATTTCACGACCAGAATGCAGAAAATGCAGAATCGTATGATATAGGATGCTAAAACATATTATTGGTATAAGCCTGCTTGCGTATAACGACGTATGCGCTTCAAAATCAAAAATCAAAATGTTTATTTCCATTAGACCATGGTGGCATTTTGGAACGTCAATTACATTTAAAAAAAAATGTTGATTCTAGTCGCCCATTCCAAATTCTTCTATTCAGCTACACCTACGTGGACAGTGACATTGATGGCGAGATAGGTAGACGTTACTAAGCACTGACTTGGGCTTAGCACTATACCTTTCACTGTTACACAACCGACAAACGTCATGTGCACGATAGAGACGGGAACATGCCTAAGCCAAAGTCAGTGCTTAGTAACGTCTATTTATCTCGCCATTACACTCTTGGCTATAATAGGTCGATTACACCTGCCGAGTAGAGTGGCGAGACAGTGTCTTCGGCCGAGTACTCGGTATTTGTAAACACATTGCCGAGTACTCGGCCGAGCGCTCGGCCTAGCAACCGGCCGAGACAGTCACTCGGACCCAGTTCTATTTACTAGGGCGAGTACCCACCTCCCCGCTTCCCCGCACCACTCTCCACTCGGAATAAACAATTTCCGATCCATGTTAGCCTCAGTTGTCCTTGCACTTCTTCTAATAACTGAACTGTCTCGCCACAATATCGAAAATACGTGTGAACACTTACTCGGCTGCGGCACTGTCTCGTCCGAGTTACATTTTACTGTCTCGCCACTCTACTCGGTAGGTGTAATCAAGCCATAAGCCTGCTTGCGTATATTGACAAATACGCTTCACCACCTTTCATTACGGCTCCGTGGACAGTGACACTTACAGTTTTAAAAGAAAAATATCTACATAATTTGGGACTCTTTAGCAGTTCAAGCCTATGCCTCCACTAATAGTGACTATGACGCTTTCTAGATCTTTTTCCAAAAGCTTTGTTTTGCTAAACAGTTCCGCTTCAACCCACGTCTCTCAGTAACGAAGTTTACGTCGAGTGGGTGTGGCGTGTATCTCGCTATCACCGTCAGGGGCTCGGCAGATCACTGTTATCAGTGGCGGTGGGAGGATGACGGTCTAGTATCGACGTCAGCCGCCCACCACTGTCAAGGACAGATCTGCATCAGCTTAGATAACGCGTTATCAATGGCGTATCTTTGCAATATCATTGTATCTGGAATAGAACGGATGCTCACCTAGTTTTCGTTCTCCGTACGTTTTTCATTAAAAAAATAAAGAATCAATAAAATCATATTTATTTTAGAAAATTCGTTGTATACATGACACTTTTACACGTCAATATTTTGATTTGTTCGGTGTTTCCTAGCTGGACTGCTCTGAGAAGAAACATCCGAAACAAACTCAGAGGTCAAAGTCTCTTTTAAAGTCCAATCATATTGGTCAAAAATGTGTTTTTCGTCAATGTATATTTTTTATCAGTATAGTTTATTATTATTATTCATTTATTTTTATTCCACAAGGGTAAGTATCTAATAAGCTAAGCCCCACTAAACCGTAGCAATGGTTTGACTGTGACAATTTTTGTTTGTTATTTTCCCTTTTTTACAACTTTCTTCTCCTTTACTAATTTAATGCTACACTTATGCGACGCTATTTTCTAAGTATAAAAAGATACTTCCACGCGGAAAAAAACAAAACATCCTCTCACTCATACTTCAAAAAACAAGCAATGACATTTCTTTCTTCTTCCATCTATCTTTATTTCCCAAAGAAAACAACATCCAAATGATTAAAAACCTAACCTAACCCCAGTCACCCCCAGTCTAAGTGCAGTGTAATCTGGCAGAATAATCGGAACTACTGCTGATCCGTTAACCGGGCCGGTTAATTTAAACCAGTAGTTAACTAATGAAGAGGACTAGGCACCGTTACCTAGAGATAGGGGATGAGCAGATGGTATCGGATGTTGGGAGTTTCTTATGAATATTGAAGACATGGATTAGGTTAGCGTATTCATACTTTGCATAATAAGTTTTGGAAAAGCATGTTGTAGTTAATCTGCTGCAATTATTTTGTGCATATATTTTTAGTTTTCGACGATCTTTAATGCTGTTATGGTGCAAGGATTTGTGATTGTTTCAACGCATATCTGTCTAACTAACTCTTAGATATCATTGATAATTCTGGATGAGATGATGGAAATTAGGATGGGATATTTAGAAAAGACACTTGGATTAATTTATGAATTACTAGCTTTTGCCCGCGTTCCCGTTCCTGTGGGTTTTCTGGGATAAAAACTATCCTATGTCCTTTCTCGGGTCCCAGACTATATCTGTGCCAAATTTCTTTCACATCGGTTCAGTGGTTTAGGCGTGAAGAAGTGACAGGCAGACAGACAGACAGAGTTACTTTCGCATTTATAATATTAGTAAGGATTTATTATAAGTCTAAAATTTCCAAACCACTGTGACCAACGCTGATCAATACTCATGCCTTCTTTCATTATCTCTGTATGAAAAGAGGCCTTTGCCCTGTAGTGAGACATTAAAACGCAGGTATTACATACCATCTAAGTTTATCTAGGACATCGAAAACATCGAGAGGAAACCTGGGCTTATAATAATAAATATTGTAGGTAAGTCTGAAATCACCAATTCGCCTTGAGCAATACAGATCAATACTCGTGCCTTCTCTGTATGAACAGGCCATTGCCCTGTTATCCTGCTGACATTAATAGATAGAAATATATTTTAGTAACCTAAATAGGTGAGACGACAACAAAATCTAGTTAGTCCGTCAGGTAGACTGTCAAAAAATTTGGACAAGTATTTTCTATTTTTTCTCGTAAACGAAAAATGACGACGATGCAGAGCGTTAAAAATTTACGGCTAGGAACAATGACTGAATAGTGACGTCATCCACTCCGGAACTTTAATGTCTTTATCTTTATTGAGCAAGCGGAAAATATATGCAATAATTAAACAGTCTAACGGACGAAATAAACAGAATGCTATTTTTTTGCTTAGTCGTCGTCCCTAACAACAAAAATAGGAAGTCACAGTCACAGAGAACAGCAAATTTAAATTACGACAACCAAATAAAACATATATCAGTAACGGACATTCAAACAATAACAAAAGTGGAATGAGTATAAACGTACAACCAACACCATGAATTCAAAAGGCATTTTCCAAATCGCACAACCCCATTGGGTCCCTACAACGGGGTGCATTAGACCCCCAAACATTACGCATAATCTGGCGACTACCGACCGGCTATTAAAATTTATATCTACTGCATGATGACAATCCTTTCTGGATTCCTCCTTGGTAATGAGGGGGGATGGGGAGGCTGGACCATTGGGTACGTGATGTTTGAGGCTTGGGAGGGGTACATTAATAGTGATGATGTAAGCTTAAATGAAGGTTCTAGAATATGAGGTCTGTGCACGAAGACTTAATAATAGTGTAGTTAGAGTTATAAAACTAACTGATATGACTTTGTTTAAACCTACTGATTTGCACGTCTATTTGACGGCATGTTTGCAAGAAATAAATGGTTATAAAATTATAAAGATTTTCGTGAATGGAAACTCGAAAGTCAATGTTAGTATTTCAATTTTAACTGTCGTTATTGTCAAACAAATAAATATTAAATACACATTCAAAATTGAAAGCCAAAGGGAATACTTTTATCAAAATTACACGATTAAAAGCAACTTTCGAATATCATTCACAGAATTTAATCTAGCTGCTTCAAAATTACACTTTATAGCCCTTTATTATCTAAAACATTCTATAAATTTATTATGAAAACACTGGGGAAATCAAAACTAATAGAAATCTCTTTTGTGGGCACAGAGTAATTTGACCTACAAGTACAAACGTTTCGTAAGCCCTTCAAAGGGAACGAATCTAACAATAAGTAATGTTCTTATTGCAACAGCACGAACGACATCGAACCCGTGACCTTTCCATCACCCGGTGAACTGAGCCAGTGGTGCTATATTCAAGTGTGATCTGTGCTTGTATTGTGTGGAAATTTCTCATAATGTATCCGTACTGATATTATAAATGAGAAAGTAACTCTGTCTGTCTGTATGTCTCTTCTTCACGCCTAAACCACTGAACCGATTTGAATGAAATTTGGTACAATATAGTCCGGGACCCGAGAAAGGACATAGGATAGTTTTCATCCCGGAAATCTCTCGGGAACGGGAACTATTATTCCACGCGGACGAAGTCGCGGGCAAAAGCCAGTGACAACTCAAATACCGCCATCTGATCCTAAACTATACGAAACCTATACTATTACAACTTTGAAGATAAAGGTGAAAATATACTTATGCACATAATTTACTAGGTTACAATTATCAAAAATTACTTCTTAGTGGTTCACAAAGAACATACCCCATATATGTGTTCTTCTTTTCGTTTTCTTTTTTTCTTTTTATTAGTGCACCTACCATGTAATCTCTGGACCACCCTGGGTAGACTGGTAGAGAATGCCTAAGGCATTAAGTCCGCCATTATACATGTGTGCATAAAGTTTAAATAAATAAATACCCTCCAAGTTTCATGTCTCTAAGACCAGCGGTTTGGGCTGTGCGTTGATATATCTTTTAATTAGTCAGTCAATCAGACAGTTTACCGTAGATTACACTCAGATAAAGAACAACAAATCATGGCCATCACACAAAAACTCGCCTTGGATGGGAATCGAACCCACGACCTCCGATATAGCTGTCAGAAACTAACAACTACACCAACAGGCCAGTCAAATTCATCAACCGATAGATAGAGAAGAACTCACCTCACGTTCACTTCACCTAAACTCATCGAGTATGTCTACAGAGCTGTTGTTATATAGTGAAGATTACTGAAGAGTCCTGAGGGATTCTCTGATAAATTCAGTCACGTATATTCCTTACTTAACTCGCTTTTCAGAACGCGTTTTCTTTTTTTACAGAACGGATTAAACCCAAGAGGTTTTCGTGTCCCAGAGTATAGTAATGCACATCGCTTTTTCTTTAAAGAACGTTGCTCTAGGATCTTGTTGTTGTATAGTGTGTGCGTTTACATTATGTAAATTCACTACTACCTTTAGGTTAAGTTATAAAAAATTGTCCTGCACGGGAGTCAAACCGATAACAATCTTTTGGCAAATTTTCAGCTACTACACCTATCATATCATCATATTGATTAATAATACTAATTTGTGGGGAAGTTTGTTACTCATTCACGCAAAAAATTATAAACAGCTTTAATAAAATCTTACAGTAAAATTGCTTTACACTTCAGAATAGCAGATAGGCTAAATAACATCACGCTGTGACCAACGGAAATGAAGCAGTAAGCAAAACGTAACGAAACTCAGGTTAAACCGCGGGGGACAGCCAGCGTCAAATAACAGTGAATAAAGAGGTGTTGGTAACACTAAACGCAAAAATCCTCTACAAATATCAAGGTAGGTACAAAGCACGAAACCAAACACAAAATGATCTGTAACACTTGCAAAGTTCAACTAAATAACACTAACAAGCACCAGGACCTTTGCAGTTCCCCAGAACGTGCCACTAAATCTCGCGCAATCAACTTACATTATGACGCTGACATTTGAACCGGCAGCCATTAAAGAAATGTCACACCGAATTGAAAAAACTTTCCTCGTTTAATATTAAACATTGAAATGAAACCATTGAGCACTTTAATTGCTAACTATGTATGTAGGGCGTCGACATTAAACGTTGAACTTTTGATGTTGCGAAAACAACCGTAGTGCTGCTCCATCCCGGAATAATTCGGAAATTGCGGGATTCCGTTATCGCGGAATTTAATGGTGGTCTTAGTAATAAGTGAGTCAATTTAATGACAGTCTTGGGTAAGCAACTTCGTTATTTCCACCCCTCTGATAATGCTGTGGTGGGGAGAAGTGGCTTAATCCTCCCATTTGACTTTTAAGTAAGCGTAAGTAAGTGGCTCCTTCATTTAAGTTTTGGGTGTTTGTGGGCTTTAATCATGGTTACTTTAAAATTTCTTGGATTTTGTTTGTCGTTTCATTTACGTGCTATGTATACGTACTTACTGTTATATTAACAAAAGGTTTATTTTGTCCGCAACAGTATTCAAAACTACCTTGTACTAATTTAACTGAATTGCATAATTAATGAATGAGCTCTTAAAACCTTTGAAAAGATTTTTTTTTCATAAATCCAGCACTTGAAATCGTCCCGCCTTTAATTCCGCACATCCCTAGTAACCTATGCTCTTCACGTAATTATTTGGGAGGGTGCAATAAATCAGGTGTATGGCTCCCGACCGTTTCACTACACTGGTCGCGGCGAGCGCAGTGTACTGTGTACCCTTGTAACTGTTACTGCAACAAAGGATAATGGCCGCCGGAACTAATTGAAATTATGGTTTTGACGGTTCGTTCTGTTGTTTACCTATTACTGTAATGTTGGAAGTTTGTGTTTCACTACTTATTTGATTTCGGAGAGACAATTCTAACTTTTAGGATTGTTCGCATTCTAATGTTAGTGTTCTATATGTGTATAAAATGGTAAACTGTTGTTGTGTTTTTTGTAAAGATTAGGTATTTACTAAGAACGGATATTAGAAAGTTCGCCCCAGAAGGGTTAAAATTGGAGAAAGAAGTCCACGCGGGTGAAGTCACAGGCGGAAGCTAGTATAATATAAGACAGTAACGTTGATTGACGCTGAGAAAAAATGGCTATTAACTTAAACATTTTTACTCAGAGGTATTGGCCTTGAATTACGGCATGACCAATCGAATTGACGCGATAACTTCCTGCAAAAACTGCTCTATCGTTAAATATTTATTATAATACACATTATTTACGGTACAGAAAGAAAATTCACGCTAGATAAAGCAACCGGCCTCAGTACGTTGCTATGGCAACGGAAGGAAACTCCATGATTGATAATGCGTACAAGCTTTTAGCCGATAGCCCGATGGAGCTGATAGTGGCTCCTTTGTCGGCTATCTGCGTTGCTAAGGAGATAAGCGGGCTTGTTCGTGATAACGGTGACAAAGGAAGTCAGGCATGATGTCCTTCCTTAGTGGTTTTCACGATAACACTGGTGTGTAAACATGCGCGTTGGAGTGAAAAAAGAGAAATCGTTAAGAAATCTGCAGATATAGTATGTTTACTGGGACGTTTTAGAGTTGGACCATATTTTAGGTATCAGGCAAAAAAGTGGCTAACTCAACTACATTATGTTAAGTGTGACGGATGGTTTTTAACCTAGCATAATTCTTATGAATTACAATTAATAAATAACAAAAACGGATAAAATACTATATGATAAAAGTATGTGTGTTATTTCCGTTTATCCATTTAAGCGTGAAAGAATAAGACCCATTCATCGATCTCTCCATGATCAAAAAGTCGCGATTTCTTTAAGAAACGATTTATACTTATATATAGACCGCCATTTTCTCAAACCTTATCAAGCAGACTAATATACAATGTGCATTTTTGAATCTGCAAACCTTTCAGAAGACAAAAATGGGTAGGTTTTTTTTAAAATTAAATATGGACTAAAGTTTCAGATTTCCCTACATAATGGTATTGAGATCGCCAGTTCGGTAGTAACTTGATATATTTACGTTACATCTAGGTCGTAAACCGTATTAGTATTCCTGTATAAACCATTTACAATAACATTGGCCACTAACAAACAATATAATGTAATGTAAAACAGCCACATTATTTACTAAACATATTACATTTTCTTCATTAGTCTGAAATATTGCCTAAGTAACGATGTGTAGGTCTTATTTCCGACCTAGATCGACTAAGTGTTATGCTCAGACCTTGGACTTATAATTTATTGTGGCTTGCAACACTAGGTGCATTGACCTGGCCCTGTTTGTTTGTTTCGACTCATTATTACTTAATAATTAGTCGTCAGCTAATTGTAATATTACTAGCTGTTTCCTGCGGTTACGTCCGCGTTTAGGCTGGTATGGTTTTTTCTCTTCCGTGGCTATGGCAAGATTATGTAGCCTGTATGTATAATTCTAATGTGTATCCATACTAATATTATAAAAAGGAAACGTGTATGTGCTTGTTTATTTGTCCGTGTTTCACGGCAAAACTAAGCAACGAATAATTGACGTGATTTTTTAAGTGGAGATACTTAGTTGAAGGGATGGAAAGTGACATAGGCTACTTTTTGTCTCTTTCTAAAGCTAGCAAACTATATTTCTCTTAAGTTTCATCGAAATCTGTTAAGTAAGTTTTGCATGAATGCGAGTTCCAAACTTGCGTTCAAACGTACCCTACATCTACTCTATGCAGAATTTCAAGTTTATTATGTCATGTATGTTATGGGATGCTCCTGGGAGGCACTGTTATTTCACTAGATACCCTGGTTTATAAGGTAAATAGGTAAGAATTCAAGTTACAGTGGTCGAAGACAACGTAGCCTTTATTCTCTTATTTGTTTTAAAATTATTTTCAAAACGCAGTTACCCAATGCGCAGTAAACTATGGCCCTCAACCGATTGTCTGAAAAACAACAACAAAAAACATCGGTTAATTTTAATATTAGGTAAGTAGATACCTAATGATATTCCTTTAACAGCAAAAGGGCGTCGCCGTCCCGTATACATAAGTAACACATAAGTTATGACTTACAAAACCACTTCATCATGGAATCACCTTGAAATTGACACCGATGGTGCGATGGCACAGTACAGACTAGGGACAGAAGGTACAGTTGTACAATGTTTTAGGACTTTGAGAGTCTTTACGGCGTAGTTTGCTCAGCATATCAACAGGGTGTCCTGGATTGCCAAGGTAACGGTTTTATTATTTTCTATCCAAATATTTAGGTAAATTTTAGAAGTAAGTAAGTCGATCGGATACGTTAGTTTTCTATGGGGTATATGTGTGGGAAGCAAGCACGTCAATTGAGTTGAAATAAACTCATTTGACATAATAGTGTCACCGAGATTTTCAGCCGACCTTCACCGAGCCTTCACAACCGATCCTAGGTATAAGTGACCCTACCAACACCACCAGGGTCAAAGCCAACCTCACCTGCACGTGGTGCACCCTGCTGATTCACTGATGACGCTCTGACGGCTCAGGGGGCGTACCACAAGCCCATAAAGCAGTATTACTTTGATATTACTTTCAGTGGGAAAGAGACGGCGCTAGACAACGTGTCTAACGCTGTCACTTGCACACTCCTGCAACAGGACTAAAACAATCTTACTTTAAATGTCATGGTAAGGGGGCAGGTCTCTTCTTAATTCAACCTTCGTAGACACACTGCATATTATTTTAGTTAGTTGTAAATCTTTTTTTTTAGATTGTGATATTGTAAAATAAATAAACATGGTCGTGGCAAAATTTTGGTGTCTTTTTGGTGTGGTCTCCGACAGCCGGCTGTCGCTTGGTCGTGGAGAGGTTAATAAAGAGTTGAAGTTGAAGTCACAACCGATCCTAATATATTATGCACTTGAGTGTCTCGCAAGATTTGTTCTCACTTTCATAAATCTTTCATAGACGTGACTTTAAGCATTCGTTCGTGAGTAGAGTTGAACTTCTGTATATTTACTGTAGGAGCATTCTTGCATAATACACATACATAATACACATTGTCGGTCAGTGACATTATGACGTAATGTTGTTTATTTTCATTTTATTCTTATATTTATTATTTTTACCTGAATTTTACCTGAATCAGCGGTAATTGCTTTTGTTTGTAAGCATTTTATTTTTACACATATCAGAGATTTTATTTAATTTTACTTAACATTGTTTACACTATGTACCGACAGAATTGTCTTTGCATATTTTTAATGCAACTATTGCATACAAAATCTTAAAATATGTCAAGTTTATTATATTTTCAAACTGTATAACCAATATTAATGAATTTACTAAGAAAATTCCATTTAATTGAACATCAAATAAACAATATACATAACTACGCATTCAAAATCAAAATCGACAACCATTCGAGGCTATACAGTCTGCAACTACTACATATACATATTATTTTACATACAAAAACAATAATTAATTAAAGATATGTTTATGGCGCATAAGTTCACGTTTAAATCCGATAAGTAAACACAATAACAATATATTTTCAGCTTAAAGTTAAATAATGAAATCGACCTCCTGCGATCTGAGGTCACGCGTTCATATAAAGATGCCTATTCACTGCACTTTTAGTCTCAATAAAAAGGGCACTTCGTGAGAGAGAGAACAATCTCCTTTTCTTGGGATAAGTAATCAGTATCATGAGAAATGACATAAAATACGAAGATCTTGAGTGATGAAATATTTCATCGAAAATTTAAAGTGTGTGCTTAGTATTGGTGCCGATTCTCTTGTGCACAAACTAACGTAAAGTTTAAGATAAGTGCATCTTTCTCTTTCCTTTTAATTAAGAAAAGGACAGAAGATCAAATATTAGTTAAGTCCTGTCAAATTTAGACACTCCATAGATAATTTAGAAGCAATTTAAAAACATGGCGTCTAAATATACGTCAATTTTCATCAGGCGCTGTCTAATTTGACAGGATTAAACTAAAATGTATCTACTGTCCTTTTCTATAAGAAATGGAAAGAGAAAGATGCACTTTACTTAAATTTACGTTAGTTTGTGCACAAGAGAATCGGCACCATTATGTATGTAATTAATAAACTTTCCCTATCCGAAAATTTCTATTAAAGTTTTTCTTCATAATAAAATAATCCATCGTCAAGGTTGCATCAAGTGAGGTGAATAAGCGTCTTAACATTAACATTTAACGTGGGTGTATCTTTAACGACATTACCTTGGCTCACGATCATTTGTTAGCGCTTACACGAATATTATTATCGTTTCCCTTTGAACTGAACCAGGTGTAATGATACTCTTGTTTGGTAGTCCATTGTATGTGCGGTTATTTTTAAACAAATGTAAGTTGGTGAAGAGTTAATCTCAATGTACGTCACTATGAACTTGTCTCGATATATTCGGAAGAGGGGCAGATATGGAGAACCCAATTTCCGGTTATACCGCACTAAATATTTCCTCGTAATACGCCCCGACATGTAAGTGCCATACGATAGTTATAAATCAGCTGATCCGATTCCTTTCAACCCCTTCCCGGAGAACATTTCAATAAATTTTCATTAGACCAGCGCTAGCTAGAGTGGAATCGGGTCAGAAGGACATCTTCAAACTTCAAACATTGTAAATCGTACATCTTTATTATTTCACAAGGTACTGCGCACAGGACGCTATCCATCGACGCGTGAAGCTATAAATTGTGAAGGCAAGCACGCTTGTCAGCAAGTAATGTATTGCAGCCAACGGAGGGAAAGCCTTTTATTACGTTACGTAGGGGTAACGCGCATGAGTTATGGTCTCACGGTATTTGCATTAATGAAGGGACCGCATGATTGGTTAGAGAGAGACGCACATAATGAAACGTGAGAAGTGGAAGAGGGATGGAAAATGGATAATGCATTTCGGTCTAACAAGAATTGGATCTTTATGCAAATGGCGGATATAGAGACAATGTCCTCGACATAGGTAGTGATATTTCAATTTAGTTTTCGGGTCCCGGCGGGACCTTGCTACGTGTCACTAATTCACTATGGTTAGGTTCAAGCTTTTAACAATATTTCACCTTTGTCTTAGGGAGATTTTGAGTAGATAGAAACCTTTTCCAACTTCACCCCTAAAGTCAAAGATAGTTAAATGTCTGTATAGCAATAAAAATTACCACATTTCCCTTCCTCGCCCATTGGCCCAAAGTATTGGTACATAAATTTCACTATAACGATACCAGAGCTTATTAAATCCGCATAAAAAAGAAAATGATCTGTTTATTTCCCTGCGGCCTGCACACCGGTCATTCACGGGACTATTACAGACGATGACTCAACAACACGCTGTTTTAGGGCTCCAAGAGGAAACAGAACTGCTGACGGCGCTAACTTTCGCTCGCCAAGCGAAATTATCCGCTTACTTCGCTTACAAAACTGAACTACATACTTAAGCCACTTTTAAGGACAAAGATTGCCACCATTTTGTCCATATTTCGCGAAATAGGAGCCCAACAAACAAGTCGTCACGATTGGGTAACCAACCCAATTGTTTTGTTTATTGTTATACAATAGTAATTCTACACTAGCGCTGTCTCTCTCGCTCTCGCGGTGTAACCGAGCCTGGCTGTGGTATATTTAGTGTTGTTTGTAATTATGAAAATAAGCTCGTTTTCCTTGGTAACAGTTGTAGTGCTCGCGGAGTAAACAGATTTGACCTAGTAGCTAACTGTATTGATTTGATTTGCTGTCGAGCTTGTAGGTATTGTACGTAGTCTGGAAAGTTCCATTCGGGTTAACTTTATGTTGTCTAGTATCGCTAATACCGCTCTATACTAACATAAATTGCAGGAGAATAAAAGACAGATCATTGACAGACCGTAATTATATAGCTCCTTCGCATCTATTAGCATTATAAGTAACCCAAAATAATTAAGAATTAAATCCGAAACCCCACTCTAATTATCTGTAACCGGAACAAGCAAATAGATTCAATTTGGCCAATCTCCTCCACTTACGTTTCCAATTAATTATAAAGTAATCCCGGGAGCGGTGTACAAACAACGTTCCGTACGTCCCCTTTCTCCCCGGTTTCTCAAAAACGCAGTAACCTTGTGATATTTCATAAGTATTGGCCGGGGTCACGGGAGACAATCTCGCTAAGTGCCCCCCGCGGGGGCGCCTGGCTCTGCTCGAAGGACGCAGTAATGTGTTAGGGACGGTTTTGCGTCACTTCCGGCCTCCTCCGAGGATATTACTGAGTGTGAATGTCCACTGAAATTAGATTTCTCGGATCAGAGGAGTGTTAAAGCATTGGGGTTGTGCGGTGTCTTCTGACGTATGCATTGATTGTCTCATGTAGGTACATTAGTGTATTGAGAACGATTTGAAAATATGTTAGAAAACTTGAATGAAATATTGAAAGAAGAGAATGATAACCTGGTACTGGATGCAGAAAGCGAAGGTTCGGCAAAGTATGGGAAAGACTTTTAGCAATTTAGAGTTTTTCTGTTGACTCTGGTGTAGATAATGATGAGATTACATACATTAAAAACCTATACATTAAGCACCTCGTCATTGCCATAAAACTTCCGTGCTGGTCTCTAAATCTATAATTACCTACCACAATTTTAATTATAAAACTATACTCAGTGGTATAGTATTATAAATAACATGTCCATATTTGTCTCCAATGATATTCAGTGACAATAGTTTATCCTTATTGTTATTTACCCCGATATAGTGATGAGGAAATCAATACAGCAGGGTAGCAACACTAGCAACACTCGCGGAAGAGTTGGCATGGCAACACCGAGCTATATGATGGACTGCTTCCTGCAATACTTCCTACATAACTACTTATACAAATATAACTGACCGTTTTAATCGACTCAATTTATTTTTATCTGATACTGTAGAAAATATAAATGAATTTTGAGTTGTATCTCCGGCACACTTGCACACAAAATGTTTTTTTTTATATAAGTTTGTGAATTTTCGCATTTCATAAACATGCATACATTGTGACATACATACTTATTATCATTTATAATTAATTACATATCGTGTCTACTTATTCTATCGTATTACTTATACATACATGAATAAATTACACCCAAAACCAATATGATTAGTTCTGATTAGGAAACGAAACCACGACCTCTAGCTTAGAAGCCAGTTTCCCTAACTTATAGATCAACAGACAGTCAAAAATTTAAAATGTTTAAAAAGTGAATTCAAAAGCTGAAGTTAGTATTTTTTACCACATATTGTTTTAATAAATGAAGTCAACAAGATAAGCGTAAAAAGTGTACAATTAACCAAACTGATTAAATCATGACATCCGGCGCGCGCCGGACAAAAACATCAATTGAAAGGACTAATTTAATTAGGCATATTGCACACGACCGACTAACACCGTCAATCCACAGGCCGACAATTTGTAGTTAAAAACCCCATTTTGAGAAGGTAATGGAAAAAAAATTGTGTAGGTAATTGTATTTATCTCGCCATAAGAGTATGCTGTCGTTTCGTGTTTAAAATTATTGTATTTAGTTAATATATTTTTTTCTATGGGCTCCATTTGCCTAAATCAAATAAATAAAATAAAACAAATAAGCCCGAAAATTACAAAAAATCTTCAACAGTACTAGTTATCGATTTCTGGTTATGGTAAGTAGTAAGTACTTAGCATAGTTTCTATACAAGATTGTTTTTCAGTAAGCTTAAACTCCTTTAATAGCGAAAAAGACTACTTATGGTGTCATTTAAGCAACCTTTGGAGAATTTTTCATTCAAATCATTAGGACGCGGGGACCTGTTCAGTCGACGTCAAGATATTTTTTGATTCACTTATGACAGAAGTTTACTAACGAATAGTATTAAATCCTGGAAAAACATTTCAACGAATATTTTTATGACACAGCAACTTCTCGATCAACAAATCGCTCCGTTTGCCTACCTAATACTTTGAACTAAATTATAAACAATTATTATTAGCTCTTGATAAAGGCTCGGGAAGTGTAATTATGATAGTGTGTGTTTAATTAATTTATTGTGTTAGCGTGTGTGCTGTGCTAGACCTACTAGCACAACAATGTTTGTATTGCTATTTACGTTTCTATGAGTAAATAGAAGACATATATGCCCTTACTAATAATCACTGTGTAAAGTTATGCAATGAATAAAGCCTGTGTAACCATACATTTTTTGACGTATAAACCTGTCATAACTTTATGCAGCGTTTATTAGTAAGGCGCGTAGTGTTGTGTGTTGTTTTGTTTATTATATCCGAAGGGCTCTTAAACCTAGTGTAATAGCGAAATAAATAGACGGTACCAAGCACTGACTTTTGCTTAGCTATGTTCCGTCCCTATCGTGCACTTGACGTTTGGCAGTTGCGTAACAGTGACATGCATAGTGCTAAGCCAAAGTTCGTGATAAGTATCGTCTATCTCGCCCTTACACTAAATGGCGATGTTTTCGGGAGACCATCGTTAGTAGTGGAAGGAAAATCTCATTATCTCCCACTACACGTTTCCAACAAAATACAACCTTCTTTCCCTATTTTTATCCCGGTAAGAGTTGAATATCCAAAAATCGTTTTGAATATTCATAAGTTGCAATATTTAAATGCAATTAAACATAAACCCTTGTAGTCATAAGCATAACGATTATTTCAGAGTGAATTAAAGACCACAGTTGCAACATGCTGATTTCTTTTCAACATAACAAAAGATTACAATAATAAATAATCTGCATTGCATTTATATGCAGCTTAACCCAGAGTAAGATGACAGTCTCGTTTCATCAACTTTCACCAAAGGTAATTCGTAAAAAAGCGACCGATCTTTTGTTCCGTATGAAAATATCCAGCCTATGTTTTTGAGGTCATCAACCTTTGAACATACATAAACAAACAATGAAACGTATCAAATCGTTATTTATTAATTAATTAATCAACAATGCTATTTACTTGCACTTTTAATTATTCTTCGAGTAAACTGAAAACACATCGATGAAGTTTTTCAATAATACTCAAACAATAAACGTTGTTATTTTTGTGAAACAATATTAATTACTCGTTATCAATGTGGGTGCGGCTATCGTAATTACTGAACTAATGAAGAATAAACAGCGGTACAGTAATTACGGAATATATGAAAAATAATGTTTCAGTGTTGCTGTTGTCCGGTTTTAGGAATTGGGTCATTTTATCACTTCCTGTAGGCGGCAGTGGAGGTAGTGGTTTGGATTATCAGCAGCGCTTTGAACTTTATTGCTGAAAATAAAAACTAAAAAGTTAGTAAGTTAGTTTAGTGCGATGTTATCTCAAGTAGGTACCTATTTTTTTAAAGTATTGTTATAAATACTAAACCTTATCCTAACACGAGATAATTGCGAACAATTACAACAAGAAATATTAACATATATACATACAGGTCAACAAAAAAATATAGCAAACAAGGTTTTGTAAAACATGAAGTTTTTAGAAGAGTGTCCATGGAGTTTCGTTATTGTTCGTCTCCATAGAGATCTACGTTTTGGAACAAGCAACTAGCGTCACTTTTCTAACTTACCGACCGCCTCTTTGACCATTTATGCCTGTAAATGCTCTTAGTGTATTAAATTCAATCGTGATCAATAAAATACACTTTATCATTGATTTGCAGAAATACAAAGTCTTAAAATACTTGTGAGTACTTTGGCTAATGAACGATAAAAACAACCTTATTTGATAGGCTGCTTATCAATCACTAAGTTAAAGATAAGTTGATAATCAGTTGTTCTCGAAGTATCAATGACACCAACCATAGCGCAATGATACCTAATCAAGCGTGAAAAATGAATGAAATCATGAATTGAATGAAACGAATTATCGCTGTCTTACATAGTTATCGTCCCATTGCATACACAAGAAAGTGCTTAAAAAGTCAAAGTATTTATTTATTCGCATACACAAGAAAGTACAAAGAATATCAAAGAAATTAGACTATTTACAGGCATTTCAGAAAATATCAGAGTTGGTCAGACAGTCAGAAAGTCAAATCTGGTTCCTTGTTACAAAACGTAGGTTGGTCTCTATAGAGAAGAACAAGCAAGAAATTCCATGGACACTCTTTTCAATCATCAAGTTTTACTTTATCTTGGTTACATCATTCGTGTTGCTTTTTTAGTAATATAAAGGTATATGTAAAAAATTGCACTTTTCTTCAAAAATACATATTTATTCCGAGCAGCGCCGAGCGGCAGCGCTAGTACTACGCCGCCATGTTATTGACCTGCCGCAACAGGCGTGCGCACGCGCACGTACGCGTCGATAATTACCCTAAAGACACGCCCACTTGTTGCGTGACATGCGCCCGAGTTGATGCCTGGATGCTGAAAACTGTGTGGGTATTTTATTTTCAGCAGGAGATTAAAAAAGTGGAATAAACTGTTTAATTTTATTATCAGGGACCAAAGATGGCCTGGCTTTGAGTTTTGAAGGTTGGAATGCGCATTTCCGTATTAAAATATGTTTTAGGCTGCTGCTCGCTGCCAGAATTAAAATCTTACAGAATTACACGTCTGTCACACCGATGTTCCGCCCATAGCTCTGAAACTACTGAGCGTAGAATGAAAAATGTAATTACTTAAAATATATTACTAATTATTACCAGGTTTACCTACAAGATCGGAACCCATTGTGTGCTGAATCGACTCACAATTGGGTGGTTTTTTCTTCGAAATAGTGTAAAAAAGCATTTGAATGAAATTCAGGAGGAATTATACCTATTAGAAATGCAGATTACACCTACTTACCTTTACTTTTTTCAGAGCGCACGTCACTGCGAAAATATGCGATAATTTTCATGAGATTATCCACCGTCGACTTCTACAGTACATATATCTTTAGGTGGTATAAAATAAAGTCGCTTCTGTTCGCTTCCATCTTTTAAACTACTCAACTGATTTGCAACAAAAAGTGACAAAATGTTTATTTCCATTAGAACATGGAGGCACTTTGAAACGTGGATTACATTAAAAATACCTAGTTGATTCTAGTCACCCATTCCAAAAGGTATTTATGGAAAACAATGGGCAAGAAACTGCACTTTTCAGCAATAGATAGTGATTCAAGGACAAGGTTCATAGGTATTTATAATATATTGAAAACGTGAAACGGGGGCAGTTCGCTAGTTATAAATAAATAGAAAAAGGTCAGTTATTTACATCATTTAAAATTAAAAACAATCAATATTTACGTTCTTTGATTTGTTGGAATTGCCTTCCCGAATAGCAGAAGTATTCAAACACCACAAAAACACTTAAAAAGAAAATATAAAACATACAATACATAATATACTATCAATGATACATGACACAAACTGACGAAACAATCAAATCTCTTTGAACACCTATACATATACAATCATATATACTGACACGTAGTGATAAATGGCCCACCTATAAAACACACCACACATTACAATAGGGAAGTGCGTATAACACGAACTGTAACAACTTGGCTTTCGGCCAAACGCATTCGTCCTCGGCCTGATGCATTTTTAAAGTGTCATTGAACTATAATTACCTAATCGTCACCTAAGCCGATAATTTCGGGAGAAAATGTACTAATTTAGTTTTTTTAAGTCCCTAAGCCTGGCACTGGTATTTTTGGAAGGTTCGGGTTTTATTATTCGGAGAATAGTCGTAAAACGATGCTTTGTTTGTTCAGGCTAATTACTACGTGCTTCAAGTGGTAACGGGATACCGGTATTTTTAATTTGGACCGTTTTTGAGGGTTCTATCTGGTCTTATTGGAGCCGTGGTACTTTAGAACATCCATTTTAAAGTCAATCTAGTGGGGTTAATGCTTTAATCTTTTTTTTTCAAGAACGGCACATTTAGATCATTTTATATAGATACTTTATATTAGGTCTTATATATATTTTTTTAATTTAACGATTTTCTACCTGTTTTAAATATTTAATAATACCAGTCTTATTCAGCTCCACTGGAGGGCAAAAGCCAGCAAAGAAATGATGTGCACCTATTATGTTACAAGTCGTGGTTTTTCTCGACATTTTTACAAAAAGATAATGGTGCTAGACTTAAGTTTTGGTGCTTACCGTGGGGTCAATAATATGAGCTCAAAAATATCTAAAAACAGTAATAAAATTGGTGCTTTTAGGAATGTACCGATTACTTTTTTTAAATACATTGTTTTGCAAAGAAACTTAGAAGAAAGAAGAAGCCTTTGGTCTCGGTTGTCATTCATAGTAATTTCACAGTCGTTATACGAGTAGTCAGAAGCTTAAACTTTCTGTCTGACCAGGCTAAAACCAAGGAGTACCGTGTCGCCCAGTTACTGTGTTGCGGAGGTCTGATAGGCAGTCGCTTCACATAAAACTGTTATCTAGCTGAATCCGGTTAGACTGAAAGCCGACCCCAACATAGTTGGGAAAAGGCTAGCGAGATGATGATGTTAACAAAGAAACTTAATGATAGTCGACAAGCAAGTCCCACGTGTCCACAATCTCCTAAACTCCTATTTCAACGAAAGGAAAAAACATAACACTATCTAGCTGATCAAGCAGGTTCTTCATGAAAAAACACCTCAGTAACCCAGACTTTGACGTCAAACAATTTTAGCGTAACTAAGTACTTTAGTAAACCAAAAGTGCAGTTTATGCACTACGCTTAGGTACTTGATATTTCGTAGAAATGGAACAAAAACAACAAGTGACGCCACAGTTGTAACTAAACGATTTAGACGACTGTTTACGTAAAATGTCATGTCTAATATTGTTCTACATATTGCGTGGGAGACGCATTGAGTGCGTTTCTGAGAAGAATAACTATATTTTGAATATTCTTAGCTTTCGTTTGTAAGCATTGTTTTAATTGCACTATTCTTGACTTTTGGCGACTGCCGACATAATCTGGATAATCATAAGCTATTAGTGAAGCTCGTGTAAGAATGACCGCTGCTATAATAAAGTATAATCATACTTAGTAATAAATAAGTAAGTGAAATACGTACTTCCGTTCTAATATTATAAATGCGAAAGTAACTTTGTCTGTCTTTCTGTCTGTCTGTCTCTTCTTCACGTCTAAACCACTGAACCGATTTAAAAGAAATTTGGTACAGATATAGATCGGGACCCGAGAAAGGACATAGGATAGTTTTCATCCCGGAAATCCCCCGGGAACGGGAACTATTATTCCACGCGGACGAAGTCGCGGGCAAAAGCTAGTATTTAAATATATCTCTTTTGTCTTCAAATATTTGCAATCTGAACAATAACTATTCCTGATCATATAAAACGTCCAGGTGTAACATTTACACGCTTTATACCTGAATTTACAGAACGACAATTCTTTCATTTACCATCCAAAAGACTGATGTTTTTAACAAGACCTGTTCTGGGCCTTAGGACAACTAAGAAAAAGTCAGCAAGCGGTACTAGCCCCCAATGGGGTCACACCTATCCATTACCACCTCTTCACTCGCACAGTTAAAAATAGCGCTGTAAACTAAAATATTTGTAAACAGAAATACTTCGTCCTACCTCAACAACAATCGGTTTTACGACAGTATAATAACCTACAAGTTATTGAGGTTAAAACTGACATAATTTCATACTAACATTTATGGTCTGCGGATCATATCTCACACATCTTTACTGTGATTTATGATTATATTGATAACACATAATAACATCTTGGCTGATCTGTATTGTTCGTAAATTGCGCAGGATTTGCGAATCTTTAGTTTAAATTATAATTTTAGGTGCTAGATTTGTGCTATCATTGATTTTTTATTGATTTTGTGTGCCAGACTTTGATTTAAACGCTATGTTTGACGGTATATTCAATATCCATACTAATATTATAAATGGGAAAGTGTGTCTGTCTGTCTGTCTGTTTGTCTTTCTTTCACGGCAAAACGGAGCGACGAATTGACGTGATTTTTTAAGTGGAGATAGTTTAAGGGATGGAGAGTAACATAGGCTATTTTTTGTCTCTTTCTAACGCGAGCAAAGCCGCGGGCAAAAGCTAGTAAGCAATAATTACGATGACGATAATTCTCTTTTGAATATGCATGATGAATGTGAATCTAAACATTATAAAGTCTTCAAAAACTGCTAAGTAAAACTCAAATGTACTCTCGGAAGTCGGTGACTTTGGTTATCTTTGTTGTTTTGTATTATTATTACACAATTATAGGTATAGTATAAAATATAAAGGGTTCGAATCAGGGCAAGTACCATTGTGACTTTTAAATTCATGTGTACTTTCTAAAGTTTATCTTGGCCGTCACTGTAATCCCGTTCCTCGGAAAGCACGCAGCCGTTGATCATAGTTGTCATTTGACAGTCGTTATGAGTTAGTCAGATGCCAAAAAGTCTGACTAGCGTAACCAAAATGTATCGTGTTGCCCAATACCTGGAATGATGAGGTCGGATAAGCAGTAGCTTCACGTAAAACACTTGTACCCAGTTGAATTCGGTTAGACTGGAAGCTGACCCCAACATAGTTGGGAAAGGGAGATGATAATGATAAAACGGTACCACCACGTCCACCACATAAAATCGAATGAAAATTCAATAAATAATCACGCCTTTGCCATTTTCAAGGCCTCCATTTCTGCAACAACCTACGACTGCAATCCTATAAAAACCATGCACGAGTGGTAATAAAATAACGACTAGTGATAAATAGAACAAAAATAATAGCCTCATGATAATGCAAGCCGTAAAAGCGAGGCGTGGCGACGGACATCAAAGTGCAGTAAACACCAAGGCTGACCTACCACAACAACTGCTGCGCCGTAAACTATGAAACAATGTGTCGTATGAGGCGGAAGTTTCAAATAAATAACGTTACAAAGTACTCTAATGTTATTGTTAGTAGTTAGATGGTTATATCTTAGTTATTCCGTATTTTAGCAAATAAACATTTTTGATTGATTGATTGATTGATAGAAGAAACGAAAATTAGATTGTTTTCAAACTCAAACTCAAATCATTTATTTCTAATAGACCATTTAAAAGGCACCTTAGAATCAGAATCAGAATAAGAATGCTTTATTTATAGTAATAAAGTAAAATCGTCAGAAAACAAAATAAAGACCGTTTGGAAAATTATCAATCATGAAACAAATAGAACTAAAAAACATAATAAGGATTATATATTAGAGACTTCTCGTGGTCTTATAAGGTCTAATAGTGACGTGGCTCAGGAATTTACAAATTTCTTTACTAATATTCCCATTAAAACCACTGAAAGTTTAGATTCATCGCCATCACTTGCTGCTGATTTACTTAGGGCGAATGTTTCAGCCTGCCCAATGGAATTTAATTTTAAACGTATTACTCCTATTGTCGTTGTAAAGGCTTTTAAGCAACTAAAAATCAAGGCTACCGAAGATCTATGGGGCATGTCTACTAATGTTTGTAAATCGATTATTGAGACAATTGCACCCTATTTAGCTTTCATATTCAATTTGTGTATAGACCAAGGGGTCTTCCCTGACTTAATGAAGCACAGCAAGGTTATACCCCTTTTTAAATCCGGAGATAGCAAAGACACAAATAATTATAGACCTGTTTCTGTTTTGCCGGTTCTTAGTAAAGTGTTTGAAAAAGTGATGCTAAATCAAATGCTTAGTCATTTTAACTGTAATAAGATTTTACATAATCAACAGTATGGATTCACCAAAGGTCGTTGTACAACTGACGCCGGAATTACTTTAATTAAACATATATTTAAGGCATGGGAAGAGTCGCAGGATGCCATTGGCATTTTCTGCGACCTCTCCAAAGCGTTTGATTGCGTTGATCACGAAACATTACTTTTAAAACTCGAGCATTACGGACTCAGTAAGATAGCCATTAATTTTGTTAAATCATATTTAAATGATAGGCTGCAGCAAGTGCAAATAAACGGGGAAACTTCTTTGGGTCTAGAGGTAAAAATGGGAGTACCGCAGGGATCAATTCTGGGTCCGTTCCTATTTTTAGTATATATTAATGATTTACCAAGTATACTGGAAAACCAACCGCAAATGGTGTTATTTGCGGATGATACTTCACTGATTTTTAAAGTGAACCGACGTGCACAACACTTTGACGATGTAAATAACGCCATGCTTAAGGTTCATAATTGGTTTACAGTAAACAACTTAGTATTAAATGAAAAGAAAACCAAATGTATAAGATTCACATTGCCAAATGTTAGAAGTAGTGAATGTAGTGTTGTATTGAATAGGGATGTGCTAGAATTCGTCGATAAAACGGTTTTCTTGGGGATTACGCTTGACTCTAAGCTGCAGTGGGGTCCTCACATAACATCTCTGGCAGGGCGGTTAAGTTCAGCTGCATTTGCTGTAAGGAAGATCCGTCAATTAACCGACGTAAATACCGCGAGACTGGTCTATTTTAGTTACTTTCATAGCATCATGTCTTACGGTATATTGCTTTGGGGACGCGCTGCAGATATAGATTCTATCTTCATTCTGCAAAAGAGGGCTGTCAGAGCTATCTATAACCTTAGCAGACGCGAATCACTGAGAGAATTGTTTAAACAAATAAACATCATGACGGTTCCCTGCCAATACATTTATGAAAATATTATGTATGTCCGTAAAAATCTTCCGCTCTTTAGTAAAATAAGTGACAGGCATAATATCAATACAAGAAACAGGAACAAATTAGACCAGCCAAGTTTCAGATTGTCCAAGGTACATACTTCTTTTATGGGGTATTGCGTTAAATGTTACAATAAAATACCTCTCAATATTCTTCAATTAAATGAAAAACAATTTAAAACATGCATTAAGCGCACACTATGTAGTCAAGCATACTATAAATTAGAGGATTATATTATAGATAAAAATGCTTGGTTGGGTGCTGGTCCTGCTCCACAGCCACCTAGTCTCACAAATTAGGGATGTTTGGAAGAGAAATATGTTAAATAGCCCCTAAATTGACATAAATAACTTATACTGTTATACTTATTTTTGGATTTCAGATTGAAACTTTAGTTTTATATAAGTAATTTAAAAGCATTATTTCCAAAATTAGAAATTTTTAATCTTTGGAAGATAGAAAATGTTTCTTGTCCCCTTAATTTTTGACATGAATGTTCAAGATTGTTATTATTTTTATAGGTTTTTTTTTAAATTTCACCCATTTACATTTGTATACAGTACAAAACTTTGGTTTGTGTAATTTAGATGCATATTTGAATTTTTGTAAATGTGAGTACGATGCAGTGATTTATTACGATAGTTCTCTACTGACACAAATAGACATGGCAGTTAGGAGCATTGTCATGCTCGCTCAAAAAGTCTCGCTGATGGTGGCGAGTGCGTCGGATCATTCGGTTCCCTTCAAAATGGTTGAGCTAAATGGTGCTGATGCCACGCGTCATGCTCGTGAACGGGCGCTGTCAGTTGAGATGGGTCATCTCTTAACTGCCATGACTTTTTACTTTTTATTTCAATTTTGTATTTGTTTATTATTTTGTTACATACACATTGTTTTCACATGTAGAAGCAACTAAAAGAAAATGTAACCAAGATTTTGTAAAACATGATATTTTTAAAAAAGAGTGTCCGTGGAGTTTCTTGCCTGTTCTTCTCCATAGAGATCTACGTTTTGGAACAGGCAATTAGCGTCACTTTCCTTTTCTGACTGACCGACCGACTCTTTGACAATTCATAAGTACCTGTAAATGGTCTAAGTGAAATAAATGCTTTGAATTTTGAATTTTATAAACATAGGTCAAATTACAGCAGTGTGAGATGTTTACAAGTAGGTTTTAGTTTCTCTATGTTTTGCCCAAATATATTTACTGCTCTTATCCCAGTCTAAATAACATAATATTATAAATTATCACCCCCAAAACTTTCACTTTTGTAATACAAGGGCATGCATATCAATACAAATTATATTTATAAGGAAATGAGATAAATGTCGTATAGTGTCAGTAACATGACAAAAAAACAACTATTGTTTAGCATACCTAATTCAGAATCGTCAAAATAGTTTACATAAATTGTCAGAGGAAGTAATTATAGAAGTGTCGTCTAAATAGTCCTTAAGTGAATAGTAAGATACCTTAGAACGTCAAAAACAAAGAAAAATGAATCTAGTTGCCCATTTCAAAAAAGTTGATTCGTATGGAGAAGAATGGGCAAGAAACTCTTTACTTACCCTTTTAAAATAATGTTGTTACAATATTATTATTTGTAAAACAAAACCTTCGTTCAGCCTCAATCGTTTAAACAAAAACTCTCACCTTCGACTTCAGAATAATGTACAAAACCAAGATGCACTTACACTTACCACTTACAGGTTTTGTCGTCATCCTCATCAGCCCGTAAGCTTCCACTGCTGGTCGTAGGCCTCACCTAGCTTTATCTACAGAATGCGGTCCTGTGCTGCCCGCAACCATCGGTTTCTCACGACCTTCGTAAGACCATCCTTCCACCTGACACGAGGCCGTCCCAGGCTGCGCTTGGTAATACAAGGCCGCCATACAAGAACCGTTTTCCCTCATCGTCCATCGGATCCTCTAGCTATGTGCCCAGCTCACTGCTGCTGGGTTGACTTTTTGTTTAAAGCTACACTTACTAAAATAATTTGAACAATTCATCAATATCGAGGTTCTTGAAGAACAGAGTCATATTTATCACTAATAGAGGTCCTTGTGAAGGCGAGGTCCTTCCTCGTGCGGGGAACTACCACTACCAAAAACGAAATTGCTGTGTTCCGTTTAAAAGAGATGAATGCCAGTGTACTACAGGCATATGAGACATATGGAATGACGACGTATCTGCGAGGTCTTTAGTATTGCAGATGTGCGGCGGCGGTGACTACTTAACATCATTCAAAGATAGGTAGGTACTTACAACGCTATGAAGACTTTAAGTAGTAATTCGATTATCATGCTGGAAACGATGTCAAGCTTTTTTCCTATAATGTAGGACGAAAATTAAATAGGTTTTACCTAATAGAGCAGCCACCATTTAGCTTGACGAGAAGCTAATCTGCTTGTATTGTATTAAAAAGTTACCTATTCCTTTAAGCGATTCCTAAAATTCTTTAAATTCAAGCATTAGTTCGAGAAAATTCATTCTAGAAACACTAAACCTTGAGGCTGCATTTGTGTGTATCGACTATAGTAGTGGTTAGGCATCAAGTTTTGCTTGCCGAAGTAAACACCGATCCAAGGTTGACCTACCGCAATCTATTCCTACGTGTTAGCTCATTAGTTTTCAAAACAATATTATTGCGACGGAGGAAGGCACGCTCATAAAATACATTGTACCTTAGTATTTACTGATACGACTGCCACAGTTGCCAGGGAATAAATCAATTTTATTTGCCAATAAAAATTAATAATTTTACGGTACAGATATATTACAACCACGTCAGGTAGGTTTAGGCCTTTGCTAGATTTAATTACTGTAAATAAGCTTAGTTTTTTGGGCGACTCTAAATTGGTTGGTTAAAACTTAATAATTTGATAAATCGAAGGTGAAAAATAAGGCCGTGAAAATTCTTGTCACTATACGGGGTCTCTAGGGATGCAGCCTTCGTCCTAATACATAGTTATGTGTAACATTATTAGCAAAAAATCGAGTACCTATATTATACTATATTATACTTGCTTTCGCACAGGAGAGTGTCGATACTTTCATCCCATATTTACCGCTTTAGGTTTTTGGTTACCACAAATAACCGGTATTACTAGTTACCTATCTCTTTACAAAGTACTACCATAGATTACTAAATA
Organism: Athetis lepigone; assembly: GCA_033675125.1. Classification (NCBI taxonomy): domain Eukaryota; kingdom Metazoa; phylum Arthropoda; class Insecta; order Lepidoptera; family Noctuidae; genus Athetis; species Athetis lepigone. Next base: position 18,991,295 of record CM066224.1, read on the forward strand.
GTTACTAGTACTACACACCCTGCAAGCTGTATGTCTCTAGGAGCAGGGGTTTGGGCTGTGCGTTATTATATCAACAGTCAGTCAATCAGTTTACATTTTAATATTATGTAAGATATACAATATTGAAAAGGAGGATAAAGAACGGAAACACGCCAATTATTTGGTGGTTTCGTATAATTGCCACGATCACAATCAAAGTGAAAGTTTGTTGACTGTTATAAAGCACTTTTGAGAGATATTTACATGAATAACAAACAAGCTATTTGTCTTTTCAAGATATAATTTAATCCATAAATCGTTTAATTATGGGCAAGATATTTTTTGCTATATGCTCCCCCAGTATCAAATGAAGGCTAACCTACCACAATCTATATGTACGTGTTTTCTCGTAAAGCACAGGCCAATAAAATGTATTGTGCAACCACTGCGGAAGCTATTCACTAGGATATTAAACACACTGTTGCAGTATCCTGCACTAGTCAGCAAGGCGATAATAGCCCGCAATTCAGATAGATACTTCATTTTGGTGTATTTTTCTACTATAGAAGGGCAAAGAAATGTGATCTCGTCCCTACTGTGAACCAGAAAAACTTATTATACAGAGAAGGTGTTGAACAATAGAGCATTGATCACCACGCTTGCTCGAGCCGCAGCAGACATGATTGTATATTCATTGCAAATACAAGATTTTTTCAGATGCCAGTGATCAGTTAAGTCACAGTATATTTAACGTAATTTTCTAAATTAAATTATAATAATATTAATTCTACCTCAGTCCTCTGCTGCACATAGTTTCATTACGCTATGTAACGCTATATTATATTCAGTTAAATGCATTCAGCTTCTACCAGCCCCATTCTGGAAGACGTCTTACTGTATGCATGCGTAACCGTGGCCTCCACTGCAGGAGACGATGACTAAAACGATAATCGTTTTAGTCATCGTCCCGGTTTTGTGACAGATGTGACCAGATTACCACTTCAGTAGCCTGATTCTAGGTATAATGAAAGTAATCCCTATATTTATTTAGTTAGAAAATGCGCCTGAATATTTAAACAACGGTCCATAAATGAAATCCTAGGATGATATGACATCAGCGAGATCAGTGTCCAGCTAGCAACAACGACCTGACCTACCGCAAGTTATTTTGGGTTGTACTAACTACACTACAACATAGAACAATGTAACTAAGTACCTGTAATTAGTACATACAGTGTTCAATGTTGACAGATGACGAAGGCAGTTAAATAATAAGTAATGGATGTAAATACTTGGGACCGAAACTAAATGTCTCCATGGTGACCTGTGGGTTACCTTACTGTACTTATACTTAGTAATATTCGATATCTTAGTTTTTTATGTATTCTTAGGTAGTGGCTTTATAATTGAATGATGCTCGAACAACGAAATATCGCTACAATTAGACTGCGCTTCCTTTATGCATGTTTTATCGAATAATCAAATTCTAAGAATCGTGTAGACGCGCAATGGGCGTTTGATAAACTGCATAAACCTGATATAAAATCAATAAAATATCATCCATCTGTAGCGTAGATGCTACAGTCCAGTTAAACAGTGTAGCATTGAGTCTCCATACTTTTAAATTTCGTACTTTGTTGGAAAAAGATCTCTTTCAGGAAACTGGGTTAAAAAAGCACCTTTCCTTCAGTGCGTTAATATTAGATGCACTAACTTCATAAAAATGCCGAAATACATATTCAATATACAATTATAAATATTCCCTGTACCTAATTAAAACAAGGTCATTACGACTGCACAATGGCAGACATCAGTAGGACGCCGGGGTTGCGGAATGTTTATAATAGTTACCGTGACCCTGGAACATAAAGGGCAATCGAAAGAACATGAGTGGGTTTCAGTCAGTAAGAGTCTGACACGCCCTCTCGCCGCACCCAGAACGGGAGCAGTTATTGGATGATTTCCCACTCACCAAAAAAAAAAAAAAAAACATCAGTAAGACCAAGTCACTTATGTGTTCTTATATTTAATTGCGTATCAATCAATGTAACGAACGCCTGACCTATCACACTTCAATACTTCTAATAGAACGATTACAGTTCTATAACAACAATACGCAAATGTTGAAATACATTAATAGCCTGTTACCAGCACCCATCATGCATGAACATATAATATATAGTTTTCAAAGCGACCCACTGTTGCATAGATATTGCAATACGTCGGGTCATTGGCCGACCCCAAGGATCTACCACACCATGCTAAATTACACCCTATAACGTACACCCTATGGTTGCTTTTCAATCGGGAGGCAGTTACTCGGTTTATAAATTAGACATGGTAAATGAAAAACTGTGGAAACAATTGCGAATAATTTCCCTTTGTAACTAATTGTGTGTTTTTCTTAATTGAAAAAATTTTAGTTTTATTATTAATAGTTTTTATTGATGTTTGTTTGTTTATTACAATTTTAATGTGGGAAGTTTCTGGAAATAGAATACTATTAATAATTTAATGTTATGTAAAGTACTTTTGTTTTTATAGAAGGGTCTAAGTACAGTGTTGTTTCATTTTATCTTTAATCTTGATGAGTAATAACAGCATACAAGGCCGGATATTATTATAATAATAATATTGGTGAGGAAGGAAAATGTTTACATGTAAAAATATTAATTAATAAGCCTTATTTAACTGTTTGTTTACACAGTGATAAACACGTAAGCGACATATTTATTGTGCACCAGTTTCTAAGTAAATACTGACCTTTTCTCTGTTGAATATTGTTTTCTTGTTTGTTAACGTTTACTTGTGTTGGCTGTTTTAGTCAGACGCCATCTTGGAATGGAATAAACAAGACTTTTGATAACAAATATGGCGACCGATCTGTCACGTATAAAACTATGTTAATGTTCCCCCCTCTTCACGCATGAAACTATACTCAAATTGTAATATTTAGTAAATTATCAGATCCAAAATGCAGCTCAATTTGAGTGGCTTAATTTTTACGAACAATATCAAACAATTATTATTCAGAATATTACTTAATAAACGAAACAAATAAGACAAACACCAGTCATCATACATTAAAGTAGAATTGACTTTTATACCCTCATACACTTACATTGTATAAGCACAACCGATCCCCGTTATCCTCCTTGTTTGCCCCCCACTGGGGTACAGTTGAACAACTTTTATTAATCTTTAATTTAATACTTTTGCTGTGCCCTACAGGGTCCATAACTGTACTTTGTCTTTAATACCACTGTAAGATCACTGCAAATATTATGAAACGTAAATAAGAAGTAGGTATAAATATGTATGTAATGTAATAAATATATAAATATAAATATATAAAATGAAAGTCTTCAATCAAAAATACTTACTAGTCTTTTTAATTAAAACAATCTCTTGGATAAAATTGTGGTGAAGTGAGCGCAGGCCACACACTGGGCAAATATTTGCATCTCGGTAAATGTGGCGCCACATTTGCTAGGCTACACACATAACGCTCTCGTATATCTGTTCGCGGTCACGCACATCAAGGACACCTTTGTTGCGGGTGTATACAACATATTTGTATCAAACAATTGCGGCGCAACAATTGTGGCGAGACAAATGTTGGATGCGTGTGGCGCGCCCGTGTGCAGCCTCATTAAGCAGTCTTGTGAGTTAGAAATGTTATATCACCATAAACATGGCCCTAATTCATTAAAGATTAACAGAAGAAGCAGAAAAAGTTTAATTATAAGTGATAGATTAATTAGATTAGGTTAAAACCTACAATATTTAAAAACCACACTTAATTTGGCAAGCAACGTCACTGCGTCCGTGCACTCAGAATAAGCCAGAAATCCGTAAAATAAAATTTTTATCTAACCGTTTTAGTATGGAAAAGCTATAAAACATTAAAGATTTCTTTATTCTACAAACTCTTATTAGCTATAAAAGCTTGGCAAAGTTCACCCCAATTAACTCAAACGTCGATAAGTTATATGGTGCTGGCTGTGTTGAAAGAATGAAAGAAAAATATTATATTTGGCAGACAGTGCAGCCATACCCCCATGAAGGCACTTAAGATTAAACAATCATAAAGAAAACTAACATTGGTCGACGCATTGCGACTTCAATTTGGACATCATTCAGTTAAAACCAGCCTTCAGACAACTAGCTATTTTTTATCTTCATCACCACTCAACCCAAAGATGTCCACAGGTTGGCATATTGTCAGATTTGGGTCTAAAAACCATTTTGTGTACTTCTAAACAGACTTCTGAGTTTCTTTTCAGAGTAGTCGGCTTGACAACATCAGTGTCCGTTCGCTTAAAATAAGCAAAACAATATTGACGTGTTAGTGTTATCGAGCTACATATTATTATAACAAACTAGCTGTCTCCTGCGGATTCACCCGAATCTTTGGTTATCTATCTCGATGAATAGACTATCCAACACAAAAAGAATTTTACAATTCTGTTCCGTACTTCCAAAGATTAATGCGTACACCTAAACAAACTTCAGCTTATAATGCTATAAAAGTATAGTTAAACAAAATAAATAATATAATTTTATTATCAATTAGCACGCTATAAAGTGCGAGTTACGGAGTCATAGTGTTTATGAACACAAACAATGTGAGACGCTAGAGCTCGGTGCTCGACCCTCAACTAGGTGAGGGTCGCGGACTATGACATTCTCTTTGCGGACGCCTCATTGGTCCAGAGGGCGAGCTTGTCTAGATGTTGGTAGTACTGTCAATACGGTTACGGTGTCTTGATGTGTGATCAATATCAGTACTAATATTATAAATGCGAAAATAACTCTGTCTGTCTGTCTGTCTTTCTGTCTGTCTGTCTCTTCTTCACGCCTAAACCACTGAACCGATTTGAATGAAATTTGGTACATATATAGCCTGGGACCCGAGAAAGGACATAGGATAGTTTTCATTCCAGAAAACTCCCGGGAACAGGAACTATTGTCCCACGCGAACGAAGTCGCGGGCAAAAGCTAGTTATGAATAAATAAATATTTTGGGACACTCACACACGGTCTTTTTTTTGAGTATGTGACATTATCAAATGACTTCACCCGTCCTGGATGGGGCGGGAAGGAGTGTCAGACTTTTACTGACCCACCCTTGTTCCTTCGGTGGCCCTTCCATATCTTGACTTTGACTTGTTAGTCTAGTGGTTAAGGACTGACTGCTAGGCCATGGGTGCGATTTTTAGCCAGAACAAATTTTTCAGTGATGAGCACGATTGATTTTTCTTTGACTTGGTTATATTTATTTATGTATATCAGATTTCTGGTTACCGTAGTACAAGCTCTGCCTTTCTTGGAATCAGATGGCAGTGTCTCCTAGGCCTGTGTGTCATCAAAACCTGTCAGTCAGCTCATAGAATGACGGACAGACGCACAAATAATAAGGTTTCTAGTTTATAGAACTCTGTACTCGAATGATCACACCACAGCACACTATTACAAAAGTCTATAAACGATTGGTTATGTTGTCATAATTTTATTGTCTATCTGGCAATGAAGTTAAGGTTTCCATTAAACAGAGCTTTTAAATAATTTTCATAACCTTTCCTGTTATTTATTTACTTATGCTTTTTTTAGACAGACTTAGTGGTTAAGGCACATTAAAATAGCGGTAATTAGTGCTTAATATCTTATCTAACTATTAGTCGTCGAATTTCCGAAAATCCTTTCTTAGTACATAGTTCATCTCGCTAGCCTTTTCCCAACTATGTTGGGGTCGGCTTCCAGCCTAACCGGATTCAGTTGGATACCGGTGTTTTACGTAAAGCGACTGCCTATTAGACCACCACAACCCAGTAACTGGGCGACACGATACCTCTTGGTTAGACTGGTAAGTTTCTGGTTTACCCGTAACGACTGTCAAAGCTCTACGAATGACAACCGGGACCAACGGCTTAACGTGCTTTCCGAAGCACGGGATGTCAATGATGTCTAAGATAAACTTTTGAAAGTACTAATATATATGAATTGAAAAAGTCACATTGGTACTTGCCCGGATTCGAACCCACAACCTCTTACACGAGAGGCGGGCGCCTTATCCACTGGACCATCACGACACTAACTTTCTTAGTACATAGTTACTCTTCACAAAGAACACACCCTGCATGTTTCATGTCTCTAGGAGCAGCGGTTTGGGCTGTGCGTTGATATATCAACAGACAGCCAATCAGTCAGTATTATTATCAACTCAGTTTGACTTAAGAAACCTTTAAAGATTTCAGCTTTTTAAGGTGAAAAGTACAATGTGATGATCCGTAACACAAAATAACAAGGCTTTGTGATTAGATTAAAATTTGTGCTTATCATTTCAAATGTTTTAGTGCTATACCTAAACAAATACATATTTATCCTCCCGATAGTAAGGTCTATGACCTGGCGCAAAGCTACACATGTACACGTCAGATAACGTTATGATTTATGTTGTATGCGCCTGCACAGGGCCCGATAGCGGTGGGCTAGGAGCTAGGGCGACACCCAACTTGGTGATCTAACTGTCAAAAGTTATAAAATCTGGAAGTTCTAGCTTCAAAAGAAATGGGACAGAAATTAATAAGAAAGTAGAAAGAAAGCATTCAATGTCATATAACAACAATAATAACTCGTCTCGCCCCGCAGCATGGCCTGAACCAGCGCTGGGCGCGAGAGGTCACCGCCGCCGATTGCCTCTACGAGGACACGTCTATGGTCCGCCCATGCGCGGCACACCTCCACCGTGTGCTCGACCGTGTCCTCCAGGCGACCGTTGCTGCAGTGGTGACACCCAGGCGTCGCTTCCGCCTGAATCCGACACAGGAACCTCCCAAACTGACCATGTCCGGTGAGGACCTGTGTCAGGCGAAACGTGAGAGCGCCGTGGCGCCTCTCCAGCCACTCCTCAAAGAGGGGTCTTACCGCCGCTATCACGGCGTGCCCAGCACTAGGTTGCGACAGTCGCTGTCTCCACTCCGCCCTGAGATCTCTCCGGAGCTCCGTGAGCCGTGCCGCGATAACCCGCGGCAGCGGGACTTCGCCCCGGCGTTGCACTTCCACGCGCCACTCGTACGTGTGTACAAGGACTGTTGCCTCCAGATCCCACGGCAGAGTGCCGGCAAGGAGGCATGCCGCCTCGCAGGAGATCGTGCGGTATCCCCGCACCATGCGAATCGTCATGACCCTCTGGGACGCCCTCAGAAGCCGGGCCGGAGCCGTGGCTAGGTTGGGCGCCCACACCGGAGCCCCGTAGAGGGCCATGGACCGCACGATCCCCGCGTAGAGCCTCCGGCAGGAGGCGTTTGGGCCACCGAGATTGGGCAGGAGCCGTTTGAGAGCAGCTCCAGCCCTCGCCAGTTTGGGGCCCAAACGTCGGAAATGCTCCGTGAAGTTCCATCGGTTGTCGAGGACAAGTCCCAGGTACTTTATCGTCGACTCGACACCGATGTGAACCCCTCCTACCGTTATCTGAGACCCCGGAGGTGGCCGGTGCCGAGGGCCATGAAAACACATGGCCTCGGACTTGTGCAGGGCCACCTCAAGTCCCAGTTGCCGGATCCTGTCCACGACTGTCGCAACACCACTCGACATTAAGTCGGCCGCCGCCTGGAACGACCCTCCCTGCGCTAGGACTAGCGTGTCGTCAGCGTAGCACACTACGCTGACGCCTTCGGGAAGGTCGGCGCGCAGCACCCAGTCGTACCCGATGTCCCACAGGAGCGGCCCCAAGACCGATCCCTGTGGAACACCGCACGACATCCCTCGTCGACTCCACACTCCCTCGTGACCGGGGTAGATGACGGCTCTGTCCGTCAGGTAGGCCTCGACCACACGACAGAGGTAGGCCGGCATTCGGTGATACCGTAATGCGGCCGCTATGCACCCCCAAGGCAGGGTATTGAAGGCGTTGGCGATGTCGAGAGACACCGCCAAGACGACCTTGCCCCGTGCCACCGCATCCCCTGTCGTGAGGGCTCGCACGCGCATGATGGCGTCCACCGTGGAGCGTCCTCTGCGAAAGCCGAACTGGCCGTCCGCCAGATCCGGCCCCACCCGCATCAGCCGCTCGACGAGACGGTTCGCAATCACTCTCTCCAAGAGCTTGGCCGCCTCGTCGAGCAGAACGATGGGAATATTGTATACCTGAATAGTTAGGAGTAAAATTACATAGGTGACGTAAACATTATGTTAGTAAACCAGCTTTTATTGACTGCTTCGCGTAGCGTGATGTTATAGAGACTATTTTATTCCTTGGACATGTGGCTAACTAAAACAATAAGATTTAATTCAATTCTATGAACGGTTTCAGTGAGTTCGATATTTGTTTTATATTAATTCCTGAATGTCGACACTTCGACGCTTACTGAGAAATTTGTCGAAACTGCTATCCCAGTCGTAAAACAATTATTCCGTTTAACCTTTCAACAATCAAGGGACAGCCGGCTGTCGGGCTGCTATTGTCTTTTTATAGCGTCTCAAATCACGTGTGTTCGAAGGATTAAGTATTCTAAAAAAGTATTTTTTATTCACACAGGTACAGCTAAAGGACGTGACAACCACCACCACCGGGCTCCTGGTCTACAATGCTATTTCCATAACGCTGAGGCTTTGCACGTTAATAATAATTGAACTTAATGAGCGCTGCACCCAAAATAATACTTTACAGAAGGTGAAATACACGGAGGAACACTTAGAGCCGATGTTCTATATTCTATTGTGAACTGAGTTAGAAACCCTAAAATGGTCTACCCGCATTTTTGGTTACTACCCTGACTAGTAGTTGTTCCTAAGATGTGAGAGAACTTTGACAATATTTACTGGTAGTCAGAAGCCAAAAAGTCTGATAACCAGTCTTTAGTCTTACTAGTTAAGGTAAACTTAAGGTATCCTGGTACCCAGTAACAGGGTTATGGAGTTATGGAGGTCTGATAGACTGTCCAAGTAAAACACTGGTATTCAGCTGAATCCGATTAGACTAGAAGCCGCTGGATTCTAATAGAGTTCTAGATTAAGAAGAACAAATTATTTACCTACGCACACACACACACAATACACACATCCCCCACCCATCCCCCGTTGCAAAGCATTTTGGTTTGCTGGTAGAAAACTCATTTCTGGGTTAAGCTCGCCATTGTACATTAGTTTTTATTTTAGTTTTGCTTTAAGGATGTTTGTACTATATTTTTTATGTGCAATAAAGAATATGAAAATACCTATATATCATTGGAGATTGTTCTAGACACCAGCTAATTTCAAATAAACTTCGTATCGTGTATGGTTGTGTTTTGTCCGAAGTAATATAAATAATAATATCTTGAATTCTTAATATACTGACGGCTAAGGTCGTTAGTATTAACTCCATCAAATTATACTCGTTAGAAAGTTAACAAAGTTATTCTAGCTAGATATTTTTATGTAATTATTTTACGGCAATTTAGATTCTGAAAAGGATGTTCATCAAATTTAATAATGTCATGGGCAGCATTTTTACAAAGGTCTAATATTGTTCTTTTAAGAATACACAGACACAATTATTTATTATAGTTTTTTTTTTTCACAATGATCTGAGGATTTTATCTCAGTTCAGCATTGTCAAAATTCAAAATTCAAAGCATTTATTTCACTTAGAGTCTTAGACTATTTACAGGTACTTATGAATTGTCCATTCCCCAACCTTCTTTATTTTATTAGCTCGGTAACCAACCCCTATTCTTAATATCAAATATACTCACTGCAGCAACGGTCGCCTGGAGGACACGGTCGAGCACACGGTGGAGGTGTGCCGCGCATGGGCGGACCATAGACGTGTCCTCGTAGAGGCGATCGGCGGCGGTGACCTCTCGCGCCCAGCGCTGGTTCAGGCCATGCTGCGGGGCGAGACGGAATGGGATGCCGTCGCCTCCTTCTGCGAAGCAGTTATGCTAGTGAAGGAAGCGGCGGCGCGCGAGAGGCAACGACGAGCCTCTCGCCCCGGACAAAGACCCAGGCGAAGACGTCGAGAGTCGCAAGACGACTACCGGCCACTGTAGGCGCGGTTCTGCGGATGGCGAGCGATGGGTAGTTCGCCGCCCGGCTAGGACCAGGACCGCGTCGACAAGCGTTAGTGTTCCACGCGCGCCTCAAAGAGAAGGAGTCAGCACAGGAAGGGGCCTAACAGGGCCAACGCCTGCCGGGGTTGCGGAATGTGTATAGTAGTCACCGTGACCCTGGAACATAAAGGGCAATCGAAGGAACATGAGTGGGTTTTAGTCAGTAAGAGTCTGACACGCCCTCCCGCCGCACCCAGGACGGGAGCAGTCATTGGATGATTTCCCACTCACCACTAAAAAAAAAAAAAAATTTCAAATATACTGCAATCATTTAACATCATGCAATTTCCTTCCAAACTCATCCTGTCTTTGTGTCAACTGTCACAGAATAAAAAAAAATAAAAATAAAACATACAGACGAATTGAGAACCTCCTCCTTTTTTGAAGTCGGTTAAAAATACACAATGCAATCCTGCCAAGTGACCGCCGCGACCTACCTCACGGACGAGCTCCCAACTTGACTAGCGACATAAAACCAATCGCCAAGCGGAAGAGAATCTCGTAAAACTCACAATTTATTCTCCACCAGTTAATATTAAATTCGGCCGTAAATTAAACCCTGGCCTCAATTTAAACGGAGAAACACGATAATGGCGGTGTCAAATAAATAATAATACTGTACAATTGATTTTAATTTGACATTTAATATTGCGGGTGTTTATACTGACGATGTCATGATATCAGAGGGTTTGACGTTGACTTGCTTCATCTTGGTTTATTCAAGCTTGCGTACAAATGTTTAAAATATTATGTCATATTATGTAAATAAAACGCTAATTAGGCAGACATTTGTTGTCTGGCTCGATATCTTCAAACTCATTATATTATTTCGTTTCAGTTTGACTTCTCAAACTTATGCAGAGCATAAAACTTGCCAAATAGTAGACTGCTAGACAAGTCGATTCTATGAGAAAATTTGGACGAAACAAAACAACAAAACAAACTTTGAGCAACAAAATTATCTGTACAGAAAAGTCGGGAAACTTCTTCTAGGCCGTAAGACCATATCACCCATTCTGATGAACATTAGGCTTTACACAAGTGTCCTGCAGAGGTCGATGAGAACAAACATTGGAGAATTGAAATTGATTACAACGACAACATTGTTCAGGTGGCCACCGTGGTATAAGCACAGATGTTTTCCTCAGAGCTCGATTAGTCATATACAGTACGTGTTGGTGCAGTAGAAAGGAATGAATGTGGACATGAGCGTAACAAGTAAAAAGACTATATTGAAGTTTTACTAACTCTCTTGAGGTGAGAGAAGAAAAGGAAATGATGCATCCTTGTAAGAAAATTAATTTAGCCTTATCCATAACCAAGGGTGGATTTACGGATCTTGGTCAATAGCTGATGATTTTATAATCAAATTGCGAACTATATTTTTCTAGGCTTTGAATAGCTATGTGAAACCTTGAAAATTGAAGTTTAATTTCACCCTTGTTTATATTTAAAACTGGACTGAATATTGATCCTTTTTATTAATTAATAATGTTATTGGAAGAAAAATATTTAATGATTAAAAAGAGTAAGTAACAATTATAATTATACACAATATTTACAAACTAAAACTAAATTAAAAATCCTAGAATTAAAATAAAATGGCATCAAAAAACTCCTCCGCATCGCTGTCAACCGGTAAAGTGCCCAAGAGGCTGGCAGCATTGCCACGTTGGATGGCAATGCTAAGCCTCTGGCTAAAATAAAAGCCAGCCTTTGGGTCACGAGAAGAGTCAACTAGTCTTTTAGACAGCTCTTTAAAAAATAGGTGGGCACTCGGACCCCATGGCCCAAGGGTTTCAACCCCAAACTTATCGAAAATATAGTTTACAGTAAGGTTACTATACTTTCGCCGCTTGAGGTTTTCCGCAGCCGAGGCGGCAGCACCGGCACAGGACGCAGTACTAGGAAGGTGGGATGGCGCAAGAGTATCGACACACGTAGCGTCCCACACTAAAGGCCTACCCATCTTCCATGGGAATAAAGACATACCATCCGGTCTCTTGCCATCGTCGCGTGCCAAACCGTTGGGTTCTATACAGCTGGAACGCCGACGGCAACAAGAGCACGTCGAATGATGTCATTAATATTCGCGTGCCGCGCTATACGGCCCGCGCTCCGGCTGCACGACAAGCCATGGTGTCCGAGGCTGTTGACAGCTTCCCCACAGTGACAACGATGCGGAGAACAACAGGACGCCCCTAAGCGAAGTGAAGCAAAAATTAAAAAAAAAAACTGTCTTCAAAGGGGAGTATCGTTGTCATAATATGCACTTTGTTTTGGAAAGATCCTGGACAAAATATCTAGAGCTCTACAAAATAGTAGCACTTCACTCCACTCTGGGTTGACTCTGGATTAACTGGTAGAGAATGCTTGAGGCATTAAGTTCGCCCTTGTACACACATGAAGTTTAAACAAATAAATAATGTAATCCAAAATGGTCATAGACAGGAATAACACTTTCCTTAGAACACCTACATCAACAAGGTTACAGGAAAATTGTTAAAAAACAATTAAAAATATATTTCAGTTTACACAGATGTAGAAACCATTTCGGAGGAGTGTCATGACACAAAAATGTTACTTTCCTACTTCATTATCTTCAATTAAACAAGTATTAAGTTCTTAGAACACATGTTCAGGTAAATATTGTAAGGTATAGGTACATAGCATTAATTACACAGGTACACAAAGGAGACAAGTGTTCCTTATTGTCGGTGGATCTTTTGTTCATCCAGTTGTGGTGAGTCACTTCGGAAATGCAATAGCATGCACTGAACTGAATCGTATTGTTTCACTTGAAAAGCATATTTATTGCAATGAATCAGAATATTATTAAATTTTACTTTGTGTGCGTGGCGGGTGACTAACCCCTTGTCTTGATGAATGATGTTTAATTTATGTCATTTTAGAGGATTTGGCTGAGGTCTGTTGTCAGATTTTGAAGATTGATTAGTTGACGTTATGTATATAATTATCTCCTTTCCTTCGAATCTTGTGGGTGACGTAGTCTCCGAAGCTCTGAATATTTCACCAATGCCTTATGGAACCAATCAACTTCATGGGAAATAGTCTACTTTTGTCAACGATGCGAGAGAGATAGGTAAGTAGAAAAATATATCAGACGCGCTAATTTTAAGGCCGATTATTATTTTTTTCTTCTTTTCTTTTTTTGTCATCACGCTTAGTGCATTGCGCCAGTTTTTTAGTTACATTATTAACTTTAGTAGTGCATTGTGCCACTGCGTATTTTTGTAAATTTTAATAAAGACTGTTAGGTTGCCTGTTTCATTTCATTTATTTATTCATTCATTACAAAATCCACAGCTCTTAACAATTACAAATAAACTTATATAAACTAGTCTTACAGCCAATTACATATGTAGACCCTAGTTATACATATATCATAGTTAGACTAGTAAACTTGAAAAAAAAATGGCACTAAAATTACCAACCACAGTTCATGTAAATAAATGATTATAATTACATAGATAGATATGGTGGTTGTGCCTACCGTTTCAAAATTTTCATTCACACTTTACCAGCCACTACTAGCATATTTTTAATACTTTACTGTTCTACGGGATTTAACGCGCACGTACCTTTTTTATACCTTTTTTTTTGTACCTTTTTTTTTCTTTTTTATGTATCTATCTTCATCGACGGAGTAGTGTCGCCGAACAGTCTGCTTGTGACCATGGCAGGTGTAACCCTGCCGAAACGTCAAGCATAAAACAAATAAAAAAGGTACGTGCGCGTTAAATCCCGTAGAACAGTAAAGTATTAATATGCAACGCGAAAGTTTAAAGTATAATATAGCATATTTTTAGTAGTGCGGCTACGTCGATTCTCCTTGAAGTTGGTTACCAATTTCCGAGTATACTTAAGAAACCTTACTTTCCCATAAAAGGTCCTTCCCCTAACAAACAGTACACTGCCTAGTGCCTAGTCTCGCTAACAAACAGTGCACTGCCTAGTGCCTAGTCTCGCTAACAAACAGTGCACTGCCTAGTGCCTAGTCTCGCTAAGAAGCGTAAACGCAGCACGTACGATATTCATAGCAACACAATTGAAATCTATTTCTTACGCACTGTTAATCGCTCTGACCTATTTTGCTGTATCGGACGCTTATTGCGTGTGCCTATAGACATGGCGATAGACTGTGGACTGCTATCGGTTTCTATCACAAGTAGGTACAAAATACTCTTAAGAAATTCACCATGATTGGTAAAACACATGGATTTTTTGGTATAATGAAATAGATTTGAAGAAGAAGGCTAAGATTTATGGTAGAAAAATACTTGGATGATGGCAAGAAGATAATGATTGTCACAATCTTATTTATTATTCGTAATTATGCTATTAATTCTCTTACTGAGCTTTATCACCGAGGTTCATCTTAATTGTGCAAATGATGGAAATAGAAAATATGAATACTCGTAAATTTTTGTTCGCGTTTACAATGGCCATCACTTTTTCTTATTGTCTTAAGATAACATTCTTAAAAGAGAGCCTTGAAAAGCGGGATAGATGACCCGAAAAAAAAAAACTTTTTGATTAGTAAATCGGAAACTTTCCTCGAAGAAACTTAACATAATTAAAGGGAGTTTAATTTTGTGAAAACCGGTGACTTAAGAGATGAGACGAACTCAAGTTAAATTAATTAATTGCTCAAAGGAACGAGTTTAAAGGCAAAACTTGAGCGATGTAACGTTTTCTGAATAAGTTCGAATTAAAACAATTTGTACCTTTTAGAACTTTTCGATCAATCAATTTAAGGGTATTAAGTTTATTTGAGAATAGAATAAAGGTACCAACATTTACTTTTTAATTGAATAAGTTAAGTCCTTCCTTATTATGTCGAAAGAACTTAGCTGTCAATAGCAGTTCCTATTATTACATTAATTTATTTATTGACAGTTGTCGTAAATTATCTGTATGCAAATCCCAAATTCCCAACTGATTGTTATACAACAGTATCCATAAATATCAATTAAAAAGAATAGAGTCAATTACGTAACAGTACCTTAGCCTGTCCGACACGTAATAGAGCACATGTGCCTAAAACCGGTCCAATCCGGTTCTATCAACCTACTTTATTATCTTCCTTTTTGCAAATCGCTCGCACTATCAACTATTCACAGCACCCGAATACAAACCTTATTTTTTGCATCGAAAAGTTTAGTTTCTAACGCGTTGTGTGGTCCAGTTAGGATGTTCTGGATTTAAATATTAATCTATTCAAATAATATTTTAGTTCTTGTGATAATATAAATTCAGTATGGAGGTCGAGTCAGTTCGCTGTTATCTCGTATGTAGTCTGTTTATTGTTTCATTAATATAATTTAATGTTCATAGCGAGTTTGAGAGCTCATCCTGATCAACCTTGGCAGACTGGCCATATTCTTTTTATCAAACATTTGCTATTATGTATGATATAACACGCGGATACGATTCGCATGGATTTGGTAACTAATCGATTGAGGAAGGACTGATAGCAATTTATCAATTAAAAATCCTTCTCAGATTAAATGAAAGAAAGCGGAAACATTCGCTTTTTACCTACCTACCTAAGCTCCTCGAAGTTAATTTGGCAAACATCCATCCGTCTGAGATACTCCATCAATACTATGTCCTCCCATTCCATGTTGTGACTCTTCTCAATGAATCTAAGGATGCTGGGCGACTGATAGGAACAAATTGCAGTTTTATTCATCAATTATGCCTTCATCGTTACGGTTAACTTTTATATGGGGAGCGATTTCAATATTTATAGTAAGTTCTTACCCACAGGGCATTTCATATAGAACTCGAATTATTTCCATTTTAATAATTTCATACTTAAACTGAATGTTACAATGGTAACTGTGGTTACTAGCTTCCTCGGCAAATAAATTGACTTCAAGGCAATGCTTCAAGGTGGTTTTTTTTTAATATTTGCAGGATTTTTAATAGGTCCTAAGTACGTAGAACAGACCCTTAGAGCCTTATAAATACCCGTCTTGGTTAATTTTATGTTCATGTTATTCATATTAGTATCTAGACATCGTGAAAAATCTAATAATTTCATGTGTGTTAGAAAATTACTTCAAACTTAATTATGATAGCATAGCATTCCTTTAGGCTAAAAAAGGCTAGGCTCCAATAGGCTAGCAAAACATCACGATACATAAGATTCGTTGTGTGTCATTGATTGCCAAACAATAGTGTCGAAATTCATTGAGCCAGTAATTATTCAAAGAATTTCATATAAATAATAATAATAATGGTATTTATTTGTCAGAATAATGTTACAATAGATTTTAAATTATTACAAAAATAAAATAAAAATAATTTATTAAAAATCTAGCGCAGTAAAAAAAATGCTGCTAACACGTTGTAAGAATACAGAAAAATTGCAGGAATAAATAAATAAATACATACAAATTATAATCCAAATCCGAAATAAATTTCATAAACTTAAATAAGCCAGTGTACATCGTACAAATATGGATGTGTGACGTCAGAGACGACTTTGAAAACGAACAAACACACACACCTGTGGCCTAAATTTGGTAATTTTGTGTTATCTTCACACTGGTCTGAGGACCTTGCGCGCCTCTTAGCAACAAAGGATTCACTTGTAGTCGTTTATCCTACAGTTTGAAATAAAGAACTTATTGTATCTTTTGACCTTGGTTTGTCCTTTTAATATTCGATGATGCCCATATCTGTTCTGTGATGCCTATGGTCTTGAAAAATATTGAAGCTCTTTTGGTTTGCTAGCAAATTTTTAAAGCAAAATTTATATAAAAAAAAAAGTTTAGAAAGAAAGAAAGAAAAACAGTTTATTCTTGCTATAAGATGGTAAAGTTTTACAGAAAAAGAACTTAACAATTCTATTATAAACTTATGCACGAAAGGGCTAGCGCTCAGCATAATGCCGGGTCCGTACACAGGTGCGAGTCCACGGCGCTGGTTTTCAGCGCTAGTTTAGATTTTTTGTTTATTTGTTTACACGCAAATTTCCAATCAGAATGATTGGAATCAATGTTTTTTAATACAATGAGGAAATAGTACTTAATTATAGGCTATTTCGCATCATGCAACAATAATAGGATCGGAATAATAACTAAACACGTAAAAAAAAACTCCTGCCTAGGTCGCGGAATAGTTATAATTTAGAATAGGATAGTGTATTTCGAATAAAGAGGTACAATGAGGTTGTCGTCCAAATATCCAAAGATGTATCCAAAGATTTATTTATTTATTTATTTATTTACATACAATTATAACATCATTACAGATTAATCCAATTCAATGCTATAAGAATAAATTATAAAAGAAAACAAAAACATAAACATAATCTCTTAACTTATACCTACAACTTTAATTATTATTTACTAAAATAAGTCTATACCCTTTTCTAATAGGTTCTGTGCTGCTTGTAAGAACTTAGGCAGTTTTTGGCCAAACAAGTCTTCCGTACGCGCAATTACATTAATCAGACGTTTAGCTCGAGACATAGGGGCAAACTTTAGTAGGTTAGTCCTAGCCGTGGGGACATCTAAAAGGCTGGGGCGACGACGTGCACTTACGTACCCGCTCGGCGCGCGCAGGCGCAGTTCTTCAAGTACCTCTGGATGTTGAAGCACCCCTAATAATATTGATATAACATATTTCACCAGCGCGACGTCCCTTCTTACAGCCAGCTTGGTGTACCCGACCATGCCTAATATAAACAGGCTCGGGTACATCAAGGGATAAAAAGGATAAACTCCGTACTGTTTCAGATATAAAAATCTTAGGAATTTATTTTGAATCTTTTCTAACATGAGGCTATACTTTGCCTCATGAGGATTCCAAATAATAGAACTTGTTTCAAGGTGACACCTAACAAGTGCATTATATAGCACTTTAAGTGCAGCTGTATCACTAAAATCCTTACACTGTCTCAAGATGAATCCCAGATTTCTGAAAGCCCTGCTACACACCTCCATAATGTGTTTGCGGAACGTTAACTCGGTGACCATCTGTACGCCCAAGTCTCGCACCTGAGTGACGCGCGGCAGTACTTCGGCTTCTATCATATAATCATGTAGCAAGGGTGCTTGAGCGCGAGTGTAGCTCATTATACAACACTTATTTACATTAAAATGTAAGTTATTGGTTTTACTCAAAATCACAACGCTATTAATATCAGACTGTAGCTGATCACAGTCTGTGGCATCTTTAATTGAAAGAAATAATTTTAGATCATCCGCAAACAGTAGGCATTTCGTATGAAGATGGATAAAAACCTCGAATTAAATGAAGCGATTAAAATAAAAGGGCAGGTTTTTAAATAACATAAGATGTATTTTAAGAATAAGGGCGATTGGACAAAATTCAGCTCTAAAGCAGGAATGTGGCCAATGTGTGACATTCTGGTCACAGCACACCACACTGTGGTCACTATACAACCTGCTACCCATTCGTCAAGCAGTTCGCTTTCATTGCCATTCTGCAGCATAGCAACTGCATGTTATTCATAACGTACGAACTTATACGGATGTGACCTCGGTGATGACGTTCGCTCAGATTATCTACTGCTTGCCTAACGTATTTCACGTACATATGGATTTTCATATTTTTTGAATTTATTGCCAACGAGGTCAATAGCCCACTCGGTGTTATTAACGTGTGTTGATGGTAACACAGTGCCCTGGTTTATCAGTAACGAGTGACGAGTTACTACTAAGAGTAGTACTCTTGGTTTTATGCTCAGGTTTTTTGGGTCAATCCCGCCACACTACTCCAAACCACTGCAACTCCTGAAAGCCAGAATCAACAGTGGAGTCCGCCAGAAAAGCGCCGAAGCAATTTGCTCAGGTTGGATAAAATGTTTGTCCATACGTTTTCAGCACGGAAGTAGCAACTTGGTGGAGTAACCGTACCTCCTGGTCCCTGGGAGGGCCTAGTCTTCCTCCAGCTCTGCCTAAATGTGACGTTGGCATACCATCGGATTATCAAAGTGAGGGAAGATGATGTATGACCTTGTCTGCTATTGCAATCGTGTTTCAATGACCAATCATTGACCGGATATTTGACAACTTTGACAGTTTTTGTATGGGAAATGTGTCAAAAGTTTGACGTTATACGTCAAAAATCGATCATTGAACCATTATTGCAATAGCAGACTTGAGCTCCTGTATTTGCCTACATACTTACGCCATATCATATTTCCTCCGAATTTGATTAGTCCGATTAAGGTCTTTTTTACCTAAGTTGTACTTATACTCTACAAGGAAAACAAAAGTTTATCAGAAACTCACTTGTTTCATAAATTAGTTATTTATAAGCCAGCATAAATATACCTAATTAGTCCTTCTACAACATCTCCTTACAACTCGTGTCCAACACACAATCACAAACCATTCTCAGCAAACAATATGAAACAAAGGTGCATATGTAACACAGCACCGGTCTCAGATGACCACAACATACGGCCACATATGGCCATAAGTAATGGCCGGCCCAAGCTAGTTCTGGAGAAAGTTGCCGCAAAACAAACGGACAGCCCAAAAGGAGACAAACTCGACGGAGATAGATACGGGGTAGGGTGACAACGGTTCGCCAGGATGACAGACTAAATTAATGGTTTAATTTTGAAGTGGATTTGCAGAGTTGGAGATGTAATTTAATTTAATATTGTACACGCTCCTCCATTGTGTCTCCATACGTTTCAATAATATTGAAAACTGAAAATAGATTATTACGATGCATGCAGGATGGGCAAAGTGAAGCATTTGTCCCACTAGAATTGGCGCTGCACACGAATGTACCTTTAAAAAAACTTTTACAGATAAAAACTAAAGCCATTCTGAAAGTACCTATTGATAATTCAAGACCAGGCCTTACTGCCAGGCCTATTTCAGCTAATTAGATCAGTATGATGGATTGTAAAAAACATAGTTTTAGAGAAAATTCGTAACAATTAGTAACAAACAACCCCAACAGCTAAGGTCTATAATTCTTTACCTATTACATCAAACGTAAACAAGTCTATTCTGGGTATTCAAAGCATTATCAATTCTCTTTCTAATCCTTTCCCTATTCTAAATTCATGCATCTTTCAAGCCATGCGCTCTCGTTGCGAGTGCAACTATTCTTTACATAAAGAACAGCCTTCCATCCATTAATATCCATACTAATATTATAAATGGGAAAGTGTGTCTGTCTGTCTGTCTGTCTGTTTGTCTTTCTTTCACGGCAAAACGGAGCGACGGATTGACGTGATTTTTCAAGTGGAGATAGTTAAAGGGATGGAGAGTAACATAGGCTACTTTTTGTCTCTTTCTAACGAGAGCGAAGCCGCGGGCAGAAGCTAGTGGATCCATAATTATCTTAACACCCATTATCTTTTTTCGACCAAGCGACAGCCAGCTGTCGGGTTGCTGTTGATTTTCTTTTGTGTCTCAAATCTCGTGTGTTCGAAGGTTATTGTAAATGGGAAAGTGTGTGTTTGTTTGTCCTTCTTTCACAGCAAACCAGAGCGACGAATTGGCGTGATTTTATAAGTGGAGATAGTTGAAGAGACGGAGAGTGACATAGGCTACTTTTGTCTTTCTAACGCGAGCGAAACCGCGGGCAAAAGCTACTATTAATATACATTCGGCCATGCTGCTTGTTGAAATAACAAAGAATAAACTATTTGCTCTTGAACACAAATATTGAACGCAATCAAGCTTCTTCTTAACAACCTGCTACAATTGACATAAGTACAGTAAATTATATGTAAACTGACACACATTTACTACTGTGTGCTTATAAACATTACATAAAGCCAAGGACGTAGGAAAATATTATTGGAAAGGTTTTTCTGTTCTATTATGTTCGCAGTTGTGGGAGTATCTTACTCGAATTATTTAATTTTTTTATTATAGAGGCAGACAAAACATCTTTTCTTATTGTGAATGTAACACTGTTTTGTTTCATAGTCAGTTCAAATAAGTCACTTTTAAATCATCAAAGAGTGTATTAGTCGGAAAGTTATAGCTAGCTGATAGACCTTTACAGTAAGTTTTATGTGTCCATGAACACACTGACTACAACTAAAATCATTTTAGTCGATACCTATGACCAAAAAGAGTTTCTCGTGGGTCTACAGAAAGTTCAATACATGGACACAGTACTCACTATCAGTTGTAAGTCACGTCAGATAAAGCGATGTCTCCATTCCGCGTCCAAGCAAATACCAAGTTGTAGACACACACACACACGTCAGTAAACACTAGACGAACGCACACAGGTGCAGAGTGTATGTCAGTTTGTTACTTGCTACGTAACGTGTGGAAGTGGGTGCATGTTACCTATTGTTGCTGGGCAAATGTGGAGGAAGTGAACATTGTGGGGAAATGCTGCATTTGGTGAGGGTAACACTGCATCAGTAGTTCTTACTGAAGCTA
This sequence comes from Athetis lepigone, assembly GCA_033675125.1. Lineage (NCBI taxonomy): Eukaryota > Metazoa > Arthropoda > Insecta > Lepidoptera > Noctuidae > Athetis > Athetis lepigone. The sequence goes on from CM066224.1 coordinate 19,012,794, forward strand.
AAAACGGGCAGAATGTACGTACCTACCACAGAAAGATTTGCATATGATAATGGTTGATATCTGTAAAGGCTACGCCCCACTCAGAAGCATTTCTTTTCTTCTTTGTTCGAATCTGTGCGCTTAGATTTAGCAGCTACTTGCTAATGTTAATTGATACAGAAGTAATACCATATCATAAAATAACTAAATAATTTTTTTTCAACGTTACTTCTATAGCAACCAGGGACTCATACTAGATATAGTTAATTGAGCCAGATATATGCAAGTACCTACGTAAACAGTATCTGATAACAGCAGACTATCAGTTAGTAATTCCGCTTAAAACTAGATTCGCCTCACACGGATGTCAATGATTACGCGAATTGTGTCACCGTTGCTAAGGAATAGTAATATTGTTTCTGAAATCACCTTTTATTCATCTTCCAGCCACACTATTCCCAATAGAAAAGACCAAAGACAACGAAGCAACGATCACTGCTAAGGGCGAGTGAGGCAGCTTTTGGACCCTAGAGTCGGAACTAAGAACTCGTGGAGCTTTAAGTGGTAAAACATCATTTGTAGTAAGTACCATAGTCTAACTAGGAGGTACCGTGTCGCGCATTAACTGGGTTGTAAAGGTCTGATAGTCGCTTGAAAGACTGGTATCCAGCTGAATCCATTTAGGATCGCAATGGACTCCAACATACTTTGGAAAAGGCTAGGTAGATATTATCTATATCAACCTAGCCTACAGTTAAAAGTGCGCTTTTAACTGTACCTACTGTTAACACTTTTCTCATGCTCCTTGTATAAATTGGAGAGCCCGGTCCAACCAAATGAAAAACCATTTCTTTTCCTTCTATTCCTAGCTCCTTAGCTCCTCAACCACAATAATATTATGGTTGTACTCAACTTGGCTTGGTTTGGACTCAACCCACGGCCCAACAAATAGAAACGTGTGGACATACATAACGAGCGGCACAAGTGACGCAACTCGTACGTGCCTCTGACAGATATGCGCTCACTATTGTGTGTGCATTTGCATAGGTTATGTTCTGTTGTTGCTATGCAGGCTTGACACATAGAACGTTCCAGTAGCTTAACTGAGGTCCAGAGTAGGCGCACTTGAGATAACACGAAAGAAGAGTGCCTGGTACTACTAAAGCTAGCATCTAGCAAAGGCGTCGCCAGGGGATTAGCTCCTAAAGCCTAAGCCAGGAGATCGTAAACCTTTACTAACTTTAACAAGAGGAAAATTGTATTAAAAATTCATGGTTTTTCTCATCTTCCATGTAACGCACAGACGGACTACTACTAATGTCGATACTAAAGTTAGTAGATACTTCTTTTTATGAAGTCCTAATTATATGCAGGAAGAATGCTGTGACTTTCATAGTATACAAGGTGTATTTTTGGTCTTGCTCAACCCGCTAGGAGATGATTCTACTCATAAAAACAAACAACTTTCATTATGGAACCAACTCTGAAATCGCGAAAAAAATATCAGCTGGTTCATACATTATAGTCCGAGGGCATTGAACTTTTCTTAGAAACAGCTGATATTTTTTTCGCGATTTCAGAGTTGGTTCCATAACAAAAGTTGTTTGTTTTCATGGGTAGAATTATCTCCTAACGGGTTGAGCAAGACCAAAAATACACCTTGTGTACTATACTTTTGGCTGTGACATACTAGAGCTGACACAATAGCTGACAAAAGTCAGTGAGTTGACAAGATGTCACAACATAAAACTAATGTTAAAAATCGTCTATCTGCCTTAAGCAAGAATGGTAGAATTAATGTTCATTGCTTTCTATAATGAGAGGCCTTTGCCCTGCAGTACGACAGTATTTAGCTAGCTTTATTATTTTACTTGTAAATAAGATTATGACGACGGTACCTCGATAAGATTAGCTAAAAATGACAAAATATTGAGACTGAGCTTAGTTGTAAAAGTTGCTAAAATGAGCCAACTTACAGTCTCCAAATAATGAAATAGATAATCTCAAACTAATTAAATGCAAGAAATGGAACTTATCTAAATTAGTTACTCTATAAACTTATTAGCTATTTCGGTCAATAAATTTTCTAGAAACGTGCTTTGGTAATAGCTTTAAGTAACTGACCTCTAATGATCCAGTTTTTATGTAAATTACATAAATATGTAGTGTAATATTGTAACTACCTGTTTGACTGTTATAGATATCATTCATTCATTCTAATAACCATTCAGTTTCCGAGACCATGCGGTGACTGCATGACAGACATCGCCAGCCAGTCCTTTTGGCGACTGATAACTGTTATCAGTCTATATTTGTGTTAACGTCTATCATAATTGATACGGTGTGTTGTCACGTTGTAATAAATATCATTAAAGAATGAGGTAATTATGCCTATTAAACTTTGGTCAGAAAAAAAATGACAAAACCTCAACCGGGATCGAACTTGTAACATATAATTGATAATAAGTTAATTATTATCAATATGTTACAAGTTTTTCGATGACCAAGCGACAGCCGGCTGTCGCGCTGCTATTGTCTTTCTATTGTGTCTCGAATCATGTGTCTTTGCAGGTTTAAATCCTCAACCTAATATAAAATGTAAAAGTATTCATAGCTTCTGTTTCAGTATTTAATAAAATAATGAAACGAACCTTCAAAAGTGTTCTAAATACGGTGCGCGTACGCAAGCGGCAGCTGTGCCGCGGCCGGGCCTCGAACCCGCGACCCCATTGTATGCTAAGTGCCACTGAGTCACTGATATCGATTCACTGATAATAATATCGTACAGACTCTACGTCGCCGCTGATAACCACGCTACTTATTATTTTTAATAGATTAATTTATTAAAAATATAGTATGTAATCCCGCGTATAAAATGTAGGTGTATATTTTACGGGTTTATCATGCAAAAATTCAGGAGTTAGGTATATCTTACGTTTATCAAAGTTTGTATGTGTGTGTGTGTGAGTGTGTGAGTGTAAATGTTTGTTACTCTTTCACGCAAAAACTACAAAACGGAGTGTGATGAAAATTTACAGTAATATGGCTTATACATCAAAATAACACATATGCTACATAACATTACGCTATGACTCACGGGAGCAGAGCAGTAACCAAAAACCTATCATAACGCGGGTGAAACCGCGGGGAACCGCTAGTTCTAGATAAAAGCTTGAAGCTTAAATCTCCACATTTTCAGCACCATTTTATTGCAAAACAAAATGCGATAAAACCGTTCGAATTCATTCAAAAATCCAACATGGCGGATGTCACAACTAAATAATAAAAAGCCGTTGCGAAACGCGCCATGTAACAAACATGACTAACGTATTTACTACCTGATACTCTATATACCTATTTACATAATGTATAATTTAAAAATATAATATATTCAGACATGAGTCATAGAAGATGTACGCTTGGCAACCACTTCCACAGTAATTATGTTTCATGGTGTCATTAATTATAATTATTATTGTATTATGTAAGGTGATGTGTTTTCTTAAGGGGGAAGGAGTACCTACTACCTATTATGTATGTACATAATTATATGTTCCAACTTCATGTAACGTCTGTCCCGGTTACTCATTGTTAGTGGGCTCAGCCAACAGCTATGAGTTTGATTCCCGTGCAGAACAATTTTTCCTTGTTATTTATATTATTTATTTATTTATTGCACAATGTACACTTCGTTACAAGCTAGGCTTAAACTAATGAATACATTACCCTGTTAGGGCGCAGCAACTTACTTAAAACTAAGTGTTACATATCTAATACAATTATTATATATTTTGTTCCGGATGTAGCCGGTTCTGTATGCTTGTTTATATAATAAAGTATTACAATATACTTATTTATATTAACATGTAAAATATTCAGGAGACATTCTTAACATAGTTGAATAACAACATTATATATATTTTGAATTAGTATTTTAAGGCTTCACTAAACAGAAGTGTTATCGTAATATGTCTACACAAATATTATAAAGAGGTAAAGTATTTTAAGAGGTGATTTTTAAAACTAAGTACTGCTCCGATTTGAAATAAAAATTGTTGTTTTGGATAGCACATTTTGCATGGAAGGTTATGGGCTGGGCTATATAATATCACGCTACGATCTACTGGAGCTGAGTAGTAAAATATACATACAGAATAATACAGTCCGATAATATCCCCAAGTTAGCACTTCTAAGAAGCTGAGACTACAAAAGGGGTAGACAGGGTGGTTTGAGGGTTATGTAAAAACAAAACCTCGTAAAAATTCAAACTCAATTACACATTTCCACCAAGGCAGATGACATACACGTAAAGAGGGATAGTTCCATGGTAATTAAAGCTCTAGTGTATTACCCAATTACCTCTAGTAACGTGTGGTGCCCTGGTACCCACGTGACTTTACCGTAAATATTATTGTTTTCTATTCGGTTCTGGGTAAACACCTGTTTACCTGTGATTCTCGTAAATGCCGATTATGGAATTGTATTATAAAGATGTCTATATATCCTCAACTTAATATTATCAAACTATGAATAATGTTAGGGATGTCGATTCGTGTACGGTTGGTTTATTATATTACTCGCTGATCCTCATATTCCTTCCGGTTTCTGTAGCTTTGGTTTCTGCTCGGCTCTAGGGGTATGTGATATAGCTTGTGCCGCTCCTCATTAATCAGGTATCACCTAAACGAAACCTCATGGTTTTGGCATCTACTCACCATACACAAAAAGGATAATTCCAATTCGACAGTATTTTATAAGGTGCTGCTACAAAAAGAAAACTCTTTATATAAAAACAAACAAATTCTTAAATGTTTACAATAATTAAAGCCTCTAAACATTTCGTTAAAACTGTGAAGATTTTTGTTGCATTGCATTTTACTTTCTTTACTAACATTTTACTAACTTTTGCCTTCGACAAGAATATACAGACCCTAAATAAATACACAATATTTTGGGTCTTTGGATCTTTGTACCTAAGCTACAGACCTGTAGGCATCCCTAACACCACATAAAAAAAACCAAGCAGCAGTCCAAACCCGATTATTATTCGACATGTATATATTTGTCCAGTATTGATGTGTGTGCAACAACTACGTGACTACTTTACTTACTCTCATGCAAACGACGCTCATCCATCACTGTTGTTTTTCAAACACACAACTTATTACCTAGACGAATGGCCACGCTTCACACTAAGGCTTGAATGTTAAAACTATGGAATACCTACAACAATAAGTAACAGTTTACGAACAGAAGGTGCACTCCATTTTATATGTGAAATAAAAAATATAATCGGGCTTGAAAATTTTAGATTATTCTCCGATTTCAAAACCATGGTCAAGATATCTCTGCTGTGAAACTCCAATCGAAACGATTGTACTAAGTACAAAGATCGACTCTACTTGATATGAAAACGGGCTACAGTTTTCTTGAATATTCTCTCAAAATCAGAGGTGGTTATAAATTCATGTAAAGTGTTCTAGAAGCATCGAGAAATCTTAAATTATTCAACAATTCGAGAACTTTCTACACACATGTCGAATTTTCTTATCGCCCGACTACGTGGAACTATTGTTGTTCTCCGCATTGTGTCATAGGTGAGAAAATTTTAATACTGACCTTGAGGGCATTACAAATACTTTGCATTCCAATCAAAGTAAATTCAACTGTATTCCTATTGTTATAAAGTTGTTCACGATGGTAATTATAAATTGGTATTTCGATGTTATCGAATAAATGTGCATCAAAAAAACATGTTTACGCTACATCGGGTGGCTTACGTAACCCGATATTTTTTTAATTCATCCTTGAGATATGTTATCTCGAGTGAGTCTGTTTGCGCCTGGGTTCCATATTTGGCTAACGAATTCTGTTATTTTATTGTTTAATTGTATTTGTTAAGTGTTTTTGCTGAGATAAACTGGGAATAAGTATTATATTGCTGTTTTCTACTCCAATTTGTCTTAGCTTATAATCTGGAGAGAAGAAAACCATAGAGATAAGGCTGTTTATTATCAAAAGCTACATTAAAAGCCCCATTATCTTGCAGTCGTTTTCAGAGTGAAAAGCAATAAGTAATATAATAATGTTTTAATCGTTTTGATGACATCTGTCGTTGAAAACACATTTCTAAACATTAAAACAAAACACCTTGTCTAGACCAAGCCTTATACCAACAGAATAAAAAAAAACTGTAAACCGAAGTTTGGCCACTTTTTCAAAGCACCTACTTAGTACATAGGTAAAGAACATTCTTATCTTACTAAATTATGAATTAATCAATGAATTATATTACATGGATGCGATTGTGCAGAACCCTCCAATGGCCGACGGCTCAATATTCGCCAATATTCGCGACTGCTCGATAAGGTATCAGTTGAAATGCGATCGTATTGCGTCGTGTCAGGGGTCACACTTCCTCGAACATGGCGGACACTGGCTGCCTTTTAGGGGCTTAGTTGATACAGGTGCGACTTAGTGCCTACCAGGTGCGGTGGTATGTATGAAGAGGTTTTGGTAACTACGAGTATAAACAGTTATGTAGTACAAAGTATAATAGTCAACACATTGCCAATCGACAATTTGTAAGTGCCTGTAAATGGTCAAAGTGAAATAAATGCTTTGAATTTCCAATACTTTGTCGAAAATAAAATAAATGTCATGTTACTTTTTCTATTTATATGAGGGAGGGCAAACGAGCTTTCGAGAAAAACACCTTTGGTTGCCCACACACGGGGTGCCTGTGTGTGGGCAACCAGGTGTTTCCAGGCAAACCCTGGGGAATCGCGGTTACCAGCTCTTTAAGAAGATTCATCACTACTTATAACTTCAGCTATCTCCCAATAAATGTCCCGTCAAAATGCTATCGCAGTTAAGATATGTTCATTCTCAATCAATAGTGCCTACTCGTTCACCGACGTATTTAGAAACAGAGCAATATGGGCTGTGACTGTTAGGTCATTTAACTGATGGTGTGTTGGACCATGTTGGACCGAGTTAAAAATGCGTAGCTTAGCATATTCATTAGCTAAGCTATATCCCCATCTCTATCTTTCCACCGCATTTGTCAGTTGTGCGACAGAAACAGTACCATTGCTCAGTCAAAACCTTTACTAAGTGACCTTTATTTATAAACATGAAGTTTTGTAAACAGTGGCCGTGGAGCTTCTTGTTTGTTCATCTCGTACATTTTGGAACAAGCCACCAGCTTCACCTTTGTAACTGACCGAGTCTTTGACAATTTCTAAGCGGCAGTAAATGTCTGAGTGAAATAAATGCCTTTGACTTTGATTTTGAAAACCTGAAATCCAATCAGTCCAGGAAAATATCCCCAGTTCCACCTATTTTCAGCAGGTCACGTGTCTGTCCAACGTTATCAGTTTTATCAGTAATATTTAATGACCGAAGCCGAACGCCCGAACACATCATATACATAATACAACCAGCCACAATGTACTGCTAAAACGAGGCTAACGACACATAGGTACTCACTCCTAAGTACATACCTATTGTTTTATCACTTATGTACTGCCATTTAGAATATAGGGCTGTCGTTATGTTTTTGTGTCAGCTTATCTATTATGCATCTTCGGTAGGTCACCAAGATATACAGGGTTATTGGTAAAACACCGGCATCCTCTCAGGACTATGTTACTATCATCATAAACAACAACTTTTGTTCTATGATTTTTTACAAAATGTTATACATTTACCAAAAACAAATCTTCAACATTTCGTTGTCCTATCTAACACATTTCAACTCTGTATTGTGCAGTAACATCATACCTACGCTTGCCGCGCACTGTACTCGTATGCTACGCAGACTTCGTCACATTTAGAGTGTTCAATTAAAATATTTTTAAATTTGTATAAAAATGTAATGAACTAAAATATGATAATTTTTTAAATGCCGTAGAACAAAAGTTGTTGATTATGATGTTAGTAACATAGTCCTGAGAGGATGTCGGTGTTTTACCAATAACCCTGTATATGTATGCTTGTAAGCGATTCGGTGAAGGATCTGACTGATGTTCGACTCAATTTAAAAATTAGCCAGTCTGCCTGTTACATTTTCACTGAACCTATATTGATGGAATGTTGTAGGAGTAAGTAAGCTTAACCATAGAAGGATCTAGGTTTTAATCTGCATTTCCTCACAACCATCCACAACGCGTTACGTAATCATCTATACGTTACCTGCTAAACTTGCCAACTAAAGTGGTTTGCCCAAACCTGAATCAATAGGTAAAGGATAATGAAAACACGTCATGCTAACCACCGAATTCACCCGAGCCCCTGACAACAGTGCATGGTAACACCAACGGTCAGAGGAAACATGTTCGGCTCATATTAATAACTCATTACTCAACTTTAAAAGCAACACAAACAAAAAACCAATAATTCATGTCTGCTAAACCAACCAAAAAAGACAACAACAAAATTTTGCTACTTAAAAACATTATTTACATATGAATCGGCCATGACAGTTTTCAATATTTTCTTGTTTTTACGCAGAAGTGCGTTGCTAAGGCCTGATACAAGGATGGCAGACACAAGGACGGTGCTATTTACTCCGTAAACACTCTTATGTCAATATTATGTGTAGATTGAAGAACGTCCACGTGCAAGATAGTGACTTATCGAAAGGGTTGGCCTATTTGTGCAGACGGTAATGGGTAAGATAAGTTTGTGAATCTTACATAAGTCGTTACTAAGTCGTTAATGTGAAATTTGTGTTAAAAGTAAGTAACAGAAATGCTGAGCCATTTTCGTGAATCACCAGTGTTTTATTTTGAATGACCCTGACTGCTAAGCCGGAGGATGCGATTCTTAAACAGAGTAAATCTTGTGTGAAATTAAGTGAAATTGTTTATTAAGAAAGCAGTTAAAAGGGATGAGCATGGTAGTTTGTTCTGTGGTTGGGTATTTCTCTATATACATCAAAATAAATAAAAATTATACTTAACTAAGTAATTCAATGTCAGTGTCTTCATTCCACTGACATGGCAACTGTTAATATTGTATGGTTCAAGGTTTCTTCGATAAAAGCCGAATAGTAAAGTGTCAACAAGTAGGTACCTACTCACCACACTGTATGTGTGTGTGTCCATGTTTGGCGCAAACCCAAACCTAGTTGTTACCAGTCATATTCCGATGATTAATCGAACCATTTTATGACATGTTGCCAAAACTTCGGGTGCTTTCAATCAATTTTACAAATTGCTCGACTGGTTCCTAGCTTAATAAAAATTGCTGTTTTACTAGAATCCGTTGCAAAAATGCCTGATTATTTAAGTATATTTCTATACTTAGGTTTGCTAGATTGTAGATAAATTTTATGTTCGGTAATTACTTTATTGGGAAAAACCTCTTTGTTGTATCTATGGTAAAACCACACATACAATATAAAAGTTACAGCCACATAATAGGTATTATTATACAATGTGCCATTTTATCTTTAATTTAGAACTTGAGGAGTAATGTAAGGAGTGGTCTTTAGTTTAACAATTAATCTTACGATTACGTACTTATTAAACTGCATGTTCTTAGCTCACAGTTATAAAATAAACGATCTAAGTTCATTATAACCAATTTAAAATAAGTAACGACGATTAAACCGACTCACGCAATTAATTTGCATGTTTTACACATCCGATTTATTTTAACTCACAGATATACTGGTCCATTCGTGTAATAAACGTTATATATTCATGGGATTACATACTACACGAAAATAGTCCGGCAATTTAAATGCGGTTACCGGCTTATTTATTTTTATACTGTAAGAAAAAAAATCATTGCTCTACATTGGTTATTGCTGTGTGTGGACTATTAATGCAAGTTGTCGTCTGTGTGGTATATTATGGTATTTGAATACGTCGCTTATATCTGTGACTTGGTTTAACTACCATACATTATTTGATATCCTTGTAAACTTAATTTTATAAGTAAATAGTTTATGAAAACTTAGCTTAGAAATCTGCTTTATTGCCTTATGTCAACAGCAATAAAGCAGATTTCTGGGTTCCTAAGATTTTTTATTTCTTGTGATTCTTCTGGTATGAAACATAACCAATTAGAGATTATCTTCTTACACGCAAACATACCATTTTTGGAAGGGACCCAACAGGGCCACGCCTGCCGGGGTTGCGGAATGTTTATAATAGTTACCGTGACCCTGGAACATAAAGGGCAATCGAAGGAACTTGAGAGGGTTTTAGTCAGTAAAAGTCTGACACGCCCTCCCGCCGCACCCAGGACAGGAGAAGTCATTTGATGATTTCCCACTCACCAAAAAAAAACATACCATTTTACATCTTTCTCTTTCCGATTTTCTTCTTTCTTGATTTAAATCTCTTCTTTACTACACCAGAATTACCACCTATTGAATATAACAATAGTCACCGAGTGCGATGTTCTCTGCGCCAGTAACCTTTCCTGCGCGTTTTCCTGATGCTGAAGGTTATTCCTTTATGTAAGGTTACATTGTTACGTCTATATTCAGCTCTTAAATAACTTCGCTTTTTATAGGCAGCTGATCACCTATTCATATTGTAAGTTGTTCAGACCGATCGTCAGCATGATTGTTAGTTTTTGGTCTATTTTCGTCCGTTCATTTGTTTTTGATGATTCCATTCGATTGTCTTTTTTTATTTATAAACTAGCTGTCCCCTGCGGTTTCACCCGCATTTTTCGTTACTGCTCCGCTCCCGTGGGTCGTAGCGTGATGGTATATAGCCTATAGCATTCCTCGATAAATGGGCTATCTAACACTGAAAGAATTTTTCATCGGACCTGTAGTTCCAGAGAATACCCCCTACATACAAACTTACAAACCTACAAACTTACAAATTTTACCTCTTTATAATATTAGTATAGATGTATCTCCAAAGCAAGTTACTATTTCTTGTAGATTGCCATCTCTTGCTATTCAGATAATTCAGACATGAACCATTAGGTACCTCATGTACCCTGGTTTTGCCGGGGTTGCGGCATGTTTATAATAGTTACCGTGACCCCGGAACATAATGGGCAACCGAAGGAACATGAGTGTGTGTAAGTCAGTAAAAGTCTGACACGCCCTCCCGCCGCACCCAGGACGGGAGACGTCATTTGATGATATCACACTCACCAAAAAAAATGTACCCTGGCTTCGTATATTTTCCTTAGCGACGACTTTCTTGACCTATGAAGGTGAAGTACAAATGATTTGCAAATATTCTCTTTTATTTTTCCAACTTATATTTTTGAGGTTAATGACTTACAGAGTTGTTCACTCTAAACATCACTATGCCGAAAACTTTACCTGTTTTGAGATTCAGTCATTATCATCATCAGTCGGTAAGTCTTTTTATTCGCTCGTTTAATAATTAACAATCTTGTTGCAGGTAGATCCACCAATTATTAACCGACTTCTAAAAAAAGGAGGAGGTTCTCAATTCGGATGTTTGTGTTTTTTTTTTTATGTTTGTTCGCGCATATCTCCGTCGTTTGCCAACCGATTTGAAAAATTCTTTTTTTGTTTGAAAGGGTAGACTTCCCAAATGGTCCCATTGTCATCAGGTCCAGGATCTGATGATGTTATCATGCCGAAATTGAGGGAACTCCTAAATTTTTATGGAAAAACGTACATTTTTTTTGAAAGTTACTTTAACGTAGTTGGGTCTCTAACTAAAAAGTAAAAAATAAAAAACTTTTTCCAATAAAAAGATAACCGACTTCAAAAACTAAAAGCTCAAAAATAACTATTTCGGAAGTCGGTGGCAACACAATTCGACTGGCAGAAGAGAAGCCACCAACTTTCGAAATAGTTATTTTTGAGCTTTTAGTTTTTGAAGTCGGTTATCTTTTTTTTGGAAAAAGTTTTTTTTATAAATATTTAATTATCGAATAAGTAGGTAGTATAAACTTAAATATTCAACTACCAACATGTCTACAGTGTCCATTCCTCTTTGAAATCAATTGAAAAGCACATGCTCTGCCACATGTCTCTAACTAAAATACATACATAATACATTTTATATTAAGATGACAAACCACTTCAATAAACCGGTCATGTTCTGCACCCATGATATTTATTCAAGACATCGTTTATGCAACCGTGCTAACAAGAAAACCGCATGAAAATAGCTTTAGCAATTATCGAGAACAAACGATGCACACGTTCCACCAGCCAACGACTTTACGATATTGTTGATGTAGGTATGAATCCTTTATTGTGTATTGTTTTTAGATTTACAATTACTAATACAATTTCTAAGTAGCTGTGTTTAAAGAAAGAAAGAAAGAAAATCAATTTATTCGCGCAATGTGCACTACAAATAAAAAACTTATATACTACAAACCTTTAAACTAAAAACCGCTAAGTAGCGTCACTAATGCGCGAAACGGCTAGCGCTCAGCATAATGCCGTGACCCATACATAGGCATGAGTCCACGACGCTGGTTTTCAGCGCTAGCCGACTGTAAAGATGTGTTTTACAGTGCAAATTGAGAACAATGGTTGGGGTTTTTTTTAATTGATTGATAAATGCGATGATTAGCTGTAATTATGTTTAGCATGTTTCTTTTTTCTGTCGTTGAAGAATGATTTTTTGTCACAAAAAACATCTCCCTAGCTTGTCCTAGTGGTCCTGCTCCACAGCCACCTAGTCTCACAAATTAGGGATGTTTGGAAGAGAAATATGTAAAATAGCCCCTAAATTGACATAAATAACTTATACTGTTATACTTATTTTTGGATTTCAGATTGAAACTTTAGTTTTATATAGGTAATTTAAAAGCATTATTTCCAAAATTAGAAATTTTAATGATTGGAAGATAGAAAATGTTTCTTGTCCCCTTAATTTTTGACATGAATGTTCAAGATTGTTATTATTTTTATAGGTTTTTTTTTTAATTTCACCCATTTACTTTTGTATACAGTACAAAACTTTGGTTTGTGTAATTTAGATGCATATTTGAATTTTTGTAAATGTGAGTACGATGCAGTGATTTATTACGATAGTTCTCTACTGACACAAATAGACATGGCAGTTAGGAGCATTGTCATGCTCGCTCAAAAAGTCTCGCTGATGGTGGCGAGTGCGTTGGATCATTCGGTTCCCTTCAAAATGGTTGAGCTAAATGGTGCTGATGCCACGCGTCATGCTCGTGAACGGGCGCTGTCAGTTGAGATAGGTCATCTCTTAACTGCCATGACTTTTTACTTTTTGTTTTAATTTTGTATTTGTTTATTATTTTGTTACATACACATTGTTTTCACATGTAGAAGCAACAAAAATAAAATGTAACCAAGATTTTGTAAAACATGATATTTTTAAAAGAGTGTCCGTGGAGTTTCTTGCCTGTTCTTCTCCATAGAGATCTACGTTTTGGAACAGGCAATTAGCGTCACTTTCCTTTTCTGACTGACCGACCGACTCTTTGACAATTCATAAGTACCTGTAAATGGTCTAAGTGAAATAAATGCTTTGAATTTTTGAATTTTGAATTTTTTTGAATTTTGTCCCTAGCCTTATACAGGGTGTCCCAAAACTCAACGTCAAGCCGAAACGGGGTGACAGGATTGATCATAACCATCACGAGAAAAATCTGAAAAAAAATCTATCCCATGCAGTTTGAAAATTATGGGCATTTTAAGAAAAACCTAGAAATTTGATCAAACTGTACCATTTTTCGGTTATTGTGGTTATTATTTTTTATTTTTGTTCATTTGAACTTTAGAAACGTAATCCTAAATAACATTTCTAGAATCCCAATAAAAAATAATGACACAATTGCCTTAAGTTCCCGAGAATTGAGACTATTTGTTAAACTACGAATTTAAAATTTTCAAGATTCGTCGACTTTGACAGGCCCTGCTATAAAAAAAATGTACTAGAGTGCCTTGGCAAGTAGCATTAAAAGTTGGCGCATTTAATCAGAATTCTAAAATGGTACAATACTTGTTAGTTCCATACAATAGAAAAGAGTAAAAAAATTAAAACCTCAAGTAACCCGATTTTTGCTATCAGATTTTACTCAGTTAAAATGTTTTTAATTCGCACAAGCTCTAGGTAGGTTCTTAATTTTAAGGCAAAATGATGAGAGAGATGGATAATGGGTATGTTTGCCATGAGTGAGCGAGACAGATAGTGACGCCACGCATTGAGACGGAGATGCGTCGTTTAAACGAGTGCGAATGAAACAGATAGATGCTATGGCATCTATCTGTTTCATTCGCACTAGTTTCAGCCAAGCAAATGGCTACGCTACCAGTCCGACACCAACCAGTTAGTACGTTTCGCTCATTCGTCTACTGCGCACGTTCGTATTAGCTTGTGTTGATTTAGTACTGACAACTTTGGCTTCTCTTTTTGGACTTGAATCTTTGTGAATTGGACTTGTTGATAACATACCGGCAACTTTGGCTTCTCTCTGGACTTTTGTGTTGGCATCCTTTTTATCTACCATGCCTACCCGCTACACTTCACAAGAATATGCAAACATGCACCTCATTTATGGGGAATGCAGATGCAACGCAAGTGCTGCCGCTAGACTTTATCGTGAAAGATATCCAAATTTAGAGCGCTACCCGGATCACCGCGTGTTTGTTAATGTGCACCGTTCACTCACAGAGGGCGGCCATTTCCCGAATCAAATACAGGCTGGAGGTAGACCTGTGTTTCCTTTCCAGGAAGAAGTATTGCAAGAGGTCGCACGTGACCGAAGTATTTCCGTACGTGGAATTGAAGAAAGAACGGGAATACCGAAAAGCACTGCTCATCGTATTTTACAAAGAGCCGAAATGCACCCGTTTCACGTACAACGAGTTCAAAGTCTTCTACCTCGAGATTATCAGGAAAGGATTTCTTTTTGTAGAACAATGCTACAGAGGCATAATGAGAATCCCCAATTCATCCAAAAAATTCTCTGGTCAGATGAATCGACATTTAAAAAAGATGGTTACATGAACTTGCACAATTATCACGAGTGGCATGTGGAGAATCCACATTTAATGCGAGAAGATAGATCCCAGTATCGTTTTAAAGTAAACCTGTGGACCGGAATTTTAAACGGTAAAATTATTGGGCCTATTGAACTGCCTGAGAACTTGAATGGAACTAATTACCTACATTTTTTAAGAGAAGATTTACCAACCCTGTTAGAGGACGTACCACTAGCAGATCTTCGCGACATGTGGTTTCAACAAGATGGCTGCCCAGCGCATTTCGCAGTGCAAGTAAGAGATTTCCTTGACTAGGAATATCCGGGAAGGTGGATTGGACGTTCGGGCACTATCTCGTGGCCCGCCCGTTCACCAGATTTAAATCCCCTGGATTTTTTCTATTGGGGAGTTCTCAAAGAAAAAGTTTACTCAAAGCCCATTGAGAACGTAGCCGACCTGCGTGAACGCATTTCTCAAGCAGCTGAGGCGATCAACTCTCGAAGATATGCCCGACTAATAAGTAGATCTTTTTTAAGAAGATGTAGGGCTTGTATTGAGGCTGATGGTAAACAATTTGAACGTTTATTGTAATAAAAAACGTTATTTCTCTATCATCTGACTTTTATTCCAACAAACCTAATTATTTTACTAATTTTACTAACTTTTTTTCACTTTGGTAAAAGATGCGTCACTATCTGTCTCGCTCACTCATGGCGAACATACCCATTATCCATCTCTCTCATCATTTTGTCTTAAAATTAAGAACCTACCTAGAGCTTGTGTGAATTAAAAACATTTTAACTCAGTAAAATGAGATAGCAAAAATCGGGTTACTTGAGGTTTTAATTTTTTTACTCTTTTCTATTGTATGGAACTAACAAGTATTGTACCATTTTAGAATTCTGATTAAATGCGCCAACTTTTAATGCCACTTGCCAAGGCACTCTAGTACATTTTTTTTATAGGAGGGCCTGTCAAAGTCGACGAATCTTGAAAATTTTAAATTCGTAGTTTAACAAATAGTCTCAATTCTCGGAAACTTGAGGCAATTGTGTCATTATTTTTTATTGGGATTCTAGAAATGTTATTTAGGATTACGTTTCCAAAGTTCAAATGAACAAAAATAAAAAAGAATAACCACAATAACCGAAAAATGGTACAGTTTGATCAAATTTCTAGGTTTTTCTTAAAATGCCCATAATTTTTAAACTGCATGGGATAGATTTTTTTTCAGATTTTTCTCGTGATGGTTATGATCAATCCTGTCACCCCGTTTCGGCTTGACGTTGAGTTTTGGGACACCCTGTATAATGCAACTTTGCTTGGGTCGGCTTCAAGTTATTAGTCCGTATATTATAATAATGTATTTTAACGTACATTTTTGACACCTTTGACAATTTGTTCATATTTAATTTACACATTGTAATCATGTATACTAATTAATTGTAGCACATAATATATTTTTATAAAAGAGTACGTATGGATGTTTCTTGCCCATTCTTCTCCATATAAAACTACCTTTTGGAATGGGTGATTAGAATCAACAATTTTTTTTCAATGCATTTGACGTTCCAAAGTGCCTCCAATGGTCTAATGGAAATAAACATTTTGACTTTTGGCTTTAAGTTTAAAGTCGCAAACGAATTTTAGAAATCATACGTCACACTTCCGATTTTTTTTCTTCTTAACAGCCGTTCACATTAATAATATTATATTTATTTAATACTACCTTTTGCCCGCGACTTCCTCCCCGTTCCCGGGGGATTTCCGGGATGAAAACTATCTTATGTCCTTTTTCGGGTCCCAGACTACATACTATCTGTACCAAATTTCATTCAAATCGGTTCAGTGGTTTAGGCGTGAAAAAGAGACAGACAGAGTTACTTTCGTATTTATAATATTAGTACGGACTAGTACGTATTTTACAGAATAAATACTTGAAAAGAGAGGGAAGTATAGAAATTATTGCGAAAACCCATTCGATAGTTTCACAAAAGCCCTAAACAAAACTGAAATGAAATAAATGTATTAATAAGCTATTATGTCAAGGGATTTACATAACGACTCGTGCCATCTCGCCACGTGTCGTACACACACGCGTGCCGCTGTGTGCGTGGGGTGAGCGTGTGTGCGTGCGCAACGCTCACTAAATTACATTGAACGTAATCATGTCAAGGTCTTATGTGAATGAACTCGGGCTTTAGTGTGTGTGAGTGTATGTGCATTTATTTATGTAATATATGATTTTTTGGAAAATATTAAATTGTGCCAGTTATGCTAGTATGGTCGATTTGATGTCTGCTGTTATTTTCTAGGGCGGTATTCGTGGGTTACGTTGAGTTACTTTTCTTGGTTGTTAAAACGTGAACTTTTACTTTCTGGTGATGTAAAATATTAAATATGAATGTGAGTTTGATTGTTATGCTGCCTGCCAAGTTATATCCGAAAAAATCACAAAATAAATCTTTTTTTTTCTAAATATAATAATGAAAATTCTAGAATACTGAAAACATGTATTTGTTTTCAGTATTCGAAAAAAAAATAAGTGTGCAAAACGGGATTGTCCTTGATATACATAAAAAAACCGAAGCGAAGCCGTGTGTATCAACTAGTCCCCGATAAATCCAGTCTAATAGGAAATAAAAAAATCTGTGAATGTTCAACTATATAAAATATATTGAGACGTTGAAATCTAAAATAGTTTAAAGTGTGTGCAGGTGGCTCGCTAAAACTAACTGATAACGAGTGAAGAGATTTATTGTGGCCTCATTCATGGCTTTATAGTATACCCTATACAGTTAGTGAAGTCCAGGGTATATCTCAATACTATTTGTACTTTAAGATCCTATTGTTATTAATAAAGTAGGGTTGTCTATTGTTTGCCCGAAGATTATATGCCATAATCATCATTTTCCCGAATTTCATTTACCCGAATTTCATTTGCCCGAATGTTTCATTTGCCCTAAAAGACATATGACATACTTTTAATTGCCCGAATTTTAGATACCATAAGATACGAATGCCATAATTATTGTTTCCCATATTTTTATGTGCCATAATAATTATTAGACATAATATTTAAATGGCATAATATTTAAATGGCATAACAAGTATTAGACAAATATTTAAGCCCCGTAATGGTTTTTTTCTGTGCATGGTTGATGGCGGGCTAGGTCGACGGAGCCCCGCTTCGCGGGGCTCCTACTTCTGTGTGGTTTATAAAAAAATAACCACGAAGGGGATGGCGGGGTCTATTCGCTCGCTTCGCTCGCTCACACGACCCCGCCATCCCCTTCTAACCTAACCTGTCCGAGTCGGTTTGCCTTAAAGTCCCAATTGCATCCAATTTCTCTTGATATAAACAACCGTTATACACCCGATGTCGATGGCAAATTATGTTATGGCATATCATAATTATGGCATGTGATAATTAGGACATGTGATAATTATGGCTTACAATGATTATGGCAAATGATGTTATGGTAAGTGACTTTATGGGAAACAATGATTCTGGCACGTGACTAATATGGCAAATGAGAGTAGGGCAAATGAGTATTATGTCGTATGATATTATGGCTGTTGACTATTATGGCAAATGAAATTAGGGCAAATAAAATTCGGGTAAACGGCGGTATACCATAAAGTAGCTATTACCCCCGTTTTACTCCATTACTCATAAATCACTCGCGTGGGTCATACTTTGGTGTAATAATTATAGTTTGGGCTATCCAACACCAAAAGAATTTTTCAATTGGAAACTGTAGTTTCTGAAGAGGTTTTAATTAATTAACAAACAAACAAAGTTTTCAGCTTTATAATACATATTAGTAAAGAGATTCATCAAAATCTGTTCACGAGTTCAAGAGATCTTAGCTTACATACTGATTGGTAGAGGAGGATTCATTCTATGTAAAGAAAATATATCAGAATCCATACTAATATTATAAATGAGAAAGTGTGTCAGTATGTTTGTCTTTCTTTCACGGCAAAACGGAGCGACGAATTGACGTGATTTTGTGTTCAAAGTCAAAGTCAAAACTATTTTATTCAAATAAACCATTTACAGGTACTTTCGAATCGTCAAGGTGTCAGTCTGTCAGAAAATTGAAGCTAGTTGCTCGTTCCAAAAAGTAGATCACATGGAGAAGAGCGAGCGAGTGTGATTTAAGTGGAGATAGTTAAGGGGATGGAGAGTAACATAGGCAACTTTTTGTCTCTTTCTAACGCGAGCGAAGCCGCGGGCAAAAGCTAGTAATACATAAAATACATATGATTACGCTTTGACCCACAGGGGTTGAGCAGGGCCGTAACCGATGACCTAAATTGACACAGGTAAAAAAATTGTAGGTAATTATAAATTATATGCCAAATAATAATTAGACTAGATAATATATTAAATTACATAGTACACACTAATAAATCTATTTAATATGTACCTGCCGGTCCGTGGTTGGCAATGAGTGTTGTCATAATATTGATAAATTATACAAATGTAATAATTTTTATTTCGATCTAGTTTTATGTAATTGTATGTGCATGTGTATAATGTTGTTATTTCATTGACTAGCTCATTCCTGCAGCTTCCCCCAAACTACAAACTTCATACAAAAATATTACTCTTTTTATCCTCTTAGGGGTTAATTTTTAAAAAGAACACTTCTAATGCGCTTAAAAAGGTACTATGCAATTTCATATTTTTATTTTCAGTAGTTTTGGCTGTCTCTTGTAATATACAGGGTGGAAAGTTTCAATGGGACCTGGAAGAATAGTTTATTTCACTTAAAGAAAACATTCCTTTATTTTTTTAAAGAAATAAAACTGCATTCAAAGATTTTTAAAAATTCGCTTACCACTCCCGGGAATCGAACCGGCTAAAATCCAAAAAATTAACACTTTCTATTTTTATGGTGTCAAACGTTAGGGCCATTCATAAGGACAAAATCTCTCTAACAAACATGGTTATTTAAATTAGATTTAAGGTAGTTTTCTTCCAGGGCCCATTAAAACTTTCCGTTATTAGGATTTTGGTAAATGCTCCGCTTCCGTGGGTCATAGCGTGATGCTATATCCTATTTGTTATTCTAATGTATAAGCTATATAGTATATTAATGTAAAGTTTAATCAAAATCCGTTCAGCAGTATTGGCAGTACACACATAAATAAGTAGGATGCAGTTTGAAAAAAAAAAAGATTTTTATAATTATCTTCATTATCAATCATTTTTTATTGATCGGTACTGAAGTGCATACCTACACAATAATAATTTACTTACGAATAATAAAACTGTAATTAAGTCTTACCGGATTATTTCAGTTTCAATGATTAGATTTCATTGATTAAGTGGATTATTAGTTTTTATTATTTTGCCTGATTTCTTTATTACTGTTGCTGCAAGTGTTTTTTATAACACGACATGCAGCGTTATGGACTACTTATATAAAAAGCCTTCGAAGAAATGTGTAAACATTTTTAGTTAGATACTGGTTTTTCTCGCTATTTTAGTTTCGCTGACAAAGTAGTGAGAAAGAAGCATAATTATGATGTCATTTCTTGAAGGTCAAGCTTCCTCAAATTCCATCAAAATCGGTTTCATGGTTTCGGCGTGACAGCGTAACAAACTGGCAGACGAACAGCCAGAGTTACAATATTCAAATTGATTGCTACAAACCACTTTTTGTCGAGTGTACTGGCGTGCAATTAAAATGGGCAATAATTACATAAGCAGTGTCACGCGACTGGTTTTGCATTTGATCAAATATTCTCCTACAGCTTGCTTTCTAGTCGAGACTAGTGTGGTCAGCTGACTACTGCCACGTTACTTGTTTTGATAAGCACAAAAAAGTTTTGCTTATCAAACCATATCACATTTTCCACGTTTTGAGAACATACCTAGGTGTATTATAGGTTTACATCTTTCTTTTGTTTTACCATAGCACCTACGTCATCGGCTGGTAGCTCACACCCACACTTTAAAGCTGGTTAGGTCTCAAAGTTTCAAATATTTTTCCTCCCCAATGAACTGTGGAGTTAGCTCCTAGCTGAGGATATCCCTAAAGGCATGGCGTTATTAAAAAAGTAATTAGGCTTTTAAAGTTCGTCGAGGCACGAAGGATATCTCTGGCATTGCAAGAAGATTCTGTAGGCTAAATTGTGGGAGAGAAGCTTTTTCGCCATAATGATATAAAAAACATTTGACAGCGGGTTACGCGTCATAACGTCACAAATCCTGCCACGAGATCCTACTTTGTATGTCGTTTCAGTGGTCACCTTTACATTGTAATTATGATACATTTTTTTTACACTACTCAAGTCTAAAACCAGCTTAACTTTTTACCCGAGCAGTAAAAATACTCAAATGTCAAACGTCCTGCCTTATCTCTCTTATTGCATTAAATTTTATCTAAAAACTGTATTGTTAACTATCACTTTCAAACAGGATTGTCCAAAAGTGCAAGTTTTATGTGGCTTCCCATTGTAAAAGATCCTTCTAAGTAATAACAATTATCATTAAATTGTAGAAATGAGGAGCCGTATAGAGTGAGGGAGTTTCTTCAAGATGTTTCACTCAGATGCGTGAGAGTGTAGCCAGTGTGCGTGTACCACTAAGCAGCACATCAACAGTAGGTTAAGTTTAGACCTAAGGTAATAGAATCCAATCCGATGATCTCAACAAGATCGCCGGGTCCGGCCGGGCGGCGCAGGACCAATGCTTGTGGAACTCTTTGGGGAGGTCTTTGTCCAGCAGTGAACGTCTATCGGCTGATGATGATTAAGGTAAAATGAATGAATGGTAGAAGGGACGATCTGTAAAAATCATTAATATACTGCATTTTTTGTTCCAGCGGTGGTTAATACTCATGGATGTCCTCCGTTCTGGGGGGAACGAAGAGGTCTGTCTGACTATTACTAACTAAAAACCACCCCGATGTTCCTTCTTCCACCTACGCCAAGTATTGCCGAAACTAATGCAACCTCCTCAATCCCTGGCTAGTGGTCCGCATCTGCGGGCCTCCGCAGGTCTGGGGAGGAGTGAGGTGTTTGACTTCCCCCTTGACATCAAAGAGAGGCACGCGGGAACACTACGCGCCACCACCTCGGGTCCAGTTGAATAATATACTGCTTAATCCAACTGCCAGGACTGGCCAGGAGGCTCGGTTATGCAAGTGGAAATAGCTGTGTGTGGTAGAATGATGCCAGATCATTTGACAAATTTAGATGTTCTACCAAAAACGTACTCGTGTTACTCCATGCTCAGTATTGTTTTTTTGTTTTTGACAAAGTACCTTTAAGAAGCTACTTATCAGATGTAATCCTTCTGCACCTTCCATTCTAGTGCACCGACTCTTGCCCCTGCCAAGATCTATTTGTGCATGCGTTTGCGCCCCCCCCCCCCCCTCGCTCCCGCGCCCCTGTGCCCTCCGTGCGATCACCTCATCGATTAAATCGTTTTCAATGTGTGAAGTATGGCAGGTGAGAATATGACTGGTTACGAAACAGATGACGACTGGATGCTGTGCGGTACAGCTGCTGAGATAAGAAGTCATAATTTGACCTGGATTTTTAAACAAGTGTATAAACGAGTGATTTACTTGAGTCTTTATAAAAGATCGTTTAGGTTTTACCTTAATTTTATGTCCAATGCAGACAATGCAGACTTAATGCCATGGGCATAGGGTTAAGGGTTAGGTAGAACTCTTTATGAGAAGCCCATTCGGGCTAGTTCTACCACTATACTTATTTTTACCTTAAAAAAGCATTTGGGAGGTGTAAGTGCTTGGTGTAAACACAAACACATAAGATTTTCGGATTTTTCCATGAGATTTTTGCCTGCGACTTCACCCACGTGGATGTCGGAATTCAATCTAATATTTGAACCCTTTGGGGGTTGAATTTCCAAAAATCTTTTCATTGTATACCTACTCTTCACAAAGAACACGCCCTCCAAGTTTCATGTATCTGATTCTGACCAGCGGTTCGGGCTGTGCGTAGATACTCGTATATCAATAGCCAGTCAATCTGTCAGATAGTTCACCATTTTATCTAAATTGATAGATTAGATCTTTGACTCTGGGACAAAAATGCATCTCCGAGGTCTCCATATTGCAAATTTGTCAGACTGCGAACCGGCCGCATGTTTGTCGTAATTATATTTATAAAGAAAAATCTGCCGCACAGATGTGAGAAGTGACACAGCATGATGGAGACTGACCACAGTAGTTTAGATTTTAGATCAACTTACATGTCAGACTGTCTGTCGGGTTATCTAGTATTCTGGTGAGCAAAGAATATCAAGTAATTTATATCTTTTTCTTCTTTAAAACTTAGCAACAAGCTAGAATTTTCGTAACGTGACTGCATTTATGAACTCCCAAACAGCACAGATTTACCTATCCTACTATTATCCTACAATAAGTCTGGAACTGTAACCATTCATATCTACCAAGCACAAAACTTCAATTTACGTAGATTTATGAACATCAAAAGTGTATGATCACAATAAAAAGCTAAAGTGTATTATTATCACTAGGGCAACATTATCAGACCTTCAGAGTGAATAAATTTTATGGTACTTAATGCTTAATAACACCAAGAAAAGATTGTATGACACAGAAAGCTATGAAGCTATGCTGAGCGACTAACTGACTCGAATTATTTACTCACGTACCTAATGTAAAGAAGACAAAACAGCTTGAATATTCGTCTGAAATTAAATGAACAAAGGCAAGAAAAAAATCATGAGCTAACGAGATAAATTAATGAATTCGTTGTAAACAACTCTCTAACATTCAAATAGGTAATTCAAACAAAATCAAAGAGTCTTGAGAGATTTCGCGTCTAGACAGAATCCTATAAAATACAATTATATTTACGTTTACCTAATTACAAGTTGAAGTTGACCTAAACATAAAATACAACGAAATAATATTATTCATTTCAGTTCACTTTAGTTTAAATGCCAATTCGCTTCATCCATCTCTCGCATCGCGTCCACTACACCCTGTCCTTAGGCACGAGTTTAAAGCTAGTCGGCCAGTGTAATGTAGATGAATTGCCTCAATTGAGCAGATAAGCGTAGATTGGCTAATTGTGTGCGTTATTTTTAGTGTCCGCCAGTGTGCGGGAGATTGAGAGGTGCACGTGCTTTCTATTGTAGAGTGTAGTATGTAGGGATGTGACGAGTCCTAGCAGTTCTGGTGTCCTGGTACTCTCAGCGGTACTGAAGTCCTGAGAGTTGGTTCTGACAGCTCTTCACTCTTCAGTCCCGGCAGTACTGCAGTCCTGGCAATAGTGGCAATCCTAATTCTCAAACTAAAACGCAAGCGTCTATTTTAATCAAATAAACCATTTACAGGTAGGTATTCTTAAATTTTCAAGGGATCAGTCTGACAGAAAATATAAAGCTAGTAGCTCGTTCCAAACAGTAGGTTTCTATGGAGACGAACGAATAAGAAACTCAATACTCAATATATATAATATATATGTATATATTAAACTCCATGAACACTCTTTTATAATTAATAGGTTATGGCAAAAACTTAGTTTTCACCGCGTTTATTGTTGAATCTAAGGTGATGTCTTGGCTATCTTTGTAGAATTAATTTGCTGTCCTAGTTCTGCAGTTCTGCAAATCTGGCAGTCTTGGGAGTACTGGCAATCCTGGCAGTTTAGAGCTGCCACGGGTTGGGCAGCTCGCCAAATGTGGTTGTTACTTTTACTCAATCATGTAGTTTGGTGGCTATGAAGGAAGAAAGTGTTTTGGCACATTTCCGTGTTTAAGGTTATTTTTGGCCTAGTTTTCTCATGTGTAGGAGTTGTATGTAAAACTCCCACAATGTTAGAGAAGTCTGTAATAATATTTTAGTAAAACTATTTACCAGGCTTTCCATTCTGCTACAAGATGTTCGGACTTCAGTCAATCTTAATTATATTTGTGGTCAATAATAATATACATAATATACCTAGTTAGATAGGAACTAATATATTTTAAGAAGGTCTCGAGTAATAAACATGAATGTAATAATGAAATAAATATTCTGCTTCTTGATGAAAATTACACAGAATCTGTTGTAAAAGTTGGTAGTAATAAAAACCAGGGCGTAATGTAACACAGATTTAAAACACAATTGTGTAGGGCTCTTTGTGATGTAAATATCGCGGTAATTATACCCCGCGCCACATAACGAGACTTTGCACATTTCCTCCAATTAACACCACTGTACCTACCATGTGGTGCACTTTCACAGCGTTATCATTATAATTAGCTTTGAGGGTCCCGTGGGTGTCATGATAAGAGATACAGGTACTTACATGAGGACCAAGAAACATGGCTTGGTGTGTGAGGTAAACAATTTATGTGTTTTTGGAACACTTGCTTTTTAAACCACGGTTTCAATCTTTTAAAAATAATTTTAATTTAGTATGTTTTTTTACAAATTTTTGTATAGAATTCTATTAGTCTCACCTATGTTAAGTAACGAGCTGTTTCTCTTAATATAATTTTTGCCAAACCACCAACTGAGGAATATTTTAACTGTCAATTTTACGAAACTGGCTTGTGACTTTGAGAAATCATGTTTCCCAATTACATGCTACCAAAAATAAAAATACATACAAACAAAAAGCAAAATACAAATAACTTACGTAGAATGGCGAGCTTAACCCAGAATTGAGTTTTTGAGGCGATTATCAAAGAGAAAATCGATGCTCTGAGGTTTTCATGTAGAATGAACATCAAAGCCTAGCTAACCAACACATGTACAGACACCATAGAGGCCACATTCATCCTCGCCCTACAGACACAAACAAAACAAAATCATTCAACTCTTTATTTCACGCAACGCTTCCTGTTATTCTAACATCAACACTTTAATTTCCATATCAATTAGTCGAGGGCCGGTAGAAACATCCCACTTATGGCACACAAACCCACACTACTACACTGGTAATTCTACACGGTACATAGAGCCACTAATTCAATTTGATGGTCATACACACGAACACACACACACATGTAGCAACTCCTAAAAATAACGCCGAACATGAAGGGCCATTTATGGTACTTACAACTTTAGTTATGCAGTCTTATAACACGAAAACATGCCTTTTGTGATAGAAAATAGAGTCCAAATTTCCAATGTTGAATTGGGGCATTATATTTGTGTATATGAACGATTTTATTACGCTCAGTTAATTTATTTGTTTGTTCGTTCGTGTCGTGACAAAGACGAGCCTATAGTTAATAACAGAGTAAATGTATCTGTAATGTCACTGCGATGGCTAATTTAATTCGGTCTTTGTAAACGTTTCAGAATTAATTTAATTACTGAAAGAAATTTACTGAAAATGCTGAATAAATGGAAAAGAATTCTTTTGACTGATCAACAGAGCTTTGTGGTTTGCTAGCCTTTGTGGTTTTTGATGTACTTTTAGAATCCTGAAAAAGAAAAGGGTTTTCAGATATAAATGGGAGTCTTGCCAAAATCAGACAAGGAGGAAGAGCCCCGCCCTCTGGCCTAGAGTCACTTAACGACACCCTCAGGTCACGAACAGAAGCCCCTTTATACGTCTAGCTGGATAAACTACAATAATATTAGATTTGTGTAATTGGGAAAACTTTTATTGATAATATAATTTATAGATAAAGGTGTAATAAAATTTAGGCACTAATCAAAAAGATGAGCAGGTCGTCTAAGTACACTAAAAAAGTCCTTGATTTAAACCTGATAATACCCAATCCGTAAGTCCAATGATGGAAATTTACTCCGCAATCTTGTATTTAAATCCAGTGCCCTATTTCCCAGTTGCCTCCCTCGCGGAAAATTCCCGTGTCCTACATGAAAGTTTCCACAGCCTCACAGCCTCCCGACAACCTATACAAATCTTATTAGTTTTTAATGTGCCTCTCATCTGCCTCTTATCTTCTTGCCCCTAATGAGCCTGTAATATTAGCATCCATTACCAAAATGTTTGTGTGTTGATTAAATGATCTTTGTCATTTCATCAGTAAATGATATTAGTCACACATCCGAAACCTTAGAAACACACCCTAAATTGTCCAAATCAATAAGTTTTGCGAATGACGCCTTTTTATCATGCTTTTGCGAGCGGTAGACTGATGAGACGCATGATGACGGTGGAAAATGTTAGCTAGCTTGTAAAGAAGAAAAAAATATGATTGAAAGCAATTACTTACAAACTCAGAATGTTACAAGTGTAGCTTTTGGCGTAATCCCAAAGCCTCTCTGTCTGAGATAGATTATCTTTTATCTAAAATGAATTACAGTTCATAATCTGACACGTGTAGGTATGGAGCTTGTACGTAGATTACACAACACACCACATGATACAATGTGTGTGCTCAGTATCCATTACATTGATTCGGTAAAAAATAACCTTCAACTAACACACCTCGAATAAGAAACCATTGAAAAACAGCCAATTCACAAAACCGGTTGTATTTTCTAAACATTTTCTTTACTGAGTAACATAAGTCTCAGTCGAATTTACATTAATTTAAAACAGAATTAGAAATAAGACCCCATTCGGAGAGATTTTGTGCCGAAAATAAACGAATAAACATTGTAAAATTTAATGTTAACAGACGGTCTTACCGTTTCATTACACCACATCGCCTATAAACTTTATTCGTTTAACCCTTGCTTTATGAAGCATCCATTGAAAAGTCCCAACTTCGAACTATCAAAGTTCCCAATCAAAATTTGCAATGAATACGGACGAGTTTGGGAGTATCGCTACAGAAGGACAGGATCTCGCACTGGGTACATGGGTATGGAGTAAATCCAGACTGCTGTCAGTTGGCTGTGGTAAACAACACAATTAAGGCCGGAGTTTCAATTGACGACGACACGCTTTCCAACTACATGCACAATGAGACACAGTAGCTCACAAACTTCGTAGGAAACGGACACAGTGCCTGTTGAGACCAGAAATCTGTTCCGTGCGTAACAGCGGAGAACATGTGGACTTATTTTAGATCTCGTTGCTATGTGAGCATGTCCAATTTGCTTTTCCTATTTAGAAAAACAAGTGGGCTCGTTAAGTTCTTTGTGGTTTATGGTAAAAAATCGCCATGTCGGTGAATTGAGGGCAACGATGTAGTTACTAAATTGATATGGCAACCATCTTGTTCGCCACATGTTTCCTTATCTGCTTTGTCATTAGCTGTTATGTTATGTACTGATACAGACCTTCTTGTTCTTGATTAGGTGTTTTTGTCTGATTGTGAGTAGGTACGGGCTCTTTGAGAGAATATACCTCGTTAAGCTTTTTGTCTACTAAACTTGTTTGTATCAGCTGCCTGACCTTTCTGATCCGATGAAATAATTTTGTTTGTAAAAAAGGTTATTACCATCACGGCATTATGCGTAACGTATCTAGAAAAATGTCTTGAAATGGAAATAGTTATTAGGATTCTTTTTTTTCTTGTTTACTAACTCCTTTTTGATAGTGTTTTAAATAACTTTAGTGCTTGTAAAAGACCACTCGTTATTTATAAACATTTAAATTTTAATCTTAATCAGTCAAAAACAGAAATTATAGACATATTTGCAAACACCTACATACAACTAAAACTCAAAGCATAATACCTAAGTATTTAATTTAGGATTAAATTGTAACTAAAAGAGTTTATTTAATAATCTTATTATCTCAACGAACCGTAATTGTTGTTTTTATCAACAGCACGTAACGACGGTAGATCCGGCAGCGGGGCCAATGTTATTTTTTATACGAATGGAGAGATTTTAATTAAAGAACACATCATTGAGTCCCGTTAGTTATATATTAGAGTCATTTCCGTGAGCTGTTGTTCAATTATAGTCAAATGAGTGTAATCATAATTATGAATGGTCGTACAGCCTCCTCTTACGAGAATTGGAGATGAATATTCTAACTTTGACGACTATTTGAACATTACCTAACTAGTCTAGATCTATTTTCATTATATTTACAAGACTATACTTCAAGCTATTTTATTAATATGACTCCAGCTTCGTATTTTGTTGGTTTGGTTAGTTAAACGCTCTAATCTCAGGAAGTTATGGTTCAAATTGATTTGTTTTTTTTTTATTGGATAGCTTATTTATCGAGGACGGCATTGGTATCATCACGCTACGACCTACGTGAACAAAGTAAACCGTTACTGTTAAATAGGCTTTCATAGTTTCAAGCTACCTAGTATCAAAAAACTTTTGACTTTTGACTTTATAATGGCAGTTGTCTTCTGACCTAGCCTCAATGCCAAACATAGATATTCTAATCCTAAGGATAATAGGCTAAAAGCTGTTAATGTATGCAAATTAGTTAAAAACACGTTCGTATTGAGGATAACCATTGTGAATGCTAAACTGGTATCAGATTGATGTCCATTGTTTTCTAACTCACGATGTTACTACTGTATTGATGGAGATCCTAGTCAAGAGGGAGTCAGCATCCTTTTGAAATGGGAAATAATAAAATGACTCCTCTCGCTCTGGCCGCAGTAGATGGTAGTGTCAGACTTCTACTGACTATTACCCATCTGTGTTCCTTCTTAGCCCTGTGTGTCTGCGGCTGCGGTATCTCTTCCGTACAACTAGCAGACTTGTCAGGGAGTCAGCAGCGGGTGCCTTAAAAGCAGCTACTTTCGCTGCCATTATATTTGGCAATTTATTTGCAAGACCACTAAATGGTTTTTGTCCAGTTGGGGTGTAGTCGATGTGATGTGACTTGCAGTTTTGACGATCTGCAGAACAGTTCGACTCGCTGTTGCGACTGGATGTATATGTAGTTACAAATTATGTAAGATTGTTTAATTTATTTCATTTTAATTGATTTTGTCATAAAACAAAGCAATTTTGCCCAGAACTTCATCATAAACCTAAACTTGTTCAGGATTTTGATCAAAAATCTGGACTGTAACAGGTTTATGATGCAATTGAGTTTAAAATTTTTCATCTTCCCGTTTTTCATCAAAAACCTAGGTTTTCTGATCAAAAACCTAATTTGGTGAAAAACCTGCGACATATACAAACAAATAGTTTCTATTCTTGTATGGCTAGATAGATATTTTCGTTTGTTATATACCCCAAAGTCAAAATAGGCCGACTAGTCTTACCTCATGTCTAACATGACTATGCGCTGATTGGTATTATTTAAATTATTAAGTTTATATAAAAAAGTGTTTTTTTATAAACAGTCTTGGTATTTACATACAAACGAATACACGTTACAAGTACATTCATTTGCAAAACTAAGTATTTTATATCTCGTCAGTCTGGAAAATAAAATAAATTTATTTCATTCATTCATTTACTGTTTTCCTCAATTATTCAACTTTACATTTTATGACAGTCGTTAAAGTTTCAATAAAATAATTAATTAATCGGAAATGACTGAAAATCTGCATTCAAGTTTCTTACAATAAATGATCAATCAGAAATGGACATATAACTAATATAAATATAATATCTCCATTATTCTACATTAATTTTCCTATACTTTTCCAGCTCATCATTACAATAAATAATTTAGTAACAACTTCGTACACAAGAACTAATTAATAACTTAGCTAAGTATAGACAGACAGTGCTGGGAGGCACAACGATGCGTAATGGCTGAATGTTATCAACTTGTAAGTAACAGTAATCAAGATAATTAGAAAAGTTGAAACGACCCAACTTCTACTGCCTGTAATAACTTATTTTTATGGTTCGCTTATAAAATTCGTTCGATGTTTTACTAATTTTCCTTATTGGTTCTGGAATTACTTGTACTTTAACACTAATTTGTACTTGAAAATTAAGTACAGACTACTACACAAAATTTAAAAGCAATTTTCTCTTGAAATAGCTTTTATAATTTTTACTTAAGACATACTTTATAGAACATAGTCTGTGGTACAATAGATATTCTATAAAACATGACGTTACAATATAGTTTCAAGAGAATATTGCCTTAAAATTTTCCTAAGTGTAATTATATACTTAATATTATTTTACCTACTTCTTTGTATTATTACTTAATGAAAATGCTTTCTCCACCCTTTTACATTCATTTGCCATCATTCATTTCTCTTTCAATAAATAAATCGATTTAGAAAAATGGCCATGGCTTTAGTTAAAGATTTAATCATTTTAATGTTTTAGAGTTATTCGCTTAAAACAAAAAAAAATATGTTAAAGAGTTTCTTTGTATATTCTCGATATTTATTTAACTGTGTAAGCTAATAACAAGAAACCAGAAAGAGTGTTTTTGAGCGAGCAAATTATCTTTAAATTATCGTTAACGTTTTTTTATAGCTCGTGGCATTTAAAAATAAGTCCACCCAGATACAAGAATAAATACGATTGTAACTGACCATATAAAATATCTGAATGGATGTTATCATAGCTACCTAGTTACTGGGGGCTACGATAACTGAGAAAAATATCTAATGTACCAGCCGTGTTGACCTCTAACTTCATCATTATTGTAAATAACATGGAAATGCCCGGCTTGGTACTTACTTCATTACTTTGTTTATTTGGTCGTGGAGTTAAAATTACTAAGATGTTTGTTCCTTTAATAATGTCGGAAGCGGAAAATATCCAAGTCATATGCTTGAGATATCCAGAGAACTTGAAACGGTTACATGGGGACTTCTTATTACTTTTGAATCTTGATGTTCATTGCAACCACATGGCTGTTACGAAGAACATACTTTCTTCTTTCTTTTCATTCGGTTAATACCTACATGCATAAAAAATGATGAGAATTTCAAAGTTTTGTTAATACTCGTCTGAAGCCGGGACATAACTCAACAGATCATCAAAATTATTTTCTTATATGTTACAGAAAAGACTTTTAGAGTCCCGACCCGGGGTATTGACAAAATTTAGAAGGTGCGAATAAAGCCGTAGTTAAAAGCACGCCTACACTGCCCACTACGTAACCACAGCAAAACTTACTAAAACACAAAAATATATAAGAAAACCCCTCTGTCGTACCCACGATAACCAGCAACCGTCCTATCAGTGCCTAGCAACCGTTAAGCTAATCTTCACCCCTTCGGGACAGATGGCCACCCCTGGTCACCGGCTTATCTCCACACGGGGTACATGGGGATTGAATTTATGTATGCTACTATTGTTATCACTAAAGTGGTGTTCATGGTGATATATCAATCATGGTATGGGCGTTTTAATTTCATGTAATACCAGCTTTTGAATGATATCGAATTTCCCTTGAATTTCCCTCAACTATATTGTCTCCTTATGGTTGAAATTTTCATAAATCCTTCCTTTGTGGCCACCTACTCTTCACAAAGAACACACCCTCCGAGTTCCATGTCTCTAGGAGCAGTGGTTTGGACTGTGCTTATTAACAGTCAGACAATCAGTTTAACATTTTATAAAGATTGGTAGAAGGACTCCAAAGGTGGGAAGCATCTAGCTCCACTACTACCAAGACTTTTTTATTAGTTTAAAAGCTCAAATCTCTGGAAATATCGGTCGGGATGGAAAAATATATCTGTTCCTAACAGACAGGTTAATAAGGTATAGCATAGGCTAAATAACATCACGCTATGATCCACTGCAACGGAGCAGTAGTCAGACACAGACGAAACTCAAATCCACTCCTTTCGTACCAATCTTGAATACAATAGTCACCATTATCCTTACTGAATCAATTTCTAGTAGGTGGGTATACCATAGATTTACCCTACTCTTGAATCTATTGAGTTTTCAAAAACTATAAGCTTAGTAAATCGCAATGTATGTAACGTATCAATTCTACCTGATGTAAGCTGTTTCTTGAGCTTACACCACAATTACCCTTCTGGTATGTTTATCCAATTAAATATCTGGAAGTCAGAAATTAAAGTGGATAGGTATACTTACATTTAATTACTAACTGGATTTATCTAATGCAATGGTGCAAGCGAAATAGAAAGCCAGAATGTAGCTAAACGCCATGCCTGTGGCGGCCGATAGCTGTGCTGGCTGTGGCCACTGCTTAGTTTCTATAATCCTCGATGAAAAACAACAACATTAATAATTTATTAGTCCATGATTCATTCACCAACCTCTTCTATTTCGATCGTAACTCCGCTAACATTTTAATACCTATGAAAGAAACAAAGTTTTGGAAAAATCCGGAATTACTATACCTAATGTTATCTTTATGATGGTATCGACATAAATAGCTCGGCCTTACCAACACTTGGATCAATATTAGCTTAGTTGAGTAAATAACTAAACCTCTGAACATCTTTATTGGACACCGATAAACTGAAATATACCCAAACAGTTTTACACAAGGTCGATACTACATTGGAGCTGTTTGTTTAAGTTGTTTTGAACATAATATTTTTCAATATTATTACACGATAATTTTATTCCATGTCTGTAAAAATAACGGAAAGGTTCATTTCAGGGGCGAGTTAGTTCCGCAAAGCGATAAAAGATGGCGTTGAATGTCGCGTTTGCGTATCGCAGCGGAGCCCCGCTTAGCAACAAGACATAATCAATGCTTTCCAATTCTTTATAAATTGATTTCAGTTTAGTGCTTGTAGTTTCCTTTTAATATACCTACCAAATGGGTTTGAAATTACCAATAACATTAACTGTTAGGTTGGTATCGGCAACCTTTTAGTTTTTCTATTAATTTAAATGTTTAGACTCGATACTAATCTAGATTGTAATAATTAAAGTTCTGCGCTAGTGATGTGCCGCGCGATGTGTCGAAGTATCGATAGTGTAGCGAAGCGGACAGTGCGTCCGCAGCGTCACGATTGTGTCTACAATCAAGTCGTTGGTTTGCGGTTAGAAAGTGAAATAACCCTTGTTTCGGTATAAAATTAAATATTGCACAAACTGCGGGATTTCGTTGTTACTAAGATTATAATGGCTTATCATTTTATATTGTAAGTAGGCACTTGTCAAGAAACGAGTCTCTTTAAGTAAATTAGACGCACGACGTTTTGAAAAATTTGAAATAAAGGAGACATTTTATAAATGCTATGGTTGTATTAAAGCTAATTTTAAATAAAAATATTGTCTCTCTAAATACTAGTCGGTGTCCATTTTATGTTATGTGAAACTAAATAAATCAATTCACACATGAAATACTACAAGGTATAATTCTTTAGTCACACATTCGGAAGTGGTTGCCTATTTCTGAGCGGATTAAAAGCGATAATTTATGTTTGCCAAAACCATCCAGTTATATTTGGATACATAAGAAAATAGTCTTTAACGACTTTGTAATAGTATCAGCAATCGCGTACACTTTTTCCAAAACGTGTTGCTACGTCAACTGGTCCAATTTCTTTAGAATCGATACAAAGACCTCTGCATGTTAATTTGTTTACTTCGAACGGAACGAATTTATTTATGTTCTCTCGTACATAAAAGCTTTACATGTTCGCTAAAGTCGACAAAAAATTGAAACGAATGTACAACCAAATGAGAATTGATGATTGCTCCTAATGTTGGCGAACAATAGATCGAGAGATATTATTGTAATAGTCATCTCGTGTGCAGACGACGATGCTGTTTATAAAACAGAGATCTGATGGTGAGATAATGAAAAGATGAAGCCTACGATAGCGCACGATCATAAAAAGCGATGCCAATTTACTGCAAACACGAACCCAACGATAAGAAAACCTATATTGTAAGCTGTTCTTGTATTAGCACATCACAGCGATTTGGCACCATCCCCGGCACGAGCAGGCAATGGAATCTATCTTATATAGTCATATCACTATCTGCTTATATTCCGAATCAGCGTTAGGTTGTTCCATTTGTGCAGCTACATATGTAGTAGGTATGTTCTCTCATGCGACCGGCTCGACGAGCAGTTTTCCACTAAGCTGTAGCAACTCGTTTGTGCTCACTAATTATACAAAAAACACTGGAGGATGGGGTTGCACCAATCTGTAGCGAGCCCGGCCCGAACCGGTCCCGACCGGCCCAAACCGGTCTTATTAAAATATTACTCCGACTCTCTTGCTTGTTTTTACCTAGCTCAAATTTATGATAATGTATGGAAACGATGTTCTTCGTTCTCTTTGTTTTTTTAAGTGTCATCTGTATGGAATATTTAATCTCCTTTAGTAGGATCGTAAGGTACCTATATTGTTTGTGTGGTAGGATGAGGTAATGTGGGTGTGTTCAATGTGTTCGTGTTCATTGTGGTTCTCTTTGTGGTTCTTTTCTTGTTATTTCGGGGAAGGGAGAGGTATTAAAAGATATTTTTCCATTTTGAAACTATGTATTTTTTTTCTTCAATATTTCTACATTTTCTTTTACGGTCTATCAAATAAATATCAATTATAAACAATTGATACATTTATTATTATTGTTAGTTTTTGTATATGTCGACATTTCAAGTTTTAGAAGTAAAATGTTTTTGTAGCTTTTTAAAATCTTTTTATTTATCGATGAAAGTGAACTCTAGTACTATGATATTGTGCGTTTAAAACACTGGACCCTACAAACATTTAGATTTCGTTTAAAAACGGTTAGTCTATTGATTTACATTTAATGTAGTAATTACACTGGATGAAGAAAATGCAATCTGCAATATTAACATCTCGTCAATTATATGTACTGTTAGTACAAAATGTATCTCTTATCACCCACTGGACTATAGTAACGCAGCTTCGCGCGGCGATAGAAAATAATCTTACAAAAAATTTCATTTTATATTAACTTAAATAACTTAATACTTTTAATAACTATCAATAATATAACCTGAGATCTTTTGCCTGCGGCGGGGGGCGCGCGGGGCGAGGCGCGCGCGCGGCCTGCGCCCGCCCCGCGCACCCCCTCTGCCTCTACTCTCCACTCTATGATACACATCTCTAATATTTATAATCTGCATTCATGTTTTCACATTCATAAAAAGTAATATTTTTCTCGCATTTAAATTTTATACATTACAAAAGTAGTATCACAAACAAATGTACAAACTAGTACAATTACGAAAAACGTACACATATGGACCTCTACAGAGATCGCCTCTAATAAATACAGTTACGATACATGAAAATACGAACTCTACGCAACTTCAGAATAGAATCGAACTCGAAACAAAAAATAATACCTAAGACTATATCGTTCAGGGTATCAGTATCACACGCGCGGCGGCGGCTGAGATCAGAGGGGCGCACGCGCCGCCGCGCCACTCACGCGGCAACCACCACTCACAATCATTAAAATATCCAAAATACGAACAATGATCATACAATGATTAACATAAGTACGGGCGGCGCGGGGAGGCGAGCGCAGCGGTGGGCAGACAAGACAACCGACGTCCAGCACGGGGGGAGTGGGGGGAGAGGGGGCGAGATCGACGCTCGCCGCCGCGCGCCGGCGCACGCGCGCTTGCCGCCGCCGGCACGCTCGACCAGCGACCGAATATCGACACTTTATCGATAACAAAGTGCATTTCGCATCACTATCGACCGTGCCCGCGGACGACCAGCTACGCAACTAAAACCTGCGCTGTTCCGCGCGCTTATACTACAACTATACGTTACATATCACGCTGTGCTTTTTTTCTCTTATTAAAAATATATAATAATTAATATAATATATAATAATATGATATTTGTTAAAATAACGATACGTAGATATCGAGGAGGGCTGTCAGTCGGCTCGCTCGCATCACGCGCATATCACAGGCTGGTTCACTCCGCCTGGCTCCTGAACAGTTTCTTCTTTTCTATCGTGAACTGGGGGCTGATGATGATGGTGCCGCCTCGCGTTAAGTTTCTGTAACAATAGAAAGAGTCCGTTAGTACTGTTGACGTTGTCGCCGCTGTTGCTAGGCTGACGAGAGCTCGTCAAGGCATGTATCGATCGTGATGTAGCAGAGTTCAACTTACTTTAAGAATTGCGGCAACAGGCTAGTCCAGTTCGTCGCATCGTGTTCCAGATGTAGATGTATCTCGTGCGTGGTTAACGTGTTGGGGTCTATTTTGAAAGCTGCTAATCTTCTCCCCGCGACGTCGACTATGACGGCGGCCCCCCGCGAGCCGCAGGGCTCCCCCTCGGCCAGCAGCAGGGTCTGGCGCGCCGCCCGGGCCAGCAGCTCGGCCGGCACCAGCACCTCGGCGGTGGCGAGCTCGCTGGCTCCCTTGGCCGCCCGTAGCTCTCTCTCGAGCCTCTGAGCCAGCGCCGCTTCCGTCGGCACCGGCACCGGCGCTTCCCGCCATGTTGGTCCATTCCAAGCTAAAACAAAAGAAAACTAAGTTTAGAATACAACCCTTTAAGTTAAAGTCACAATTTTAAGAACCCTATATTTTGCGTCTGACACACATCTTAATGAAATTATAGAAAACAAAATCTATATTATTTAGAATGATGTACTGCAAATGTGTATCGAGCCAGTGCGCACCAAGGGCGAGGGAGTGCGGCGCAGCGGAACAGCTGACACGTCAGCTGACACTGACGTGCGGGCCCCGGCCCGGCCCCGGCACACTGCTCGCCGGCTGTTTGCACAAGTCTAAGCACTGAACTGGGCTACTGTTACAGCAAATGATGCATAAACCCAAGTGGTGTGATCATCTGCTAGTGACGGGCGGCTGAGCGCAGTGCGCGCGCCGCATAGCAACAACAGTCAGCCGGTTAGAAAGCCACTTCCCTCCCTCGCCTCGCACTCCAAATAGAAAGTCAACTCACCTTTTTCGCTATTGAATCCGACAAACTGATTCGTGACCGGCAGGATCTCCATGTTTTCCAAATTTTTACTTATATTGTACACTTTTAAACGACAAAAAAATTAAAGCGTTCCGCTGCGGAACTTAATATTACTAGAAAAATATCACAAGTCTCTTTTGTACTGCGAATGCGCACTGAACGAACCGGCTACACACCACCGGCGACTAGTTATCGTGAAGAGATCGATGGGAAATTGATAAAAATGTCCGAAGCTCACGACCGCATCAGATCTGATCTCGTAACCATAGGGCTTCGTCACTCGCCCACGGCTCACTGTTCGACCCACCCAACCCTGTCGCTCTCTGTGACGGACTGGCGATACCGGGGATCGCGCCAGATTATATAGAGGGCCGCGGCCGGGGTGCGGGGGGACACTCCGCGGACCGCAGAGGGGGCCCCGCGCGCCAGTTGCGCCGAGCCTCGGTCCGCGGAGGTCGTCTCCACGTCGCTCGGCGCCGGCACCCGGCGACAAGCCGGCCGGCTTCTTTGTTCGCATCCCACGGGTGGGACGCCTCGGTTCTATCGCAAAACAAAGTGTTCCTCGGTTCAATTCTCGTGTGTTGGTATACATTCTCGTATTTCTGTATCCGTTCCTTTGTTCGTTGATCTGGCAGTACAGAAATTGCTAGAATGTAGATCTCTGTATGTTGTAACTATCTTTGTAAAGTAGATTATGGAAATCGTATCTGCTGTGTAATCTGAATAGTTCTTGTGTATTATTAAGATAAAAACTAGAGACAGATAAACTATTTTCATTGTTCTTGTATGTATTTTGAATCTTAGTGTAATTGTTTTAAAAATGTATCGTTTTAAGTAAGTATTAGGTAAGTACTGAGTACTATGAATACAGGTAGGTAGGAATCGCCAGATTAAGTTTTTTTTTCTAACAAGAATTTTTGTCGCTATTCCTTGAACCTTAAGATTTAAGGATTCAATTAATAATTTTTTGACGTTAAATAACTACTATACTGCAAATGAAAGCTTCGGAATCAAAGTTCATGTGTTAAACATCAAACTAATTGAAGGGAAGAATCAAAAATATTTTTTAACAACCAAATAACTATTTTAAATTTCTCGTAAAACTTTTTTTGAACTCAAACAATTTATAAATTATTACCATCTTAAAAAAAAATGTAAACACTTAATCTCCTTCAAATTGATGAGAAAGAAACACTAAATGTAAAACGCTTGGCAACTTTACAAAGTGATATTCAGACCGTCAGTCAACATACAACTTAGTGCCACTCATCTTTCTGGTCAAACTAAAATCTTTTGAAGGTAAAAAATCATAAAATCAGTAACACTACAAGAATCACAAAATAAACTATAAAGGCTCAACAAAGCCAAAAAATCAAATAAACGATTATTCCAATAACATAACATATGAAAACAATCAAAATTTTAATAGGATTATAAACTTTAAAGGACAAATGGTAGCAGATTTGATAATATTCTTAATATCAAATTACTAGAAAAACCCACACAATGTCTTCCAAAATAAATAACATGCTCAAAAGCTAATAATATATTCAAATTGCAGTAAAAAGAAACCTCGATTTTTAACGCTAAAAAAAACTAAAGGATGGACAAAAATGCCTACGTGACGATCTACCGACTACAGACAATGACTTTTCGGAAAATAAAGAAATACAATAAGAACGAGAATCCCTCAATAATAGAAATTAATTTCAAACAGTTTACAACTAAAGGAAGTGCAATAAAATTATGCTAGAACAAAATAGATGCAGTAAAAGTTTGTCATAAAAGACTAGGCTGATTTTGAAAGCAATCATGCAAATTAAAAAAGCGTTGCATCAGCCGACTAGAAATTTCTCTCAGTACGAACCATTGTACGTGATTATTTGGGCGTACACAAAAAAGCGATCCCCACCGTTGGAATCACCGTCCCTAATCGTTAATAATATTTAGGGACGGCATTCGAACTTACTTTTTTCTTCTACATTCTAAATCATAACATTATAAAAAGCTAAATGTGTTTACTCATAAAAAACTGTTGTATAATGTAAATAAAGATTGTCTTCATTATCGCGTGTGTTATCGCACGACTAATGTTTTGCATAGGCAAATGGAGAAACATTTTTTTTCAATCATCGTTTTAAACATCTTTATGCGAAGCATAATACCAGTAAAAGTGAACATTGTACAAGAAATATACTTAAAAGTAGAAAACAGAACGTTTTCAGATGTAATACCTAACTAGAAAGCGACAAAAACAAATTGAACAAAAAGAAATGAAGAAAAAATCGGTTTGGTTGCCAAGCGATGCCGGCCGGCGTCTCGGCCTTGGACGGACATGAGTCACGTTTGACAAGCGAGTCGAATCGCTCAAGCCACCCATGTTCGTGACTACGGCTCTATGCCTCTAATGTTAATGCCAATTCATATCTAATCAAAGTTCACGGGTCGAATTTTCTGTTTATGTTTGTGCTACAAACTCGTTTGGCTACTATTTCGTGGTTTCTATCTTTAGATGTTTTTCCAAAGATATCTTTTCGAAGTTGATGCATTTTTTATTATTGATGCAAACCTTGGACTAAATATTTGCTACTCAGGGATTTAAATGTTCATTTCCACAGTTTTCTTTATAGGGAAAGTTCACTGTTGAGGTAATAAAATCACTGTTTCGTCATCACGACTCTTTCCGCCAGTTTATCGTTAAGCACACATTAAAGTAAATAAATGATAATATTAAGAGTTCGCTTCATTGTGATACCGGTGTCTTTGTGTCATTAATGACAATGATGTAATTGTTTAAACAAACGTAGTGATTATTAACATTGTGTACCGTTTCATTATGTGCCGTAAGTTTCGTGAATAAACTAATGTTTATATTAAATGACACAGTGATAAGCTCGTCTGGCTCGAGTAGCTCAAAAGCTAGCACGATATCATTATCAGTTAAATTGCTGTTTACTGTAGATAAATCTTAGGCGATGTTCAAACAAGGTATTAAGTCTGTACAATTTTTATTGAAGTCATTTTCTTTGATTAAATATGTATCATGTGTATTCAATTGCTTATTGTAAGTTTCCACAATATACTTTTTTTGTTTAGCACTACTCTGAGTCATTAGCGATAATAGTTGTGTAATTTCTATGTGTTTACGTGTTAGATGTAAGTCTTAAAATAATTTAAATGTATTACTCTTCAACTTCTCCTTTATTCGTCAATACCTCCAAAATCCCTCTACGCACGTAATCCAAACTAACAAAAAGTTCAATCAAAAGAAAAATTGTGTTAAACCATAGAAAAAAAAAGATATAAAGAAAATTCGACGTTAAAGGGAAGATTAAATAAAACCCAACGGAAATTAAAAGAGCGACCAACCTGTCGCAAAAGGTTCCCGTTCGCCACACAATACATCCCTTATTCCCTTCTTATTCTTACGATCCCTTCACAAAGGGACAATAGAACATAACAACGCACTGTGCGCGGGGAACATGTCCCAACCTGTTCCTACCACACTGTTCCCGTCTATTCTGTTTCACTTTTGTAGTACTTTTAGCCCTTATGTGTGGAAATTAATTTACAGTCTACAGAGCTGAAAAGTTTGTACACAACTCAAAACAAAACTGAATTAGAATTGAATTAGAACACAATATTATAATTAATGTTAATTGTATTATTCTTTGTGTTCACAACATTACAAACGTTTGCACCAACGTTGATATGACTGATCAATATAAGAAGCTCAGTTTGTAAATAAATTGCTTCGTAACACCAACATTTTCATTTGGTCGGGTTTTGTGATTTATGCTACCAATATTTGCCGTCATCAGTATTCAATGCTCGTGCATACTTCATGCCAGGTTTAGACAACGATTCATTAGCAATTTTAATATTGTTTCTGTCTCTTACAGCCACGTGTGTATCTACTGTATCTTTATACTTGTGTTTTTGTACTCCATGTTGGCCTTGTATACCTTTAAATTATCTAAACTTCAATATTGTCTCATTATGATAACCATCTTAAGCTGACATGTATTTTTTATTTACATTTTAAATTGATTACTTGCTCCTTTTTATTGTCAACAGGGTAAAGTTACTTGTACAGAGTTCAAAAAAATAGTTCTATTATAATAAACGTTGTATAACAGATTTTGCATTTTTACTTTTTTCCAATTAAATACCTTGTTAGGTTAAATTAACAAAAAAACTTTGATTGCTTCGGAAAAATAATTGTTTTTAAAGTGAAATATTTCAAGATGAAATTAAATAAGTCCCCTTAAAGTGAGTTAAGGAGGATGAAAAAATTATCTCAGGATTTCAATCAAAATTTTGAATGTTCGAATAAAAAAACAAAATCTATAAATTAAAATAACATCCCAGTAAGAGTAATCACAAGTGAAAGTGGGCCGATGGGCATGTCTTTTGTTGAAATAAATGATATAAGAACAGGAATCACACAAAGAAACACTTGCAATCGCAAGAAATCACAATCAATCCTTTATATAAAAAATAAATTCAAACACCAGATAAATATCAAATATGGGTTATCGCACTACTTCATATCTCAGGTCATTATGGCACTAAGTGACACAGTATTTGGCAATTTAGATACAACGCTAATGATAATGATGAATTTAGATAAGTTTGTTGTGAGTGAAACAGATCAGTGGCTTAATGACGTTGCCTCGAAATTTTGAGGTCACACGAGTCGGGAGATCGAACTCAAATGACTTCTGAAGTTACACAACGGTTCAACGATGAAGATATTATTTATCTTTTGAGCAGGTGAACTTAGTGCAGAATATTCTGATCATCTTAAATTTGGAGATGAAGACGGAGCTGCGAATTTGAAGAAGTAAGTATTACACTAAAACAAAGATCTTCGATTAGACTCCATTGTAAGTATACCCCAGAAAACAAGCTTTAGAAATAGCGATCTAATTATAAACGTAGCAGAGTAGAAAATCAAAGAAGAATCTAACAACAAAAAAGTAACAAAGGTAATATAAACAGGGTGATTAAGGCGACACAGTTAGCTGGACAAACATAAGCGAGGTAGATTGCACAAATAAAAGTAATAATATCCATTCGTAATAGCCATTGTTCTATTCTTAGAACAGAGAGCCCATAATTCTAATAACACAAGGAAATGATGATATCCAAAAATCTTTTGTTTGTATATGAATTTGGGCTTATTATATCAAGGCAGTCCAAATATTATGCATTAAAATTATATCATACCATTTTCCTGATAAACATTATTTGATCTGTGAAAAAACATTTGCGACATTGGGGCAGAATTTTATCCCTAAAAAAAACTGGGAGAAATGGCATCAATAAAATATTAAGTATTTGCAACCGTATCCGAAATATAACCATTTTTATCAAACAAAGTTGAATCAACTTGTAACATACAAACTCCACATTTTAAAGAAAATGTTCATGCTATTTTTTTTGAGTTAATCTGAGTGAAAATTGCACTGAAATCGAGTTAGAAGGTTTAGAGATTGGACCTGCCGGGGTTGCGGAATGTTTATAATAGTTACCGTGACCCTGGAACATAAAGGGCAATTGAAGGAACATGAGTGGGTTTTAGTCAGTAAAAGTCTGACACGCCCTCCCGCCGCACCCAGGACGGGAGCAGTCATTTGATGATTTCCCACTCACCAAAAAAAAAGGTTTAGAGATTGGCTCCAAAACATACCGATAGATGTCTCTGTTTGGCTTACGTCCAAATGTAATAAATACATTATTCACTTTGTGTTACTATCGTCGAGGTAATACATGAATTTTCATTATGTAGACTTCAATATTTAACATATTTTAGGTTACTAACTTAGCTTAGCAATACAACAACTTAATAAAAATTCAGACATAAATCGTTTTTACTCGATAGTAGATAGTTTAGTTGTTGCACAGAAAAGCAATCAGAAAGCAATTCAGCCGAGCATCAGCAACTCTCTAGTTGCAATGAATTGCGGATCGACACGGAAGGGGTGAAAACGATTATCCTGGCAATAAGCCGGCCCCTCGCGCCCCTGAGTGACTCGTAAAACTGCTTATTGATTCGTTTTATACAGAAAATGTTCGAAACAAGTTTTTCTTTTCTTTTTTCAAGGGTAAACGGTTTGCTGATTCTAGAATTGGTTTCGTTTCTTTCACGAACTTAATTATCTTTTGTTCTAGGTTCTTTGCTTAAATATTTATGTTTTTATTTTGAATAGGCAAACGAAATGCCTACTTTTGAAATCCTCTTTCATGTTGATATTTAATTTACCAATCGGCTTTAAGACAAAGTTAGAGCAAGTCTAAGCAAAAATCAATATCTATTTAGGCCCGTCGGCCGCTTTGAATAAGCGAAATATCGTCAGCAAAAACCTACTTCAACAAAAAGGTCTCGCTTTTATTTTAACAAAATAAGCTCCGCTAACCCAATGCCGATTCCATTTAAATGTAAAGGAAACAAGTTTATTTTTAACCTCCGTTGCTTACCTACCGCCACATCCCTTATTTCAACCCTGTGCAAACACCCCGCACTGAGTAAATCCGAAATTACTAACATTTGAGGTTATTTCATATGATTTACGGCCAAAATTATATCCTTCGTGGCCATTACCGTATTGGAGTTAAGCGATATATAATTATAGCTATACTGGTAATGGGTTCGATTCGGTGTGAGGCGTGCGGTGGCAGGGATTGCGGTACCAGTAGGTATACGTACGTACCTGTCTATGTTTACCAACTGAATGAAAAGAGTTGAACCACAGACCAAGTTGTTTTAAGACTTTGACGCGTAATGAGTTAATTTACTTATAAGTCTTCTTTTATGTTTTAATAATTACTTTGTAGATTTATTTTCATTGCTGACCTTGTAATGATATTAAAAACTCGTTTTATTAATTCATACATGAAATCGAAGCAAAAAACAAAGTACCCACGAAAAACACTAATGAATCATGGCAAAACAAATTCGATATTAAAATCATAAGAGCAACAAAAACCATTAATACTAACACAAATAACAATCGAATTGCTCCCAATAAAAAGCTACCTACAGCAAAAATATACATGCCATCGAAACGGTACGTATCTCAGTTCAAATCGTTTGCGATTATCACAAAGCGATTCGAG
The DNA here is from genome assembly GCA_033675125.1 of Athetis lepigone. Taxonomy (NCBI): domain Eukaryota; kingdom Metazoa; phylum Arthropoda; class Insecta; order Lepidoptera; family Noctuidae; genus Athetis; species Athetis lepigone. Next base: position 19,057,513 of record CM066224.1, read on the forward strand.
TCACGCACGAGTGACGAATAAAAAAACTGGCAAACTGTTTTAATTGTCCATAGAACGGTAGCCGTTGCCAGGCGACCCCACCACTGCCATTGTTACCAATAACAATTCATAAGCCGTGCTTACCACAGAGGCACTGACGAATGTAAAGGTAAAAGGTGCTTTGTAAAATCGTCCGCTTCACCAATTGTTAATTCAGATGTATGATGTAGATGATTCGCCAAATGTTAGCATGTTTACTGCTTGTGCTGTTTACTTTCTGCTAATTGTTGTGACCGCACCTTGAGCTTTGATGGATGAGGAGTTCTGAGCTACACCTTTTGCAGTCAGATGGTAGCATTGTTAGAATCTGACACTGAGCAATTTGTGGAAGTTAATAAGACTTGAAACGATCCGATTTCTGGCGATATTGAATGGTTAGAAACCTTGGGTTTGAAATCAGGAAAGTGAAGAAATGATGAGTGTCTCCTGGGAGCGACTGAGTGCCCCCAGAGTGAACGGCGTGAGTAACCGTACACTTCAGTCTAACGGGGGTCATACATTGTGCGCACGTTTGTGTCCCCACACTCACACATACACACGCAACTTTAAAGACCGCGACACATTGTCTACGAGCTATTAAGGAAACCATTTCTCTCAACATTTCAATGTCAATAGCAAAACTGGTCATGTATCGGAAGCGTGGTGGAACTAATGCCAGTGTTGCCATGCCGATAATAAACCTAATGGAAATGGTACCATTAAGTGCCCCATCTGTCATAAAACTCTGCCTGCATGATGTTTTATGACAAAAGATGAAAAGAGGTACTATTGTTCTTTGTTCCATTGTTCAGGCTAATCTCGGAAACTCCTGAACCGATTCACATACGGTTTAAATTGTATTATTACGTTAAGTCAGTGGATGGGCAGGAGAAACTAGGTTTAGCTCTTTTGTGTAAATATGGATCAGCTCTGAAACACTCTGATTTCTTAAAGATTTAATAGGATTTAGAAATGGCATAGGTACTTAGATTTAAACGTACAGAAGCATAAATAGTACGTAAGTGCTTTAGTACTTTCTCCGTTGAGTACAGACCCAGCAGCTCACCAGGCGTAACATTCACTATAATTATTTAAATATTCAACGCAGTCTTGTTTGAAACGTTGCGTGAAAAAAATAACAGGCATCTGTCCCCTGTCTCCCCTCAATCACCAGCGAGGGTAGGTGGGGGAACACTGGCATAAAATATCAAATCGGGTAAGCGGTAATTTGGTTTAGTATTACGTTTGGACTTTCAATTTGCGACTTCGAAATTGCTTTTCATAGTAAGTTTTTATACAATTGCTATCGGATATTATTTGGAAGATGATTTTTTAATGTAAATTTTTCCGCAAGAATAAGCGAGGGTAAGGGTCATAAAATTGTTGAAATATGTGTTTGTTAACGACCGCCGCCCTACGGAGTCCGTACCGGGGGCCCAGGGGCCCGCGCTAAGCCGTATAGCAACAACAAAGTACTCGCTTGTAGCGTTAATCCAGTAATTTTCCTAACTCAGCGAAGCATTAAGCATCATTAACTGTGCACGGCTCGTAACGAGTTGTTCTACCGTTGCCAAGGATAGCTGGCAAGGTCGCGGGGCTCGGGTGACAGTCCTGAGGCGGCCCTGTGCCGCACCCGGCTCACTCGAACACTAAATACTTAATAATAATGAATATTCGAGTATTCTGAGTTGCCACCCGATTGATTCGGGAGAGAGGTTGATTGTTGGAGTCGGTAATAGTAATAATGAAGCCGAATCTGTTGCTAGGCTAGCTTTGAAGTAGGGAGATGTGAATAGGTGAGTGTGTGCCTGCTTTCATTGAATATGCGATTTGGATGGATTCATGGTGTTGATAGGTGAATGGATTTTATGCTTAAAAATAAGTCATAATTTTCGGAATTTGCCATTAAGTTGACTAAAGTCTTCTTTCTTCACAGCCAAGGCTATATTCATTTTTTCGTTTGGCGTTTCGAGTCTATATTATGAAACCAAATCAAGACAACATTTTTTTCTTCGAACAATCCGACTCCTAATTAAGTTCAAAATCCATTTGAGATAGAATTTTGCATTGATTTTTAGCGAGTTGGTATCAGTGGGCCGTATATAATTGTTTCGCTGTTCAATCAATCATATTGAGCAATAGATTGGAAGACTAAACTTGATTGACTGTGAACAAAAAAACTCGGTTGCTAGCTTACAAACGAGTTATTTCCAATAAATAGTTTTATTACTTGTACATAGATGCTTATTTATCTTACGTTATGTAGTGACCGGCTGAAACTAGTTTAGTCTTGAAAATTGGAGCGAGTAATTTATTAGGTGTTGCTATGTCTGTTATATAGTTACAGGAACAATTGCATTAGTCACTTTTAATATTGTTGTTTTTTATGTTATGACTCATTATTATATTAGACTGCACTTTTTTGTAGTCGTATAAACTAAACTATGTACTTTTATATGCTTCTAGCTTTGTGTAGGTGTAATCTAACTTATTATATTATATAGCTAGGTACATAATTGGCATATTTCATATTCAAATCGTAAGTAGGTACATTTAGTTAACTTGAATTAGTTTCTGAAGATGAATTCGTCAAATATTCACAAACGCATGTTACTAAACTTACGTTTAACTTGTGTTTAACTTAGTCTGTGGAGCAACTAGCATTACTCCAAGTTATAAATAAGTTAGTGTAAGTACATAGCGGTCTCATAACTGTACCGAAATTTATGTGAAACCGACCACTTAATCTTGAGCCACCGTTAAATCTTAACTCCGCGTAACGAAAGGTCTAACTTAACTAGCTAAGTTAAAAGAGTGTAAAACAAAATTTTACCTATTTTTACAAATGTTTCTATTTTCGTGTTTATGACATTTTTATGGTAACTTTCTTTGTGTTGAAATTATGTGGTTTTAATATAAGTTTCTACTTTTGTTAATTGAATATTCAGTTGTTTCCTACCATAGCACCTACTTACCGAGGTTTCAAATTCAGTGGGGAAATTGCAATCAGATATAGCCCCAGTTAGATTCAAGGTATTTCCACAAGTATATAGACTACCAGGTCACTAACAGCAGGAATATGGGTCGAGGTTCATCTAGCACTTAGGAACATGAGCAAAACGTATATAAGATATTTTCTGCAGAAGAGAAATATTTATTTGCTCGCATGAAACATGTGACACTCATGACGTCGACACTGACAAATGAAAATGATATTTATTGCAGTTTCATAAAGCACATAATAACTAAACACATTTGAAAAACCTAATACCCAAAGTTCAGTGTTTTGCTAACGTTTTCCTCATGCCTCCGCGATATCCGAAGTTTCAGTCGTCTCCCTGAAGGTGGTATACAGGCAGTTCCCACATTCAAACTTGTATAATTAACGGCACCGGCAGAGGCGCTGCTTGCCGCACTAAAACTATGAACAAATACCGCCTACTACTGAGTGTGGTACAAGGGACGAGCGAAGAGCCGGATCAGTTTTTGAAACGGAAGTACTATTTTGGAGAAATCTCCTTCCGTAAATTTAGTTAAGGTGAACCCTTAGGATCAGATCGAAAGAAAGCTGACCACAACTTCGTCTCAATGTATCTTGAGAATAGGAAGAAAAAGACTTTAAATGCATTCGAGTGGTATTGCTTAAAAAGAACTGTTCGGATAGAGAATAGCGGAAACCAATTAATCTAATTAACCCCTTCAGTGTGGCGGCCATTTTTTTCAAAATTGCGGATCTGTGACGCCATTTGCAAAAAAATGCAAAAAAAAAACGGGATGTAATTTTTTTTATTTAAATGGAATAATAACTTGTATGGCGGCTAATAAGAAAGCTATTCTTATTGGAATCTTTATAAAACAACCTTAACATCAAAACATTGGTTTAAATAGGATCATATTGTAAATATTGTAATTTGAAACCAGGAAAAGCGGATGCGCCATTTTGAAAATCGAGCTCATTGAGCGCGCTCCACAGACAAGGGGTTAAGGTGTTTTGCGGAATACTGGTTTATAAAGGAAGTCTGCAGAGAGTCTAATGCTGAGAATTCATGGAACTAGTGTGAGTTACTTTTAGGAAGGTTCACAATAACCTTCCTCAGTTCCTCAAGACCTCAGTTTTAGTCTGTTATATTTAACCAAAACAAAGTAATTGATTGTCCTTGAGATTAAATTGCAACTTGATTTAAAAATCATTTTAAATCTATAGTTGCAATTGGCGTTCTGTCACATTGTTCACGAATTTACCCGCCATGTCGGTGAAACGCTTCATCCTATAACTTGACCTGCTTAAACTGCTACTGTTTGAGTTTGTAGTAATTTTTACAGCTAAGTTATGAAGTGAGATTCACGTCGCACTCCAATGGCCCTCCGTACGTGAGTGTGGGCGGAGTGCTGTTGTCATTGTTCGCCTAGGGTTTGGTGGCTTTATCTTACCATTTATCTTAATGCTCTGAAACAAATTGAGTTAGGTACTTACTTTACAAAATGTTTGCTGTTGATATAACTTGGTTGGTTTACTGATCCGTGGCTAATTTAAAAAAATCGTTAGTAATCGAGCTAAGTTCTTAAAATAATTATATTCTTTACCACACATTGCCTGGTAGATAATGCCTAGATCAGTGTCTATTATTAAATAATAGCCTTACAATTCAGTCAATTTGCTAACTCAAAAACTTATAACCCGAAAAACTTATACATGTCACCGGAAAATAACAAGATCCGTAAGTTTATCAATTTACTAGGAAATTTATAAACTTTCGTAGGATTCTAAACAGGAGATAAATTGTAATATTTTACGTCCACGTTTTCGTAAATTGATATACTTACTGAACTCACTCGTAAAATTATAAGTAAGCAGTAACCAAACGCTACGCGCGATCTGATTGGTTGACTGTCACGTGTCACTTCTCCTTCCTCGCGGCCGCCATTGTTCGCCACGGAACATAAATAAACCAGTTTGCTTGTGCGTTTTTATTAGTTTTAAATGTTGAACTGTGTTGCAACTCAAAGAAAACTCAACTTACTACATCCGTGCCAGAGAGGAACCAGGCATTGTTGCTTCCAATTTATAGTTTGCCAAGTCTGATTATACCAGTATCTGGACACAAGCAATGCCACTATGAACATTGACCAATCAGATAGCAGTGTGTTATATATGAATATTTCAAAGATGCGTATATTTAAAAGAGTTTCTGTGATTGGTCAAACCGTTTAAAATCTTACAAATAGATAACCGTTAGTTTATAAATTTGCCGTATGACGTCGGAAATTGATAAATTTACGAAAATGTGAACGTAAAATATTACAATTTATCGCCCGTTTAGAGTCCTACGGAAGTTTATAAACTTTTAAAGTAGATTGATAAACTTACGGATCTTGTTATTTTCCGGTGACATCATAAGTTTTAGTACTGGTTAATAAAACGTTAATAAAACACGTTTCTTTGCAATTTTAAATCATTGTCCAACAGGGTGTATTTGAAAGTAGAAGAATAAGTGACCTCACACACAGGCAAAGGTGTTTAACACACAGGCACAGTTCCCTAAAACCTATATTTTCATAATTATCAAAACTCGTATAATTAGGTGTACAAATCGTAAGGAAGCCACAGACCTGCCTTCTCTTCCCTGTTGACTTCCTGGTGGTGTCCGTGACCTGTACTGATCATAGTGATCACGGTGATCAGTGATCAGATCAGGAAATATCGCAGATGTGAAGTCATTGTTATACTTAGTCGCGTAATTGCATCGATATGGACGCACTCGTGTCCTATTGTGCAGTGGTTTGTTAAAAGTGTCGGCCAACTAAATGATACTTAACATATACATACATATACATATATCAGCCTGTGTTTTTACTAATGTTACCTATATAGGTATCTACTGATAGTTTCCAGAATGAGCTAAAATTCTTATAAGGGCTAAAGTTTAAAATCTTGATATTTTTTTGGCTGAAAAATCGAACAATGAGATAACTTACATAACATTCCTGAAAAATCAAACTTAATCGGTTCAGCAAATTCAGACCAAATAGGCACTAACAGACGGATAGACAGAGACAAATGATTTGTTATGAGTTTCGTTATTAATCTGGACAAACAAAAACCTATCAAAAAGGTCATAGTAATGTCTGATATGAAAACTGTATATCAGTGAGCGGCGCACGTAGCAACCAACCTATAATTGATTGTGTATAATGATAGCATTATCTCTTGAGCAGTATCATTATGTGATGATCATTAGCGAGATAATCTGCTTCCTTCCTACTCACGTACAGATCTGGGTGATGACGTCACGCGGCTGTTGCTAAGCGCAGATAACTCGCTTCTTGCTGTCATTTCCTTTTTCCGACAGGTAGCAACACAATTATGTAATAACTGTATATACGTTGGAAATGCCATTCACGTTCGAAGAAAATTGTTGCTAGTTGTCACTGATTTTCAGGACCTTTTCATAGTAATGTAGGTGCGGGCAGGCGGCCATCTTTGGCGGCACGCTGGTGTGCTTGACCCGCGTGCGGGCGGTTCTGCTTGAGGTTTGCAACAAATATGATCGCTAAGCCCGCACCCGCATATTAATGAAAAGCCCTTGCAGCAATTTGCCAAAAAGAGGGGGTTTATCAGCATTGACAAATTTCATTCAAAATACTGAATACAATACGCCTTCGGTCCCACGAACCTTCGTCCAACCGACACATTTTCTTAGTCACCCGCCTGCAAAGAGTTTTCGCACGTACCTTTGTTCGGACAAACGGATGTTCGTGGAAGTGATCAATAAAGTGGCTAAGTTTGTAAACTATGGCAATAATAATGAGAATGACGACGATATTATAAGTGCAGTTAGTGAAGTGCTAGCTATCACGTACTAGTAGACAAAGACGATGACGCAAGTGCTGTTGCTAGGTGGCGACACGGCGTTGCGCGCACGCATCGTGACGAGCTAAGCACTTGGAGTGTTGCAGATCACACACACACACAGATACACACACATAAAAAATGCTATAAAAACGCGTCTAAACTGCTGTAAGTCTAAACTGCTGTAACATGTAACCTCAGTTTGGACACTCCTTTATACTGTACTACCTAATATGTAAAAAAAACATCTTGAGCATTTTCTACTTATTAGGCAGAAATATGCACCACGAGCAGGCGTCCGTCACTCGTACTCAAACGCGTGGCCTTGAGCCACGCGTTTTATGCCTACCGCTTCGCGTATCGTCGACGATACAACGAACACCGGGCTGTCGCGCGCCCGGCTGAGTGCTCGCGCGTCACGGGTACAGCGCTGACTATCAAAATGCCGAAACCACGTAATTATTGCGTGATTATTGTGCAATTCCCCTGTTTCCCAATTCTCTTGTTTCCCTTTTGATTATTTATTAAAATTATTCACGCGGTTTTGGATATTTTAGACATTAAAATATATTAGTCGGGAATTCAAGGAACGAAAAATATGCATCGGTAATTTTATCAAACTAAAAAATATTTGATCAACAAATAAAATAATAATTGTTTTTCTAAAACATTCGTTTTATTACCATTGTCATCATACGTATAACCCTAGCAGATTTGCTGGACGACACGCACACACGTTAGTCGCGCGGCGGGCAAAAGAATCTCAACTCTCTTTGTGCGTACTTATGGTACATTTCTCCTTGCTGCAAACAAATGGTATTATTATTATGATTTTGTAGGCTATTATAGCGTAGGTATTTTGGTTTTTGTATTGGAGTGAAGTATCTGTTACGTAGTAACTATTTATTAATCTGTGCCACGAGGGTAACCATGTCGCATGTCTCATCTTATTTGAGTTTTGAAATGGTTTCTTTGTCCTAACTATGATAATTGTAGTCATATAGTTTTTCTAAGTCTGTCACTACACCCTGCTGTTACGTTATGGTCGACTGCTTGCGGCTCAATAAGAGCACGTGGCACCGGTTTCTTTTCTCTTGGTTTTTGTAGGAAGTATAACTTCGCGTAAATATCGGTGATCGTGGATGCAAGACGTTCTATCTAATATATATTTCCTTGAACTTCAAACTTATTTCATACTGAATTTCACCAGAATCAGTCAGTGGTTGAAACATAAATCGGCAGACAGAGTAACATTCACATTAAACGATACGTTTGGGTTACTCTTACGAATGGTCCATGATTAAAGCAATTCTTTGTGTAGCTTTTATATCTGGTTGAAAGTGACTAATTTCCATTCTTTGTGACTAGTTCTAACTTTTGCTAATATGAGAATATCTAAAGAAACAGATGTTTAATTATCCGGGTGTGTTAGTTTTCCTCATAATGATCAACGACGTCAACGTCCTGTAGACCTAAGTACTGATGTAATGCATCCCACTCAACATTCTCCTAGCTTGTAATAGTGCCAAATTATGTCCAAAGCTATGGCAGAATTGTTTCTGTTTCAACAAAAAATCAAAAGAAATAGGTAGGAAATGACATCCTTATCAGATGACACAGCTAAACATAAAAGTTACAAGACAATTAAAAAACGTCACCATGATGACAGTAGTCACGAAAGCATTAAAATATTATAAAGTTATTAGTAATGATTTTGAGCACGTTTCTAAAATGTGAGCGGAGTTCTCTTACTGGGCACGTGTGCTGTGACGCGGCGTCGTTGACTCACTGCAGACTGAGTGGCTGTTGCCATGCGCCCGCGCACCACCACGACCAATTGTGAAACTTTTTTACTTGCGAATGACGTATGGCGGAGTTTTTTGTTGAAATAACTGCTGAAGTATGAGTAATTAAAAAGCCGTGAATTTTTTTGCTACAATTCTCTAAGACGAGTAGGTACTGGGCACGCCTACTTATATGGAAACGTTAATGAGTTTTTTTTTTAATTTACGTAAGTACCTATACCTACCACTTCCCAAGGTTAAACGTGACACGTGTAGGGACAAAAAATAAGTAGGTCGATTAAATACTTTTTCTAGTACAAAGTAAAAAATATTATTGCTAGCGTTTTTGTTACTCATAATAACAATGGTTCGGGTACCTTTTGTAAGGAACCTTAAAAAATATAATATAAAGGTTACCTCTTCCGGCTTTAAGACTCCACCAGCAGTTATTATTTTATTTACTTACTTATGTTGGAAGTGGGTCACACAGTATAACTTATTAGTTTACACTCTGATACACTTTCAATTGTGATAATGCTTGGCAAATCAGGAGGGCAATTTTGTATTATAATATCAACTTTCGTTTTCTGATCTCAGTCTAAATCTGCTAAGTATACCTCCATTTTTGATAAGATTTGAGAAGCATTTGTGCTTAAAATAGCAATTATAGGAACTGGTTTTAACCTTCGCCTTACAATGCTAATTTCGGTACATAATTAATATTTTCCACCAGTCAATAAAGGTAAACTTATGTAAACTCTCGCTCAAAATAATGCTGTATTTCATCATTCGCTGCAAATGATTTGACTTTCAAAGTAGTTGTTATCACAGCTGGCTGAACGAGCTAGGTCTACCGGACTGTAGTCACGTACTCAGAACATAATATAATATTTAATGAAACAAGTAATTAACTAACTAATAATGTCTTTATTTACAATGACCACCAGTTCTGATCAAGTATTGACATAAGATCGTCCATTTTTATGGCAAAAAAATACTATCCTTAATAGCTGATAGTGTGGCGTTTTTCTGGAAATTTCCACTTCGAAAATGAAAGAAAAAAATGTTGAAGTATCTTTTTTGCAATACCATCTTCAATTTGATTTTAGCTTTGGTGGTTTTGGCAATATTCCTCAAGATCAGAAACTGCCAACACCCGTTGTGTTTATTTTTAACAGTGACAGCAGGCAACTCCGACTTTGTATCTTTATAATTTGTAAAAGCTTTAATGAATAAATAAGACTTTAGAGAACTTCAGATGTAAAATGTGGACTATATTTCTGGTAAAACTGTGTAGTGTGTCGACTTCGAAGCCAGGACCAGTCTAGCACGGACCGCACCTCTCAACCGTTACACTATTGCCGCATTGTGTAAGCTCAGCTCAATGCTTATGAATAATTTTAAATCTGAATGATTAAAAACTGAGCTAACGAGTGGTCCTAGGTTCAATTCCCAGGTTAGAACTTGAAACACAAACCTTATTTATATTACTTAGGTTCAGGATGCAGATGGATAAAGAGCCCGTAGCCAATAATCGGGAACATAATAATTGGCAACGCGCTCTTATCAATCTTTATATTATTGTCAATCTAAACTGTACATATTTTATTAATTATGTCCTCAAGTTCTTAGGAAGGTAAGCAGTGAATATGGTATAGGTACTCTGTGTTGATGACGCTGGTAGGTAATGAAGAGTAATGTGACAGAAGACAAGCATCTGGCGCGCCGCCAAGACCCACACCGACGGACTTTTTCTACGGAAATACCCAATTATTACTACCTAAATAGTTATTTCATAATTATAATTTGTTAAGATGACAAGAGCATGGAAATTAACAGATTGTGTCCGGGAAAATTTCACAATGTTTAAAAGAAAATATTAAAAAGTTCGTAATATTAAAACCAAACTGCTTAACCATCGGAAGTCACCGTCATGATAGTTTATGTAATATTGTTGTAAATAATTCATGACTTTTTTGTTTATTAATAGCCGCCGATGATTATAGGAATCGACGAATATAAAATTTGTGTAGTGACGTATAAAGCTATTTGTGATAGCGATATTTATTGCGAAAGACATGTAATTATGATAATTTCACACGATTCACGTCCACATTCATATTCTGTGTATGACTCATCCAATACCTACTTAAACTGGGATTTGAACGTTGGACTTTTTATGAATACTAAAACATTGAAAATAGTTAATAAAAATACATGTTTTATTACTCGTTTTTGATATGATTCACTTTAGTTACACAATGGCGGATTTTCACTTTGACTACTTAGGTAGTATTAGTGATTGCAATTATTGATATAATTTCGTCATATTGCAATATTGACCTCGATTGATAACTGTGACATTATTTACCTATTAGTTGAACGGAAGTGAGTTTCTTTGTGGTAAATAATGAGTAGTTCTGGGTGATATACGTAGTATTGCGGTTATGCCCTTATATGGTGAGGACGGAGGGCTTAGAATACCTACATAATCAGGTCTTTTGAAGAGGGGAACTATTTTTTTTATTATTAACCAATACTTTCATTTATTTCTTAATTTTTCGCAATCGTTGAAATAAATTATTTAGGTATTTAAGTATATTTTTATGTATTTATTTAACGACAGTATGGCAGTACATAACTCATGTATTTCTGCTGTTTTTTATTTGTATTATTTTTTCTTGTGCAATAGAGAATGGCTGCACTTTCTCAAAAAGCTTTTTCAGTGATGAAGATTTTTTTAATTAGGTATTCTTGTAAAAATTCTCAAATAAAGTTTTTGAATGTCTAAAATATACTTAACCTATGATGCATGATTTCCTGGATTGGTTGGCAGAAACAACATTGTTGAATGGACAACTTGATTCTTTTGTTATTGAAAATGACGTTCCATAGAACCTTTTTTGGTCTAATAGAACAAATGATTTGATTTTGACTTTTTGACTTTGAAAATGCCTAGGGTATTAAGTCCACGTTTGTACATTTGTGCAACAATTTTACCTATAAGCAGTATTTCCGATGGCTTGAAACTCAGATACCATATCCCTGAGATTCACCGATTTTTCATTAATCCGTTATCATTACTTCGAGTGGCAACTGAAACCCAGGTCTCAGTGCTATCACCGAACTTGTCATACTTTTGTCGAATTCCACTAAGATTAATCAATTTCCGTGAGTATGTCGTAACTGAACGATAGCAGCGGGTTAAAGATAACCGCGGGGTTACTCACTAGCAGTTACCGCGGCCACACTAGGTTTGCGTAACTTACAGTAGTAAAATGAACTTTATTCTTAATGTCATAAGGTATAGTTTGTGTTGCCGAAGTAGCGCGAACATTCGTCGTATCCCGATAATGTGGTGTTACCATTACCACCACGTGCAATCAGACAGGTCTCGACATGTTCAGACTGCCCTGGCATAGTGCCGGTTACACCACAGCAACTAATTTACACGTCAGTATATTATAATAGGTATTTTTGCGTCAGCTATCAAGGGGTTAGTCACTTTATTTTGCGAACGGTTGTATAGCCAGAAACCGACAATTCTTGTGACCCAGTTCTTAAAGAAAATGAACATGTCGCTTCAGCAATTTTCCATAAGTAAATAAGTGGTTTTCAAGTATAATCCTCAAAGAGTGGATGATTTGGAAATAGAAAATATCATAACGGATGTAAGAAATGTAATAATCTACCATATTATTTGCTAATAAATGTCTTATGCCTTAATCAATGTGACAATTGTTTAGGTACTTTGAAACACAAAAGGTGTTAATAAAGGAGCAGCTTTAAAGTAATTAGAAGCCCTAACTAAAATCACCAATATCGAATAATAATTAAAGTCTGTGAAGCAGTCTAAGAAACAGCCCTAAACAAGCCCTAATTTGTATTTATACTCCGCTTAGCAACAGCAGAGGTAATCGAAGAAAAACCTCCATACACCACTGCCCCAATACGTCTTGTTACAAAACATTCGCTTCTGGGAAGAGCGTGTTCAGTAAATGGTGGTGACGAGGCGACTGTCGCTTGTTTCTGAGTAACACCCGGCGCTGTTGCTATGCTGGCTTCCACGCTGGTGGGAACTTCAAGAAACATTGCAATCGGTGAAGAGATTGTGAGTCAGTCGCTTCAGGAGTCAACTGAAGTTTGGTCTATCTTTTTAAATTTAGTGTGTAAATACTTATTTAGTATTTGATATGAGGACGTAAAGCATTTCTCTGAAACCCTAAGAGCTAAGGTTAGTTAAAGGGCGGGAGAAGCCACTTAGAACAGTTAATTTTTAGGAAAAATCGATTCAGCAACCGTTCTCCGATGACCGATTCGCCTTTGGACTGTTCGTCGACAGGACGGTTCATTTATTTCCGTTTTGCCAGCAGGGCCTTTCACCTTTGGACATTTCGTCGACAGGACGGTTCATTTATTTCCGTTTCGCCAACAGGGCCTTTCACCTTTGGATATTTCGTTGACAGGACGGTTCATTTATTTCCGTTTCGCCAACAGGGCCCTTTATCTTTGGACATTTCGCCGACAGAACCTTTCATATGCGTCACTTTCGACGACAGCCCTTTTCAGCTACTAAGTGTTTCGCCGTCACGACGATAAACCTATAACTCTTTTAACTACAGACCTGTTCATCTACGACGAAGAATTCGCCGTCAATCTTAAGACATAGATGGGTATGTGATTTTTTTGTAACATTGCTTATGTTACAAAATAATCACGTATCTATCTATAGCTTACTGTGTCTTTACTAAGAGATCAGGGCCAGCAACTTACCCTAAAGAATTTAAACTTTGCTTCCCAGTGATAATAAAGTAGGCGCATGCACTTACCGAGAAATTTAAAAAACTTAAATAAATGCGACTAATGTATGTTTGAGAATCATCATTTTGTAACATAAGCAATGTTACAAAAAAATCACATAGGTACCCATCGATGTCTTAAGATTGACGGCGAATTCTTCGTCGTAGATGAACAGGTCTGTAAGAGTTATAGGTTTATCGTCGTGACGGCGAAACACTTAGTAGCTGAAAAGGGCTGTCGTCGAAAGTGACGCATATGAAAGGTCCTGTCGGCGAAATGTCCAAAGGTAAAGGGCCCTGTTGGCGAAACGGAAATAAATGAACCGTCCTGTCGACGAAATGTCCAAAGGTGAAAGGCCCTGTTGGCGAAACGGAAATAAATGAACCGTCCTGTCGACGAAATGTCCAAAGGTGAAAGGCCCTGTTGGCGAAACGGAAATAAATGAACCGTCCTGTCGACGAACAGTCCAATGGCGAATCGGTCATCGGAGAACGGTTGCTGAATCGGAAAAATCTATTCCCACGAAATTTTTTTCTTTAATCAATATTTTTCTAAAGTATTATTGTTTTTTTTATTCAGTAATTTATAACAAAGAAGCATCAAAATTGGCCCCTTAGTTTAGTTACAAAGAACGGGATTCAGCAATGGTCACGTTCAACATAGAAATATTTTCGTAATAATGTGCCTATGTAGATGTGTTCAACTTAAAATATTTCCACAAAAGCACACACGTATAAAATATAAATTAGAACAGACAAAGGAAATAAAAGAGTCGACAGTGACAAGGAAAACAATGATAGACTCGGAGATAATGAGCGCCAAGGTTCCGTACAACATCGCACACATCTGGATAACGCGGTTTATCCTTTTATTGAAGCATTTGCTATTGTAATAGGATCAGCAATGTCCGACATACCTTGCCATTGTGTGCAGCCGAATATTATCAGTGCTTCTGAAATTTAAATTGTTTATTGTTATGCAAGTAGGATATAAAACTCACTACACGTCATATATGTATATATTTTTTTAATTGCTGGAGTCGGCATTTCCTAACTTTGGGAAGAAACACCGAAAGAGCTTAGTCTCTTTTAAAGTCCAGACAAAATTAAAATATATTAAATGTAACAAACAGTGTAGAATAAATAGCATTTAGGCTAAGAATCTGATGAAAGTGCCAAAAACAGTTTTTGTATACATGCCTCAACAAGTAGCAAATGAACTTTCTCAGCTCTGTGAGCTCAACATGGTTTCTAAAGAAGCTCCACGAACCAAAACGTCGTCTTATATTAAATTTGTGCATTCTACATGATAAAACTATATATATACATAAATATTATATTCTATATGATAAAGTAAAAAAATTAAATACAAGTTTTCTGCCGCTAATAATCCAAGTTACTGGAGATTTTAAAGATGCTTATAATATCACTATGTGAATGTCGCTCAAAAACCAGGGTCGCTCTCTGTATCTTTGCAAAATGATTTAATCATTCTCTCATGGACTGTAGGAAATTTAGCTTAACTTAGAAAATCATGGTAGGGTCCGATGAGCTACTAATATTTTGTTTATCTTTCCTAGGAATTCGGAAGTTTTACTCTAATAATGGACGTGTTAAAGAAACAAAAGTGAGACGTTTATTTCTTTTGTGCGATAGTCAATTGTTATCGTGTTGAGCGTCATGTGATGCACGGGCTGTCAGCTTGACGTCAAGCCAGCAGACATAAAGGCGACTAACACGTCTTACATCCGCACGCTCAACGATGCTAGATTATTTCTTTTACGTAAGTGAAGCAAGATAAACTAAGTCATTTCTTGAATCACAATGGTTACTTTAAGTAGAACTGCTGTTTTCGGCTATTTCGTCTGTTTTATGTCTTTAGGTTCCGTTTACGTGGGTCATAATGTGATGTTATGTAGCAAGTTAGTTATTCTAACGTGTAAGGTATATTACTAAAAAGTTTCAATTATATCCGTTCAGCAGTTTTTGCATTTGAGAGTAACAAGCATCTTATATTAGTAGAATTAGTATTATGAGTGTTAGTCTGTAGTAGTAGTTGTGTCAATAGTGAAAATATCCTTAGTATTACTTACCATTTTAAGAGCAACGAGCTTGATAATATCCACATGACATTTCCCCTCCTCAACGACTCAAGCCTGTCACTTTCCATCAGAGCCCTGCCTGAGTCTAGACAGACTGTTATAAAAACTAGTAGGATTGCCGCTTTCTATGCTAGATCGTGCTAGGTCATGCATGTTAGTAATAACGACTAAAGTCTAGCCTAATGTTGCTAAGTATTAACATTGATGTATGTCATAGTTAATTGGTGTTTCAATGTTTTGATTCCAAAATTAAAGTGGAATATGTTCATGTACCTTAAGCTAATGGTGATTAAGAACGGGGTCAGAAAGACAGTTAAGATAATCTTTTTTTGTAATTTTGTGCGTGACCTTAACCCCAAGAGCTAACCACCAGCAGAATAGACATAAAAATCTAAATTTGAAGTTTAATTTCAGACCAATCACAAAAACTTTTTAAATATACCACCGAACAAAGTAATTTCCTCACCCTTGAAACCACTTCAACACTAAACTATTTCAGGCCACGAAGTAATTTGTGAGGACTTAAACAGGGGACCTCGTTAGGACCCCTGGAATTCCTTCAGTTACGGCCGCCATCTTGTGTGCCAAGGTATTGCATCATCATGCTCCGGCGATGAGTAGGCGTTATTGAAGGGACCCTGCTACCTACAATTTCGGGGGTGAGCACACCGACGGGAGGAACGCTGCGTTTTTCTGACGGTTAAAAAAAAGTTTTTTTATTACTTGTTTTTATAAATTTTAAATAAGTTAGGAACGGTTCCCTACTTCCATGGCATGGACATGTGTATTCATTAAATAACCATAAGGAGGAAGGAAAGCCTCATATTGCTTAATACAATTGTTTTGTATTGATATTGACAATATCAGTTTCTCCAGTTGACTATGCGTCATATGACGTTACTTCCCGGGTGAGCACCATGTCATTCATATTTATTATATATTTATATCATCGCATTTTCCTGTAAAACGTTACCTACTAGGAATAACCGCTTTGTTTGTGAATTGGTTTTGCCGTTTGAACTCAGGTTTTATCATAAACTAATATGTTTGCATCAGCTGTTAGAACAAATGCAAAATTTCGGTTTTTCTCGTTGTCACATGTTTTTTAGACTTTGATTACATCGGTTTTGTAAATGGGTAAAATCAAACAAACATTGTTTAATTAGAAGAGGACATCTTCAATAAGTAGTATTATCTTGGTAACTAAAAGTTTTGACAGAGGAGCATACTTGAAGTGATTTTGTCCTTCTACGCTGACGAACTCGATAGACTTTCACTTATTAATTAATGTAATGAAGGACACTTTAAAAATGAATGTACACTTTTTTCAAGTAAGTTTGGGCGTGTGAAGACCCGCACGCCCGTCTACCCAAGTTCGTCCAACAATCACACAAATGATTCGAGAATTTACGAGTGTGCGCAGGTGGCACCATCTCGCTTTTATTGCACCGTTCTGGAGCAGCCTGTGTATCATATACTACTGATATACAGGGCGTTACCAAAGATTGCCTAAGTAAGGTTGTGTTTTCGTATTTATTTTGTAGACCACATGTTTGGAGAAGAGTATGTTTACTCCAACAGGATACGTAGTCCAAATAATAATAAAATGTTTGTAATCGTTTACTTTAGCGTCTGGATTATTGATTTCCGCAGAACTACTCAATTTGGTTATCAAACCATTTGGAATACAAAGTAGCTTAACGTCATCTAATTTTAAACACCTATCTATTTTTACCTACCTAGATACTAAAACCAAAATGTCATTATATTTATTTGTCGCTACGTTAGTCTGACAGCAATAAATCTTAATAAAACTGATTAGAAAACAACAGCAATAGTCGCAATTACATTTGAAGGAGACTTTACCTCGTTGTAATGTTGATAACACTTACAATTTATTCTAGAAAACTGAGCCATCAATTAAGATTAGCACAAACATAAGCGCATACATTTCGTTACAATGTACAATTTAACTGCATTTTTAAACAGTAATTTTACCAATTAATGGCTTTATTTACAAGTTTGCCTAACAACAGTGACATCGATTGTCGCAAGTTAATGGACGCTGTCAACAGCGACCATAGAGAATGATTTATTGGTCATAGTTCATCCGAGGGTCCTTCCCCAAACTATTATTATATTATCGATAACGCCATCTAACTCAAGTGTCGTAATTAATTACTATCCTTATCTATTTCTAATCTAAGAATGTACTGGATTCGTTAATTACTTTGTTTACAACCTTTTTTAACTTCTGAAAGTCATGTGACGACCACAAGAAAAATGCGAAGCAATAAAATTTTGTAGAAAAAATTACTTGCTTGCTTCCCTCTATATCTTTATCTAGCAAGGAACAGAACTGAGCTAGGCCAAGAGGTAATAAAGGATGTTATGTGTAGAAATGATTCTTTGAATTAAAAATGCAATTACAGTTGATCTTTTTTTCATTCCTCCGAGGACTCATAACAAACAGTTCATACCTCGACTGCAGCCATATCTTCAGTACATTAAGAGTAGGTATATGTTTAATTAACATCGACTTTACGAGAGCTCCAGTTAACGGTGGATGTCGTAAAACGTACCAGAAATGAGGTATCGCCCCTCGTGAGGAGACAGGCAGAAGGTTCACTTGAAACAACTACTAATAGCCAGTCGGATCATTCCTTGGCACAACCTTGAGTTTAAAAAGGTATTTGTACTGTACCGACAGTATGCTGCATGTAAAATAAATATAGTTAGTCATATTTTGAATAATACGCAACTAAACTATATGTTTTGTAAAAAGAATTAAATACCAATATATCCAGGCTTGTGTTTAGTCACTTTCCCGTCAAAATACTGCCTTCTTTGTATGTGAAGAAGCCTTTTGAGAGGGTCATAGGCTGTAACTATATGTTATTTCGGAATGCAATACTCCGTCATTGATGGAAAGTTACGTTAAAGCTTTATCTATCATCAACCATCAACCAAAGATGCAATTAAAGAATGTTAAGACGAAACCAGATCCACACTAATAAAAGCCACATAGGTTACAACACAGTTTCGCATAAAATAGAATAGAAAATGGAACCGACCCTTCCAATAGAAATGAACCTTCTGCAGTTCTGCCCGTAACTACACTGTTATGGGGTACGGAAGTAATCCCCATCTTAAGATAAGTAACCCCAAAATTCAGGGATAAGACTTATTGCTGCACAGTATCGCAATGAGTTACAACAGCGTGTTATGTCTCGTCGGCTGCGGAACCACGTCGTAAACGACTGCTCTGACTTCATCATCAGACCTTATGGGTAATGGCAGACGCAAGGATTATACCTGATGACTCAAGGATTAAGGGGAAATTGTAACGTTGGAATGTAATAAATTTTTGGATTAATTTTGTAATTTTATGCCACCGTTTTAAATTATTGAACTGGTTTTTGACTTTGAACTTTTAGCAGTTATGACAGTTTTAACCGAAAATGCATTTGAAAGAGTTTCGTTGCTGAAATTACATGAGATGTACTTAGAAAGATATTGAACTCAATAAATAAGTAATAACTCATTAAATTTATCATTGTAGGTATTATTTATTCATTATTTTCGTGTTTAACCGTTTTGTCTGCTTTATAATGCATTCACTTCCCTTATAATAACTTCCGAATCCTTCAAAACTACAGGTAATTGGCAAAAAATATATAATGCACGCGCGTCTAAACGATTGCATAGATAGAGCATTGTAAAAATAGAATTCAATGCTTACTGTGAATAGTGTAGTGTTGGCTAAAATGTTATGTACAGTGTGTATGTACCGATAGGAAAGTAGATAAGTATGCAGGGCTTATCAGATATAATTTAAGTTTTCTCTAAAACTAATAGATAGATGTGAAAAATTTCTTATTCACAAACTTAACTAAATTCAAGTAAAGGGCATCTTTTTCTTTCCGTTTAATTAAGAAAAGGTTAGAAGATAAAATATTAGTTTAATCCTGTCAAATTAAGGCACTCCCCTTTAGTTCTGACGCGAATAAAAACACGGCCACTAGAACTACGTCGATTTACTTCAAGTGTTTTGGCTAATTTGACACAAATATGTATCTTCTATCTTTTTCATGATGCAATGGAAACAGAAAGATGCACTGAACTTAAATTTCCTTTAGTTGGTGAATAAAATAATAAGCACCAGTTTCTAATATACTTATAATTCAAATGGAAGATAATCAAGTCATTAGCTAATTTAAACTTCATTTAAAAACATACATACAATGATATTATAAGTAAATACGTATAGGCATTCAAGAAAACTCCAACAATATCTAGCCCTGCATAGTGATCTAGTTGTCTGTCCGTGCGTTCGTCACGCCCCCTAGTGCCGAGTTGCAACACTCCGGTGAGCTGTAGGCACCGCTGTGTCTGCCGCGAGCGCCAGCGCTCAGGAGCGAAACGTAACAACTACCGTACATTATGTCAAGGAAACTCTTTGTACTAGCTCTTATTTACGTTCTAGTGTTGGATGTTTTTATTTGCCTATTAGGACAGGTTTGTAAAGAAAGATTCTTTTTTAACGTGTCTTTTTGCGTAATAGGTAAATTACTAATGTGAAAATGTATGATTTGCATTGCAAGCAGGTGGGTTTTATTCAAGAAACACTATAGTACACTAAATTACACTGCAATTTTTAGAGTTCAGAAAGTCGTAATTAAAATTTCAAATAGAGCTATTTATAAAGTTCTTTATTTCAAACATTTAGATTGAGGAGCGACATCTTAAATTCGACACCTTAAACTTGTTAAGTCTTTACCTACATTATTCCAGTTTTATTACACCTAAGAATCAGCTAATTAATTGTCAATTATAGGTAGCATGGACATTATCTTTTACCAAGTTTTTCAAGGTCGTCGCTGATGGCGTGACGTTTCGATAATATATCATTATCACGTGTGATTACATTTCATTGAGTCACTGCGATACTTTCGCTGAGGTGACGGTGACTCAGTGCTGGGCTCGTGACGGACAACACGTGGACCCAAGGCATTGCCATCAGCCCATATCACGTATTTATTGCCCTTCAATTCTTCCGTCATAGAAATAAATGTAGTTTTAT
Source organism: Athetis lepigone (assembly GCA_033675125.1). NCBI lineage: Eukaryota > Metazoa > Arthropoda > Insecta > Lepidoptera > Noctuidae > Athetis > Athetis lepigone. Next base: position 19,078,149 of record CM066224.1, read on the forward strand.
TAGCTTTTGCTGGCGACTTCGCGTAAAGTATCGCAATGCATTTAAAGTCGCAGAAAAGGTAGCCAATTTTCTTTCTTCGAGTAAAAACACAGAAAAGCTAGCAATAAAAATACGCATTTATTATTTAATTATAATTAAAAAGAACACGTGGTAACGAATAAAATTTCTTTAATGCGAATTTATAGCATTTAAGAAATAAAATATATTTAACGATCAGTAATTTTCTCATTTGCGCTGAGAATGTCTTGACTGAATAAACCCAGTAAATGGTAATATGGGCTTAAGCCTACCCTTTGAAATATCAGGGAACAGGAATGAGAACAGGTGTCAAGTGTACTAAGCTTGCGGGATAGGTATGCAACCCTGGTTATTATTGCGTAAAGTTGTACAGGTAAATATAACATAGATTACCTTATAATATAAACGTAAAAACTGGGAAACACACAATGTCAATGTCGACAGTTCGTCACAGTAAACGTAATAAACAAAGTAAAGGAAATATAAAACTATGACGCTAAAGTCGTAAACTGCCCAAATTATACTTCAGATACCTGCTCCGACCGCACTAGTTATTCATTGATTCTGGGAATTATATCGATTACCTATTACCCCACTTTAGGGCAAAGGCCAGCCTTACTTTTCTACGAATCCTTATTTTTAAAAGGGTGCTTCTTCCAGGTATGCATTAGTCATAGTTAGGTGCACGCGCAACGACCCTAATTAGCCCTTTATTAAGAGGCTTAAAAAAGGTATCGTGGCACCTAGTAACTGGGTTGAGGAGGTCTGATTGGAATTCAGCTGATCCCGGATAGACAGGAGGCCAATTTTAAGCATATAGCTTCATTTCGACGGGCCTGTTGGTCTAGTGGTTAGTGACCCTGACTGCTGAGCCGGAGGTCGTGGTTTCGATTCCCACCCAGGACAAACTTTGTGTGATGAGCATGATTGTTGGTTCTGTGTCTGGGTGTAATTGATCTATAATATGTATGTATTTATAAAGCATATAAGTATGTATATCAGTTATCTGGTAACCATAACACAAGCTCTGCTTAGCTTGGAATCAGATGACCGTTTGTGACTTGTCCCGAGATATTTATTTATTTATTTAATTTTCTAACGAACTGATTAATTATGGTCTATTTGAAAAACGTGATTTTGATTTGACTTTTGAAGTTAGTGATGATGAGGAAAGTGCTTACACATTTGGCAGATGAGTTTGTGTACGTGTAAAAACCGACAATCTAAAGAAATTTCATACTTTACAGCTGAATTATCCATTGGGCACGTACGTCATTCTCATCAGTCACAGTGCTTTCTAAATATTCACCACATCTAAGCTGCTTAGAACTATTTACCTACATCAAAGTAATAAATTATAGGTACAAAAATATCCTGCTGCTTTGACCACCGGTTCTGTCCCAACTCCATTTTTATTTTATATAATTAAGATGTGTTTAAAGGAAAACTGAGTCAGTGCCCTGACCGTCACCTTAGGTAAAGAAACTCTTGCATTTTCTTGCATCATCAAAGTGGTGTGACTTGACGTCAGCTGTCAAACGCATGACACATTGTCGGTGCCTCGCCGTCTGCGCGGTCGGGTAAGGCAGAATGCATACGTGTCCACTCAAACATTGACTTATGTTTCTCTCGATAAGATACGAGGTATCTAAGACCTCGTTTCTGGTATTAGGCGTTCAATGATAGTGTATTGAAAACATGACGTCATGTATTTTTCATGAATTGGAGGAATTTTGACTATCTCCTATATCGAGCTCGTATCTCCGGATATCACTGAGCTTAGATTATAAAACATTAGTCTGCATAAATTCAAAATTATTGGAAGTATGTTGATCCAGGTGTCTGGGAAAGGAGTCAAATAATTCTGAACGAGAGGTCCGATCAAAATTACTTGTCCCCATAACTCTTTTATATTCAAATTTCAAACCAATAGACCACTATTATAGTTGTACTAAATTTTTTTTAAATGTTTTCAATACCATTAAAAAAATAACGTTTAAGCTGGTTAAAAGCAGATCAGAGGAATCAGGACGTTGTCGACATTATCGCTATTGACTTAACGTAAGTTTAAATATAACTTCCTTTATGTATGTCAGGACGGAACAAAGCGCTCGTACATAATATATGCTGGAATATAAACTAGCCCGCGCTATCGGCTGTTATCAGACAAACAACATCGTACGACATTGTATGTCGGAGATAACGGTTTGGGCTCGTGAGGAGCTCACGTACGCCCTCCCGGGGGAGAGGACTGGCGGAGACTTACGTCAGAGGCGGCCAGCCAACATCTATACACCACAAACCAAGGCTGGTACTTGAATTTTCATCGTTTATTCGAACCCAAGACCAACATCGTCTCTCGTCTGTCTCGCTAATCACCACTAGAACAATCAGTCCTCATGTTTACCGGTGATATCGTATAGTTAGAAAATATGACGAAGGCATTATTAGATTGGATTAATTTGATGTTTTGTGGCTGTTAGTCATGTTAGTAAATGGAGCCGATGAAGTTTTGAGACATCGTATTCGTGATTTCTGGAGATCCTCCATCCAGAGAAAGACCGATGGAGGTGGATAGATAAAGAAATTGTGTCTCGGTGGTGGCTCATTTAGACGTTTGAAGTATGTAGTGGACGGTGTCCATAACGACAAGTCTGATTATTTTTCTCTTCTAGTTTACGAGAAAACTGTGAAAAATAATATCCATCCACAGAACTATGTTGGTTGTGAGGCCACCAGCTGTGAATATGGATTTTATGAATGTATACGATAATATGTAAAAAGCCAGATGTTATTACACTGTGACCTACATACGCAGATACGCGTTATGTTGGCTAGATAAAACACTAAAGTATAACTTTGATAGTATTCACAGAACAAATAGAATAGGTCATGTTTATCTGTCTGTCAGCCGCAGACGGGGTATTATCAGCTTTGACGAGGTTTCCGGCGACTCGGACCGCAATTAACTCGGACCGCGGCCCCTGTCGCCGGATCCGTAACAAATATTTAATTTTCTCCATGGTCATTTTCGTGGTCCGAGTTAATTGCGGTCCGAGTCGCCGGAAACCTCCTTTGACAAGCATTCACTTGAATCTTTGCTTACGTGACTAAAATATCTTCTTCTTAATATAATTGTATAGCTGTTTCTCGCGGCTCCGCTTGCTCAATTTTCAAAGAAATTTCCTTCCCCTGTTTTGCCCCGTCAGGGGTTTAATTCCTAGAAATCTCTTAAATGCGGCTACGTCATAAGAAGAAACTATCATGCAAATTTTAAGTTTCTTCCTTTAGTACCTTTGACTTTGTCTTGCTTACTATCAAAAACCTGTCACTTATATAAATTGAATGATTTTGTTTGTCATTCAACTCCTCTGAAACAGCAAGATCGATCCTAATTAGTGCCCTTACTAATAATCACTGTGTGAAGTTATGCAATGAATAAAGCCTGTGTAACCATACATTTTTTGACGTATAAACCTATCATAACTTTATGCAGCGTTTATTAGTAAGGCGCTAGGTGTGTATGTACTATCGACAAAATTGAATCATGACCCATTTCGACGACAAATCGTTTGAAGCTGTCAAAATAATAAGACTAGACGTGTGACATTTTTAATACATGTTTACGCGATTGTCGACCTAATTGTATTTGAATGTTTGTAGGAAAATAAGCTTATGGTGGGCCATGATTCCATTTTGTCGATATTACATATCATGGAATTTAAGATTGGTTCGAAACCTGAACTCGTCTACAATGGTGTCGATATGGCAGGACGAGGTCTATCAACTATTTTCTGAACTATTAGGAATTGCGAAGAAAAAGCACGGTACCTATAGTAAGAAATTAAAAAGAGCGTAAGATGAAGGGATCCGAGAACTTAGGGAAAGGAAATTAAAATACCGTTTCGTTACTTATCTTGCTCGTCATAAATCACCTATAAGCACATATGAACATAATTTGCCTATCTAATATGTTACAAAAAGGTCATTGACAAGCATCAATAGTGTCCTTATCTGCTACTAAAGACCTAGTTTTCAGACAAACGATATGAAACTAGTTTTATGCAGATATATGTAGTGTGGCTTTGTATGTAAATGTAGGTATTTGTAAATATCGAAGAGTTTCGTACACGAATTCACACGAAAAAAAATTGGTAAGTATCATAGGAATTCAGACGAAAAGAAAAAAGATTTCAGTCCGTCTTTAAGATTAGTAAAAGATATTGAAAAAGGACGTAGTTTTTCTTTACTCCAATAAACTAAAAACAAAGAGAAGAATTAACTAACTTGTGTCGTCACCACCCACCACTCCATAACTTTATTGTGTTACATCTATATTAAGTCAATATTTATTGTTTTGATAAAACAAAAAAGCAGGTGTTCAATATTTTTGGTTAATTTAAAATATGGTTAAATTTGCATCACCTATTTTTATTACCACTACAAATTCTAAATATTTAATATAGTGTTATTCAAAGTTTTTGTACATATTTTATTTTTATATTACTAAATAGATAGATATTATGTTAAAAACCATTTAGTATATAAATCTATTTTTAACCTTGTCCGGTTGCCTATTTACAAGTTTTCATACATTCATGGAAAAGATGGTTTCTTATAAATAAATAAAGCCTGCTTGAGTCCGCTCTTCCATGCATAATAAGCGTTCATTATTTAATTGAGTATTAATAACACTGACCTTTAAAACTTAATAGAATAAAATTAAATTAAAAGAATAGAATAAAATATTTAATCTCATATATTTTATTCAATTGGTAAAATAATAGAAGTAAAACTAAATTAAATAAATTAAACATACTATGTACAAAACTTATAAATAATAATAAAATAAATATATACAAGTTGATAATACAATAAAATTAAATTAAATTTAGCATAGTCTTACAAACGTCTTAGCAAATTAAGTTTTTAAAAAGAAACACACTAACAGTCCTAACCTCTATTTAATTATTCAAATAATCTTTACATGAGCAAAATCACAAAATAACCTAAATCAGAACTATAAGTAACAAAATTACACAAATAACTGAAATCAAAATTAACGGTCACCAATATCACAAATAACACTTGAGAGCACAACCACACAACCGTCTCGTCCGAGCGCCGACGCAAAAGTGAAGTGCCACACAGCGCTGCTCCGTTCTCGTGTCGCTATCCCTTCCACCTGACGTCATCGCGCAGATGTACTAGGTTGAGAGGGGTTTTCCTCTAAGACGGCCGTTCCTGACAGCTGAACGGCCTCGTCAGCTTGGATTTCAGCAGCAATATCAACATCATTCTCTTCTGTCATCATTCTTTCTTTGTAGTGATGTATTATTTTGGCTTTGGATACTCATTGCAAACGGACAGCAAGCGTGCACTCAAGCAATCCCCTTACAAAGGGTAACCAAAGCAAGAAAGCATCATCAATGAGGAGCTCTACTCATTAACGATATCAGCAAACATAATATGAGCAACAGTAAAACAAGAAGCTCTCGAAAGTGGCCCTCTGGCAACCGCCAGGACAACACATAAATAACAACAAATCAAGAAGCCACTTCCGAGGCCCTCTGATAAACCTCCGCATCGAGGAGTATCAGGACAACACACACAAGGTCACCTCCGTGACGTTCTGGCTACCCCACAAGGGTACCAGGTAAACACACACATGGTCACCTACGTGACGTTCTGGCTACCCCTCAAGGGCACCAGGTAAACAACGAAAAAGTCACCTGCGTGACACTCTGGCTGCCACTCACGGACACCAGGACAACACAGCTCACTCACCAGTCCCGAAGAATGCCTCGCATGTATCCGGGGTCCACTCACCCCGCCACTGAACCATATGTTCTGCGGCGCTCTGAGTCTTCTTTCCATATGAGCCTGCCAACAACTCAAGCTCGTAACGGTGATGAGGCAGTGCCCGGACAACTTCGTACGGACCACGCATCCCTGAATCTAGTTTGCCGGTACTTTGTGAACCTTTGCTGACGAACACGAAACTGCCAACAGAAAAAGTACGGGGCTGTCGACGGCCCTCATTAACGTAGGCGTCCTGTCGTTGCTGGTTGGCAGCAAGCAGTTCCGAGACCCTCTGTCTCCTCAGAGTCTGCAGGGCTTCTCGGTTCGGATGAGAGTCGCTCAGCGCAATGTCTCGGACTAGCGATCGTAGAACCGGAGTGGTTCCTTCAATACCGGTCAGCAGCTGCAGGGCAGAGGTGCGAGTTGTTGCCTGCTTCGTGATGTTAAGGGTTAGTTGTACTTTCCATAAGACGTTGGACCAAGAAGCACCCTTGTTGTTAACCTCTATGCGTAGCATGTTGAGGACTGTGCGGCAGTATCGTTCGACTTGGCCGTTCTCGCGATGCATCTCAGGTGTGATAAAGTGTATGGAGGACCCAAGCTCAGTTACCCACTCTTGAAACGCAGCACTTTCAAACATCCTAGCTCTGTCACACACTATAGTTGACGGAGTGCCAAACAGTGAGACGGCATTGGAAAACACCCTTTTCAATTCGTCCGCGTCTTGCCGGTATAACGCGTACAATAAGCAAAATTTTGAAAACGAGTCTACAACTATAAGGATGTATTTATAACCGTTGGACTCTGTTAACGGCCCAAGAACATCGGCATGTAACACGGAAAAGGGAATGTCTGGTTTTGTCCAAGACTCGATTGGTTGGTGAGGCGCTCGGGGCACTTTCTTATGTGCTAAGCAAACGATACAATGGCCAACATACTTTTTAACAAAATGTCTAAGGCCAGGAAACCAAAAGTGACGCAGTATCAAATCGACAGTCTTATCGACGCCTATGTGATCGTGATCGTCATGAAAGACTCTTAAAAGACTAAGCCTATGCCCTTTCGGTATGAAACACAGAAGGCGCGAGTCTTCACCGGTAGGCGTGTACTTATAGTACAGCAAGTCATTTTTAATAAAAAATCGATTGCTATCTAACTGGCCCTCTCGAACCTTCTGCATTAGATCCTGAGTCTCCAAGTCGGCAGTTTGAGCAATTTTCGCCCAGTTTCGTGGATTTTGGTGAGCAGGTTGTCTGCTGAGAAAGTCAGCATGCTGCATGTTGCAACCCTTTCGGTACTCTAAAGAAAACTGAAAATCCTGCATGTAAACCCACCAGCGAGCTACACGAGGCAGTAAATCCTTTTTGCGTTCTGTTAATTTTAAAGAATTGCAATCAGTGACAATTTTGAATTTTAAACCGATTAAGTAATGCCGAAAGTGTTGCAAAGCACGTACCACAGCTAAGGTCTCTAATTCATAGCTGTGATATTTTGATTCAGCTCCCTGGGTGGACTTACTGTAATAACCGACAACTCGCTTACGTTTTCCTTCATGTTCCTGAAGCAAAATAGCCCCGAATCCTATCGAACTAGCGTCGGTATGTAGTTCTGTGGGCAGACTGGGATTGAAAATTGCTAAAACTGGCTCCTCAGTTAAGCACTTAATGATATAGTCGCGAGCGACATCTTGTTCCGGTCCCCAGACAAAAGGCACGCCTTTTCTCAGTAGCTTGGCAATACAAGCAGTCTTTGAGGCATATCCAGCAATGTACCTGCGGAAATAACCTGCCAGCCCCAAGAACTGACGCACCTCTTTTACATTTGTGGGTTTCGGGGACTTAACTAGAGCATCAGTTTTACTCGGACTCGGCCGTACCTGACCATGTCCAATCAGCCGTCCTAAGTACTCAACCTCCGTATCTAAAAACGTACATTTCTTCAGATTGACCGAGAAACCTGCCGCTGAGAGAGTTTTCAAAACCTCTCGCAATACCTTTAGGCCTTCCTCGATTGAATTGGACATGATCAGTACGTCATCAATATAGGTCAATACATGGCCAGTGTCTATAAGATGCTTAAGTGTCTTTGTGATAATACGCTGATACACGACAGGGGCGTTAGCAAGCCCATAGGGCATTTTCAAATACTCATAATGCCCTTCAGGCGTCACAAAGGCAGTTTTACTGATAGAGGCATCGTCTTTCATTGGTACCTGATGAAAGCCAGTAGCCATGTCAAGACTTGTAAAATACTTGAAGTTGCCTAATTTATCGATGTGGTCATCGATTAGTGGCAATGGAAATCTCTCCTTAACAGTGACAGCGTTCAAGGCTCTGTAGTCTACGCACATCCTATCTTCCCCGTTCTTTTTCTTTACCAGGATGATAGGACTTGAGTAGTCTGATTGGGATTCTCGTATGATGCCCTTACTCAAAAGATCGCTAATTATGCCGCGAACGCGTAACTTTTCGTCTGCAGAAAGCTTGTACGGTCGATAACTTATCGGACTGTCACTGTTAAGCCTAATCTCCATGCTCCCAGTGTTTACTGTGGAGGTCGCTGTGCCAGTGGTGAACGTTTCGGAAAACTCGTCAATCAAAGATAACAAACGTTTCTTGTCATCACCAACTAAGGGTGTCTTCACTTGGTCAGCCAGCTCCATAGACGACACATTGTACACTTGATCAACTCTCATCAATCGTTGAGAGTCACTCGTCCTAATGTAGGTGACACCATAGCGATTCAAAATGTCAGTCCCTACCAAGACAGGTGCCTGAATGCAATCTGGTGGTATTACATAAAGATCCGCCTCTAATGATAATTCAGGAAATTCAATTATTGTCTTAACAAAAGAAGTAGACTCGATATCTTGACTACCGATACCTCGCAATCTACGATAGGTTGGCAATTGATTTAAACTAAAATGCTTTAAAACCGATCTAGAAATAAGTGAAATATCAGACCCAGAATCAATTAAAACATCTACGGGTAGTTTTTGAATAATCGCTGTCATCACGTTGTTTCGTCCGGAATCGACGCGGAGCAAAAATTTACGTCAATGCTACTTTTATCATTGGACTTAGAATCCAATGCGTTGCTTTAAATAGCACGAATCAACGAGATGACCAGTTTTCTTACAATAGGTACAAATCACTTTGACTGGTTTTGAATTAGACTTCGTATCTTTTACATTTGAAGTCTCAGAGGAGGTAGATTTATAATTAGAAGTGACTGAATCAACTTTTGATTTTTTTGAACAATCAGCTTGTTTGTGACCGTGTTTGCCACACGAGAAACATGTCACTTGTCCTCTCCTAGACGCTTCGCGTTTACGAGGATTGGACGTTACAGCAGCTGACGAGCGAATGGGATTACCGGTAGCACTTTGCGTGTTCTTAGGTTTAACGTACACGGACAAAAATTCGACCAAATCTTTCGGCTGCAGTTTAGCGTTGGTAGCCGCGGCCTTCACCTGTGGATCGGAGATGCCACGAACTACTATGGCGGTTTTGAGCTCATCCGAAAGCCCTCGTACGATATTTAACCGCAGTAGGGACATTCGAGCGTACTCTGCATACGTGGTGAACTTGTTAGACGTTGTACTCATGACGTCATACAGTACAGTTGCCATATCAACTTCACGTGGACACAACGATCGAAACTCTGCTTTAAAATTCGACCACGAGCGATCGCTTGTCACCCAATGGTTCAACCACGTTTTGGCGTCACCACGTAGGCAACCACCAATACGCCCAAAACACTCATGATCATCCCAACCGTTCAAGTTTTGGCCACGGTCTACCTCCGCACACCACACATCAAAATTATGCACACTTGGGTCGAAATTTGAAATATAGTAATGCTTAGATCTTACTTGTAACAATGAAGAGAGTGCACCGACAATCCCATCCGCCATGCTGCTGGTATCGCGCGGCGTTTCCGCAGGCCGGCTCGTAGAGGGCGTCGCCACGCCAACCTCAGCAGCAGTCTTGGTGACGTCCAAGACCACGGATGAGGGGCTGCCTCTAACGCAAGGACGAGACGGAGTGGTCAAATTAGTGGCTGTTACCGGCAGGCGCTCCTCAAGTGCATTCAGTCTTTGCAAAATCTGATTTAACGGATCGCGTCGCTTTGAACGACGGTCGCGACGTTTATGTGAACCATGACTACGTTTTCGACTATCACGACCCCTACTTCGACGCGTGGGTGGCGTTTTACCACCAGAATAATCACTACTTGACATAATTACTAACCGCAATTATTTACAAAAAGAACAAAGCACTAAACTACTAGAAAAAGATTGATCGACCACGTGGTTTTAAAATAAGAGGATGGAGAACGATCAGAGTCGCGTAAATGATCCCACGCACTGATCTTACAAACGTCTTAGCAAATTAAGTTTTTAAAAAGAAACACACTAACAGTCCTAACCTCTATTTAATTATTCAAATAATCTTTACATGAGCAAAATCATAAAATAACCTAAATCAGAACTATAAGTAACAAAATTACACAAATAACTGAAATCAAAATTAACGGTCACCAATATCACAAATAACACTTGAGAGCACAACCACACAACCGTCTCGTCCGAGCGCCGACGCAAAAGTGAAGTGCCACACAGCGCTGCTCCGTTCTCGTGTCGCTATCCCTTCCACCTGACGTCATCGCGCAGATGTACTAGGTTGAGAGGGGTTTTCCTCTAAGAATAGAATAAAATTAAATTTAGCATCCAAAAAAGTTGATGATATCAGTTACCAAAAGATTTCGTATTTAAATGTAATTTTATTAGTTTAGAACTAATTGCAATTTCAAAAGTATAGTCATGTACTTACTAAGTTATAAAGAACAACTTATTTCTATAACAATGAAATAATTTCATCTATGAAAATGGTTAAATTAAATTACTACTAAACGTTTTCCTGAAACTTTAGCCTGAAACGAACATTCAACCAGTCGTTATTGTTGCTTGCTACACAAGGAGAACTATCTTATTACAATGGTGCCGATTCTCTTGTGCACAAACTAACGTAAATTTAAGTTAAGTGCATCTTTCTCTTTCCGTTTCATAAAGAAAAGGACACAAGATACCTTTTAGTTTAATCCTGTCAAATTAGACAGCGCCTGATGAAAATTGACGTATATTTAGACGCCATGAAATTGCGTCTAAATTATCTATGGAGTGTCTAAATTTGACAGGACTTAACTAATATTTGATCTTCTGTCCTTTTCTTAATTAAAGGGAAAGAAAGAGTGCACTAAACTTAAATTTACGTTAGTTTGTGCATAAGAGAATCGGCACCATTGTAATGCTAACAGATTGGCAGCATGATTGACGAAGATACAGATTAATACTGCTAATTAACCTTTTGACGACCAAGCGACAGCCGGCTGTCGGGCTGCTATTGTATTCTGTCTCAAATCACGTGTGTACGAAGGATTAACAACATTGAGTACTTTTAGTTTCTTAAACTTTAAAAGCGACAGCCGGCTGCCGCGCTGCTAGTTTTTTTCTGTGTCGAATAACGTGTGTTCGAAGGTTTAATTGGTTACAGTATGAATAATAAACCTTAACCTATATACCTAGTCATAGTATTTTTTTGGGAAGCGATTGTTACATTTATTAACCTTTCAACGACCAACCGACAGCCGGCTGTCGGGCTGCTATTGTCTTTTTATTTTATCTAAAACCACGTGTGTTCGAAGAATTAAACTCTCTGCCAACTGTTGTATGACTTTGGTTACTGCTCTGCTCTTGTGACTCTTAGCGTAATGGTTTATAGCCCATAATATTCCTTATGAATCAGGCTATCATATAAATATTCTAATATTCCAGTGGAATTAGAGTAAATAATTATTCTTATTCCACTGGAAGATCCAGAGAATAAGCCCGTTCAAAACAGCTAAAAATCGTTTCAGGTTTATGTATGTATATGTAGTACATAATACTACAGATTTACAGTGTCACATTAACACAATAAAAAAAAAGTGAGCCGTCACGGGACGCCTGGCAGATGTGAAACATCGACATTACATCATCGCCACACAGTACACAAGACTGTGACTGTATATATACACCATCATATAGCGTGGCGACGCGTCGCCACGCCAGAAATTTGTTTTACGTTCGGCTATAGATGTTTCTCATCAAAAACCCACGAACATAACACAATCTTCAACTTTATGCCTACGCCAGTGTGGTACTCTTAAAAAAAATAATTATAATAATCTTGGTCCATAAAACTGATATATGTGTTGTAGTCTCAACTCAGCAGATAATAGCATAGTGATAACAGCTGGTTTCACCCGGCTCTGGTTATCGGTCACAAACCAGATACTACCTAAGTAGTCATTATATTATCTGAACGAATGTTCAAAAGCAGACTTGTATCCGTTTTATAATTTTATTATTTCTTGTTTTTTTTTTATTATTTTAATAACTATGTTTATGTTAAGGAATAACGGTTTTCCGAGGGGATCGGCAGATGTCGAATCAAACTGTCTTATTAGATAAATGATCATATGTGCAGCTGGGAATTCGGGATTCCCTTGGTTCGGTTCTCGAGGCGAGCAAAAAGGTGTTTTTTTTTTATTTCCACTTTAGCCCAGTCTGGATTATTATCAGAAAATTATATCAGTAACGTTTAGAAACACTTATAAATGTTCGGCAAGAATCAATCGACTAATAAACTCATTTGGATACTACGATTTTAATATGTTTCTTATTATTAAATTGGTAAAGTTAATGAACAGATGATTGTGTTCATAAAAGCTACACAAATAAGTAATTAAAGTAGTTATTAACTATAACTCTGAGTAAGCGGCGATTCGCCTCGATGTTAATTAGTTTCATGAGTGCCTGCTCACTAACAACTACTTAATAATGTATATTTTTATTACAAACTTACTATTCACCTATTCTTATAAATCTTTTTGTAATGATTAAGTACTTAATTTATTTTAAGCTCCTGTGTCTCGTTATTAGTCTATCCATACTAATATTATAAATGGGAAAGTGTGTCTGTCTGTCTGTCTGTCTGTTTGTCTTTCTTTCACGGCAAAACGGAGCGATGAATTGACGTGATTTTTTGAGTGGATATAGTTGAAGGGATGGAGAGTAACATAGGCTACTTTTTGTCTCTTTCTAACGCGAGCGAAGCCGCGGGCAAAAGCTAGTACTTACATAATCCATACTAATATTATAAATGGGAAAGTGTGTCTGTCTGTTTGTCTTTCTTTCACGGCAAAACGGAGCGACGGATTGACGTGATTTTTTAAGTGGAGATTGTTGAAGGGATGAAGAGTATCATAGGCTACTTTTTGTCTCTTTCTAACGCGAGCGAAGCCGCGGGCAGAAGCTAGTTATGTATAAATGGTGAAAGTGACTGCTGAAACATCAACGCAGGGCCTAAACTGTAAGGGTTGGAAGCTTTAATTTGGCACAGGCGTTCCTTTTACAACGTAGGGAAGTGCAATAAAATAGGTTGAGTTTCTACATAATTAACATAGCGAAGCCACGGGCGAAAGAAAGTGATTACACACAAGCTATAGCTCATAATAATATAAATAACAGTAAAGCCCCAACGATATCAGCTTGAATGTAGGTTATCCCGGATGCAATGTTTTTAAATTAATAAGTAGCCTTGGAGGTTTGACTTCGTACCAAATAATTAACATCGGCATCGGTCAAGTGGTTTAGAGCGCCCGACAAACAGACACACAGACAGATTCATTGATAAATCTAATGTAACATTAAAATATAAGTCACTCTATAGTATGTGTATTGGCGATGTTATTTCACAATATGTTATATATAATATGCACGATTGCACAAATTTTCTTTGTTTATTTCAAACACATTTTCACTCACAAAACTACCAATGCGTAACCTACATGATAAATATTGGTTTTCCTTTTCAACTAATTTTTCAACAAATCGTGGATTCGTGTCTAGTTGTTGGAATTTAAATAAATAATTCCAGCCGATTACTGTCCCACTGCAGGGCAAAGGCCTCTTCTCATACAGAGAAGTCACGAGCATTGATCACCACGCTTGCTCAAGCAAGACGGACTGGTGATTTCAGACTCATACAAGACTCATTAACTACAAGTCCAGGTTTTCTCATGTTGTCTTCCTTCACCGATGTCTGTGATGTACAAAAAACATTTTAGGAAGTGCACATGAATTGAAAAGGTCACATTGGTACTTGCCCGTATTTGAACTCACAACCTCTTGTATGAGAGGCGGGCGTCTTAACCACTAGGCCATTTGTAAAAGCATTCAACAAACAAGTAATGCGTTAAACAAGGTTTAAAAAATCCTCAGTCAAGTCAATCTATGTAAACATGGTCAATTTAAAACATCCCTATATATATGGCATTAAACACTGAACAACTCCATCACAGCATTTTATGTAAGTAGAAGTACCTACCGAGTACCTACCTATTAATAGAAGTATGTTCTGTTCTCGTGATACCGAGAAATACGTATAAATTAGTTAGCTTTTCAAGTAATTGTAGTAAGTAAGTAGGTAGGTACGTAATGTGGCTTTCTAGAACTTTACCCTTATATTCTAGCAAAAAAAAAATACTTTGGGTTTTCTTATCAGTGAGAACATTTTTAAAGTGTGATTATTAGGTCTATTTAAACTAACTATTTACTATTGCACTAATATAACACTGAAATAATAATTAGAAATATTGTATTGGTGAAAATAAATATAATCTACAACTACAACACTTAATTAAGTTGAAACATAATAAAAAACAAAACATTTATTCGTATACCCACACTATTTCCTAATTTGACAATGGTTTATTACTAAATGTCCTTTACTATTGAAAAGTTCATTATATGTATGATAAATAAATAAATTGTGTAACAACAAAAAGGCGAGTTCTCGTGGTGTGTAGGAGATCCCCGGACGGAAGGCCGACATAAAATTCCTGGAAGTAAGGACGGCGTTACGGGTTCCCTTACAAAACGCACACAACAGCTGATTTCGAGATAAAAAAATGGCGTCAGCTGTTCAACGCACGAGAACTTGAGGTACGCAGATTAGTTACGCCAGTGTACTGTATCGCCGTTAAACATAAGTCTCTAGCTAAAAAACAGTTATTCACTAAGTAAATAAGTACTCACACAGTTCCGCGTGTTATTTAATTTAATAAGCTGCAGTTACAACAACATACGCTTAGAATTCTGCCCACGCCGCAAGAACAAAGCGCAACAGTACCCGAGCACGTTATAAACCACGCCTTGTTAAAACCACGTCTGTGTGACGTCACGGCGGCGCCACGGCGGCGTCAGTTAGGCGTGATCACGCCGAGCGAGCAGACGGGTCCACGCGCGCGCGCACCTCGCCCCCCCCCCCGCACCTCACCTCACCGCGCCGCCGCCACGCGCGCTCGCCGACACGATGCGTGAGAAAATAAGTTCGCACGATCTGCGCCAGAACTCCATACTGCGTATCAACGACAGGAAGACCTTGCAGCTCATACACGAGTACAAGAAGGAGCCCTGTCTGTGGAACTCTTCGCTCGACGACTACCCCAACAAAAACAAGCGACAGCGGGCCGCCGACAAAATAGCGAAGATACTCAACATTAAGAACTTTGAAGGAAAACATGTTTTGATAAAATTCAAGAATTTACGTAACTCTTATTCTCAAGAGCTGAAGAAGATCAAGTACAGCATGGACAAGGTGGGGGCCAACTCGCCCTTGCTGTACAAGCCCAAGGTGCAGTGGTTCCCGCTCATGGACTCGTTCATCCGGCCGTATCTGCAGACATCAAAGCTGTTTTCTAAAGAAGTAAGATTTCTTTTATTCACGCAACATAATTTAAAACTTACTTTTGTTTACACGTCAATTAATATTCTTTTTATTTATTTTCCAGCAAAACCTGAGTGACATAGTCACTAACGTAAAGATGGAGTGTTACGAAGACGATTGGAGTGAGCCGCAGGTGGACTCGGAGCCAGCAGCGAACTACTCTCAGTCGGAAGGTCACAGCGACAATGAGGAGATATCGGACGACTCGCGGGCGAAGCGGCGCCGGAGACGGTCGAACTCGAGCGGGCCCAGCACCACGCCAGGGCATCAGGACCCGCAGGACAACTTCAACCAGAACCAGATCTTCCTCACCAATGACGTGACGCCGGTGACGATGGGCTCGCGGACTGAAGACACGTACGATAACTTTGCGAAGTACATCGCCTCGTTGCTGAGGAACCTGCCTCCGCAGAAGGCCCTGAGACTGCAGCCCAAGATAGTGGACATGATAGTATCAGTGAGCGTCGAAGAAGAGAATAATGTCATGGTAGAAATTAACAAGTTAGGTGACAGTGCGACAGAATAACAAGCGCCGCCATTTTTATTTTAAGACAATTTTGCTTTTGGATTTGATTGTAACGTATTGTACATAATTGTACTGTGATCTTGTCTTTGAGTTGACTAAAAAAATCTAAAATGTTAAACTAAGATAAGTAATTGTAACTGGACCAATTCAGTATAATGTTTGAGAGAAGTAGTATGAAGACTTATTCTTATGTTAAAAATAACTTAGCTTTGCTAGAAAACGTGTTAGTTTAGTACACACAGTTACGTATTATCATATCCAGTTTA
Organism: Athetis lepigone; assembly: GCA_033675125.1. Lineage (NCBI taxonomy): Eukaryota > Metazoa > Arthropoda > Insecta > Lepidoptera > Noctuidae > Athetis > Athetis lepigone. The sequence goes on from CM066224.1 coordinate 19,094,594, forward strand.
AGTTGATCACGCTTTGTATAAAATTTTCATACAAGAAAAGGTCAGCTTATATTGGATGTTTGACTGAATATATGTAGCTGTGTGCACCTACTGAAGTTAGTTAATTAGTACGTAAGGCAACCACATTAATTGTTAGTAATTCTTGTACTTGACATTCCTATTAAAAGTATTTTTTGCAATTAATGTTTTCTTTTATTTTTCTTGCAATAAAACTGAGTGTTTATTGTTTCTAATAATAAACTTGATTGTGTAGCTTCAATTCCATCAGTGTGTCGTTTTTAATGTCAATAAGAAGCTAAAATATTTATTACTTTTTGCATTCCCTGCTGAGAAGGATACCAAAATACCCAAAAACACACAATGGTCAATAATACCGACTATTAATAATAAGGGCTACCCTAAAGTTAACAAAGTCAGGTAACCATTTTATCTGCTAGCTCCCTCCCTCCTAATGTCATTGCCATCTTGCATCTCTCTCTAATACCCGACACACGTCACGTAGACAGTTTTGGCAAGTTTTCGTAACATTATAATTAGACTAGACTTTCACCTCTAGATAATGTTGGTCTAGATAATTTACGACATCTGAGGGCTTACACTGTTGGGGAGTATTTTGTAATTTATGTTGGACGTGATAATCTTTTTGACCTTAATAACAGCTTTTGTTCTGAAGATATCATGTAGGGTAGTTAGCAATTCTTTAAAGGACATTTAGGCCTTGTAGCATCAAAAATCACAATAGATTGTCGTAAGGTTTGTCCAGACTAAGGTAATGGCAGCCGAGTTTTATCGCTTTTGTCAATCACAGAATCTTCGTCTATTTTTTATAGAACAAAGTGAATGGAAACATTTATTTGAAATGACGAATGTTTTTGACGTGTATTCGAGTATTAAATAACAGCTAAGTGGTCCTGAATTAAGTTCAGGACCGGTTGGCTGTTATTTAATGTAGGTAATTATCCTAATTCGCAGTATAAATGACGTGTAGCACACGCCATATCATTCTGTAATTGTTTCTAAACCTATCTGATCTTTGTAGTTACTAAAACTACCTTCATTCGAAATTTAATAAACTGCTTGTTCGCGACTACTCACGCGCTAAATTCGAAAAACAATTAACGATGCAGGTATGTTTGTCCCTCTATATTCTGACTGATATCAAAAGTCAAAAAGAGGTTAATATGTTTACATTTATGTAACGATCAATTATGAATTAATGGTTGATTGATTGGTCTATTATAGTCATTATAACTTGTTTGTTTATTTATAGTGTCGTGACGTCTATCGTCGCAGAAATCTAGACATCACCTGTCACACAGCTGGTGAACTTGGCCAGGCTTTTCACTTTTTCCTCTACTTGTCTATAAATAGTTTAATGTTGCAGTAGGTACCGCTACACCAGTCTATTTAGTAAAGATATATTCATAAATTTATATTCCATGCCAAAAATATCGTATTACATTATCCTCCAAGCAAAGTCTCCATCCAACCAGACAGCAAAAATTCAAGGAAGCGTGCAAAATTAGAAAAAAATCCGTGCCTCCTGCCGGGCCTGTTTTTTACCCGGATTCGTTATAATGACCGGCTGTCGCCGACATCATCCCGGAGCCTCGCTTTTTCAATTATAAGGAGCGCACAAATATTTCAGCTCGGCGACTTTTTTGCCAACATTTAGGGGACATTTAACAATTATGTATATTTTTGGAACAATTTCGACAATATGGCGGAACTGAAATGAATGTGGCAGACTGGCAGTTGTTTAATTTATCAAGACGAAACTCTCTTTGTTCAGTGGAGCGCACTCTGTGCGGACAGTTCCAGGTTCATGCACCCTTGGAGGACTTGTGCTTGTAAGGAACCTTTTCATTTATATGATTAAACGTCCACAACTACATACAGGACGAACCAACAAACATCAACATTGGGAGTACATCAGCACAGTAATATAAACTCATAGAATCGAAGTAATTCCATTGTTTACTATTTAAGTAGGTGTAAATTAGTTTGATAAATAAAAGATATATTATAAAAGATAGTGGGTTGGGTCTTTTTAACAGAACTAAGCTCAACTGCTCAACACATGAGTATAATACAAGATGATTTAACAAATTCAGAAAACGCTAACCATTTCATCCACTTAGGACCACTTTCGTGTCGTATCCAAAAGTGTGTTTATCTTTCAATATTTTTTTAAAACATTAATGTGACGTGTCCACTCCAAAGAGAGTGGTCGTGAAGATGTCCTGACGGGTTTGTGTGCCAACATGTTGGAACCTGTCCAGACTGGTCCCGGCGGCCGAGCGCCCGACCGGTCCTACAGCGAGACTTGTTGCCGCTTCAAAGCTAACTGAATATAATTTAATTGTCAAATTTAATACATGTAAGAAACTAGGAAGTCATGCAGAACAGAGGAGTGAGAAGGGTAATTTTGCGCTAAAATAATAAAACCGAATCCAGATGACAATGGAAAACGATAGTCATACGGATTTATAGTAAATAAGACTATTTAATACGGGGAAGACAATTCGGCTAAAAGGACCAAAAAATAATGAAACTGAAGAAGAAAAAAATACTACAAATAAAGAACATGAGTCAGGAGACGGAAGACAGACCCAAACAACAAAAACATGTTCTTAGTTCTTACATACATCTGAAAACATTAAATTTCACTATACAACAAATATATGATCACGGCATTGTAAAGTTTAAACAATGCCAAAATGCGACAACCTTTCTTTTGTTCGTCGAGCAGTCATCTCCCGAAATACTCGGTACTCGTAATTATATCTTCAGTAGTACCGTGGCCGTCCTCACGTACGCAACGTTAACTCGGTTACTAGTCACTATAATTACTTTTTGCATGCAATTTCTTGAAGTGGGTCACAACAGATGCTTGTGGCTTAAGGAAAAAATAATATTATAGAGACGGATGATGGAAAGTTAGCAAGCACTGACTCAAGTTGCGAGAATTGAATGTCAAATGTGAACAAAGCGTTACTATCTGAATTTTTGAAGAGAATGGCCAATTAAACAAATGTTTTTGAATGGAATATTTGAATATGTCGCTAGTAACTCAAGTCTCTAAGCGTTTTAGATCCTAAGGACCAATTATCGTAACATTCTAGAATATTCCTTCATTATCAAGGTATTGAGATTTTCCGCTCCGGAAGTCATGGAAACTGTGTATAGTATAGCATATTATGTCAATGTTTATATAAGTAAAGTGGCAGCAATTCCTATTAATAAACATGATATAAATGTGTAAAACTGCTTGATATAACTTATCTATTTGATTCCCTTATCAATGTTTACTTTTCCCGGATCTTATGCCAAGAGGAGAGTAGTGACGTCAAAAGATGATTTTAACAAATTCTTACCATTATCAAAAACAGAAATATTTCGAATGGAATAAATACTAACATGACATTATACATGTAGACATTTTTAGTAGGTTGTAAAATACTTTTATGTGAACTTGCACGGTTGATATTTTTAGCATTGCCTCAATTACTGCATCAATTCTGTTATTTTTTGCTGAAATAATTCTATGTCAAGGACCTAAAGATGAAGACATCACAAAGTGTTTGGCAAGAATAATTAATATTTCAATAATTAAAGCCAACAAAAAAGGCTTGAAGAAAAATCTTAAATCGTACGTGATGAACTAAATCCAATATTTTGGTTGAATTGTTCTTCGTTAATGAGAATAAGCCTTGACATATGCGAGCTAGGAGGTCGTGGGTTGGAAACCTACTTCGACTCCTATTAAATGCCATAGACACACTTTAGCTTATTCGTGAACTACATCCAGATTGGCTTTATATAGCATTGGTTTCACCTTCTGCTTTTGCTATGCTGTGCTAATAAGATTCCCATCTGGTCAACAGGGACTCTCAAACTGTAAAAAATAATAATTTATCTTCTATCCAAGGCCACACTCTCCGTGACGCAAGTCAAGTGTCACTGCGTGTTCCTGAAGTATGGAAAACTTACCCGTGTCAACATTCTGCATGTGTCACTCCACAAATATACGAGTGCCAATACATTTATTTAATCTTGAAAAAAACATATTTTTCCCAAACTATCAACGCTTTTATCAGCAACCATTGATGTCAGGAAGTTCACCACAACAATGTTCGTAAACACCTCAAAAGAATATCACTTCAAAGTGACACTTTAGTAATTACTTTTTCCATTAAAACTGTTCCAATGAACTCTCACATATTGCTACAACTCGTGCTAGACTCTCTCCCGATAATCTTTCTTATTTCAGAACCAGTAAGACTGAAAATTGTGTGTGAGAGACGTGTGGTATAATTGATTGTGGCGGGTGTACGTGACGCGTGGCTCGACCTCCGCACTAAAATATAAACGAAAAACATGTGTTGTTTACTTCAGTTTCAGATCTTTTTAGCCTTTCTCTTGTAATGTATTACACTAACGTTACGAGCTGACTTAAGTCGCGTGTTCACGTCAACGTCCTCTAGAAGTTTTGGGAAAGATCTAGAAGTGTTGCCGGTTTGTGATCGTTTACAAAATAGCAACGTGAGATGACAATGTTATCTATTTGCGACAGTCACCTCTATAATAGGTTTTCCTTTATACATAGGAATGTACTGAAGTCTCGAACAATTTGAAAGTATAATTTATGTCGCTAGTATGTAGAGAAAATGTTATTCCAACGTGTTGAGATAAAAATATAATAGGTAGGTATCAAAAGGTATAAAAATACAATGTATGTATAAATAACCTGAACCACGTGTAAAACATTAACGAAAATAGCACAGCACAGAAATAAAATCAACTCTTCGGACGGAAAGACCAACACTTCTAATTATTTAATCTATTTCCAGATTACTTTCTTGGCTTGCATTTCTTGTGGACCAGAATTATATGAAACTAGCTTTTGCCCGCGACTTCGTCCGCGTGGAGTAATAGTTCCCGTTCCCGGGAGATTTCCGGGATAAAAACTAACCTATGTACTTTCTCGAGTCCGAGACTATATGTGTACCAAATTTTTATTCAAAGCAGTTCAGTGGTTTAGGCGTGACCAAGTGACAGAGAGACAGACAGAGTTACTTTCGCATTTATAATATTAGTATGGAAGTATGGATAATTTCCATTTTATGATTAGCTAGTTATCTTTCTGTATAGCCATAAAGTCTACAATCTATAAAATACTCGAGCAGGCAGACAGTGCTCGATCTCGACACGAGTGCTCTCAAGTATCTAGTCACTTACAACAACGCAGACATACTTCAATGGAAATATCAAGATTGCTATAATTGGGTACCTATTGTTAATTGCACACTTTAGCACTTGTATTGGAGATATAGAGTTATAACTATTAGACTGGATACCTTGTTGAAATTACTCTTTAGATTTCAATTGATGCAACGTGTAACCATTATGCAGTACTATGATAATCATTGCATCAGCTATTATCAATCTCTTTGGCTGTTAAAAGTGCAGACAACTTGTCTTGTAAAGTGGTAATAATTAGACGATCAGACGACACTACAGCTTATCATCCTTACAAAATCAAGATCAAACTCATTTCGATTGATATTTCTTTAAATCGTCAAACATAATGCAATAAAAACTGAATTATGAGCACGGATTTCGATTACAAGAATATACAACCTTTAATATAGCATTACTACGTTACAGTTACGCAAATTGTAGTGTTTATACCCGTAGCGTTACTAAGGCTTCCAATACTGCCGACGGAGCTAGAATTAAATCCGCTTGCAATTATGCTTGCCTGGTACCTCGAAAAACGATTCCGGTGTTTGATCATGCTTCTTTAAAGTAATTGTTTGTTTCTACCATTATTATGATTAGTTGTCGTTGTCCGGAATCGTAAATGGCAAGACCAAAACATAATCATATTATTTTTGTGTTTATCTCCTGAAATATTAGATAGCGCAGTGCGCAACCCTACCCAGCAATGTCACCTTGTATAAATTATTGTCGATGCTTGCCATGTTGTACTTACATTTATTACCATATTTGGCAGCTACGATAAATATTATATTACATTTGAATATCTACAAATAAACCAAATACTTAGTAATATTGTGTGTGTTATGAACTTCTATGTTGAGTGCGATTGCAATCTTCAAGAGAATGTTATGAAGGAGAAAGCTAAGAGCAACGTCCTGAACAAATCACGATTACAAAACGTGTCATTGAATCCTAGGCTTAACTCTTATCACCAGCTGTTTGTCACCCTTCAGCCGTCTTATCACCGATTAGCCATTACCTAAGACTATCACTACTCTGATATAAACGAATAACAAAAACAAAAGGCGTTGACGTCTGGCATCGATAACTCGAGGTCGTACTTTATCTGATGTTACGGTTTATGGGAAAAACACCATTATTCCTGAAGCAGCAAGGTTGATTGTTGTGATAGCGAATGGAAGATACTTCAATGTATTGATATGTGTAGCACTGAAACTTACGTAAGATGTATATTTAGATGGAGGCGACAATATGTCTGGTGATACTGAAGTCATGCGGGATGGGGCGAGTCTTGTGAGACGTACGTGTAGTTAGGCATGAACTTGCAGTTGCGAAATAACTGGTGGCCGCTTGTAGGACGAAGTAATTACCAGCACTACCTACGGGTAAATTGAGGAAACTTTGCTTAATATTGAACGGAAAATTTTTATTTGATGTCAGTACTTTTTTATAGATAGACTACAGTAAATTACGGGCAATTATTATAATACCGCTACATTGACTTAATGGTCTTATACAGTTGCTAACTTATTAGGATAGATGTTAGGTACGTATGAAACGGACGAGATCTATATTTATGGAAATTGTAAAGACACTTACATCTCATGCTTTATTATCAGCGAGGCGATAATTTTGCATGCTAAATAAAAATGAAAATTGTTGTACGGCCCGATCGCTACATCGGCATCGCCACCCCGTCGCTGGGGGATGCCGTTAATCGCATTTCGGGATTAAGCTCAAAGCCCATCACTCGAAATCTCTCATTAGCAATTTTAATTTACAAATGATTAGTGGCTCACGTGTCGTATAATCATTGAAATGTAAATACTAATACCTACTCATGAAGGAACATTCGAGGCGGACTGTAAAGGTTATCAGAAATTACGGATCATTTCATTTTATGATTCCCGTTTTCATTATCTTGAAGAGAAAATGTTACAACAGTATTTCCCCAGAGACTTTTTACACCATCATTAAACTATTGTTAGTTAATCCTTGATTCGTATTTTCTGCTCTCGTTGAAGTATGGATAGTTTTGTACTATGTGAACATTTTTGCCTAAATTCTAAGTAACAATACAACCTTAGGTCACACTGTGACCTACCGATGTCCCGTAATTGTGGCCGTGAAGTGTGACGACACACCTGTCTCACCCTGTAAGGGTCAGTTCGGAGGCCATCACGGAGTTCCAGAGAGAATGCCTCATCCATTCTCCTTTCAAACTACTTCACTATTTTCTCTTTAGATAGTACAGAATCATTAACTTTAATTTATATTAAGTTTTACATAGACCATCACACTATCGTAAAAAAAATCCCAAATTGCAAGAAGAAAATCTTTTTTTATATATATTTTCCATTCCAATTTTTTCTCCATAGTTATATTGAGGTCGCATATCTATTAACTATGGTATTCAGATAGTGATGCAATATCTTGGCGGTCTGAGCTGGATGTGTGACGCAATAGACACAATTCTTGGAGGAAATGACAGCTATCACAATATGTGAACGTGAATGGACCGAAAACGTGCAGTTGCTGAGTGGATCTGTTCATTATCTCCCACGTTTCTGGCATTGAACGAGTTACTCGCAATATTGGGTAAAGGACTAATAAATTGTTGACAGAGTGCCATAGAAAATCAAACATCTCAAGACTTTTTGGGATACTTATTTTTTGGTCCTCGCCATACGAACTTTTCGTACGCAAGACCAAAATCGCTTGACGAATTTTCACAGAGACGAATAACAACATGACTAAAACATTTAGTTAGCAGATTATGAGATAGGTGTACAATGTAGCCTGCCTATTATCCAGCTTAGCGGCGAGTCGGCCGGCCACAGCACACTCACAACGCATGCGCGGGATGATAAGCCGCCACACCCACTTGGCAACGATATACTACATTCATTACTCCATGCAACTGTACCTACTTACTTTCAGAAAAGTCATTTATACTTCAATAATGAAATACGTAAACTCATCCACATTGTGTTTTTCATTAAATATTCGCATGAATCATCGCACAGAATTAAAAGGGGTCAAACAGAACAGCTCAGGTCAGAATGTATTGTTGATCACTAATGTATACAAAAAGCCGGTATTTTCGTCGACCATATTGACGGCACGAAAATACTTTTGATGTATGATAATATGTGTAACACGTGTGTAATATACCTCCAAAACAATTTACTTCAAAATGAAGCTTACTTAGTAAAAACAAAGTCTCATACATATTCAAGTCGTCCGCACATACACACACATTTGTCATTCACGAACAATTATTGTAGACGCTAGCAACATCTAATTGCATCCATTGAACATAATAAACTACTATATTAAAGCAATTTATTGAATTGAAAAATGATTCAACTACACAGTTTGCTAGGAGCAAAATTTCTTGTAACTGAAGCCAATTAAATGCAAATGCATCGCTAGATTGCACACATAAAAAACAAACTTACACACACACACGCATACACATCAGGTGACGTAGGTGGCGTGATGCACTGCACCAAGTAGTACACTCTTATTAATAAAATATCGATCTTGACAGCATACAATACACTGCACCTGAACAAAAGAAACACACCTGCGATCCAAAAGTAGCAATGAATGCAACGCACTAAGAAACTATACCAAAGAAACTACTAGACTTCAAAGAGACAGCGCTTACCAATTTCGAAACTTACAGAAGCAAATGCTGGTAATACTGAGTTACATTGTCGCTTTACTTCCAAGAGAGTAGCAGAGAGCGAGTTCAAAAACGGCAATAGAAATGAAACAGAAACAGTAGTTGCAATCGCGTTAGATGTGGCTGATACCGTGATGCGAGACTTGAGTCAGTCGTGTGAGCTGGCACGTAGACAGACTGTTCTAAATAATTGATTGATGGATGTAAAAAATAATGGAAAAACGTTAAAACGAGCACAATGCAGTGGTTTAATGCGGTTGACGATCCATGTGTTAATGCTGCCGTTTTTATTGATATCTTTTTTGGGTTCCGTACCTCAAAAGGTAAAAACGGAACCCTTATAGGATCACTTTGTTGTCCGTCTGTCCGTCCGTCCGGCTGTCAAGACCCTTTTTCTCAGAAACGCGTCGAGATATCAAGCTGAAATTAATATCACATACTCGGGTCTGCTATCTCTTAAAGCAGTGAAAAAATCAAGTTTTTAAATCAACGTAATAAAAAGATACGGTGGTTTATATTGCAAATTTGGACATTTGCAAGGAAATCAAAACCTATAGGGTACTTCCCATTGACCTAGAATCATGAAATTTGGCAAAAAGCAAGGTCATGTAACACAAGTAAAGGGAAAACTCTGAAAACCGTAAATTTGTAGTTAGTTCACACCAGGCGTCAGTCTGTCCGTCTGTCTGTCAAGAACCTTTTTCTCATAAACGCGTCGAGATATCAAACTGAAATTAATATCACATACTTAGGTCTGCTATCTCTCACAGCAGTGAAAAAATCAAGTTTCTAAATCAATGCAATAAAAAAATACGGCGGTTTATATTGCATATTTAGATATTTTCAAGAGAATCAAAACTCAAAACCTATAGGGTACTTCCCATTGACCTAGAATTGTGAAATTTGGCAAGAAGCAAGGTCATGTAGCACAAGTAAAGGGAAAACTCCGAAAACCGTAAATTTGTAGTTAGTTGACATCAGGCGTCCGTCTGTCCGTCTGTCTGTCAAGAACCTTTTTCTCAGAAACGCGTCGAGATATCAAGCTGAAATTAATATCACATACTCAAGTCTGCTATCTCTCAAAGCAGTGAAAAAATCAAGTTTCTAAATCAACGCAATAAAAAGATACGGCGGTTTATATTGCATATTTAGACATTTTCAAGGGAATCAAAACTCAAAACCTATAGGGTACTTCACATTGACCTAGAATTGTGAAATTTGGCAAGAAGAAAGGTCATGTAGCACAAGTAAAGGGAAAACTCTAAAAACCGTAAATTTGTAGTTAGTTCACATCAGGCGTCCGTCTGTCCGTTTGTCTGTCAAGAACCTTTTTTTCAGGAACGCGTCGAGATATCAAACTGAAATTAATATCACATACTCAAGTCTGCTATCTCCCAAAGCAGTGAAAAAATCAAGTTTCTAAATCAACGCAATAAAAAGATACGGCGGTTTATATTGCATATTTAGACATTTTCAAGGGAATCAAAACTCAAAACCTATAGGGTACTTCCCATTGACCTAGAATCGTGAAATTTGGCAAGAAGCAAGGTCATGTAGCACAAGTAAAGAGAAAGCTCCGAAAACCGTAAATTTGTAGTTATTTCACTAAAAAACAAATTAACGGAACCCTCGTTGCGCGAGTAGAACTCGCACTTGACCGGTTTTTTTTTAATAATTATAGTATGGCGAACTGCACATCGGTTTTTCCTGCTAATTGAAAATGTTTCAGTTAATTTAGATAGTGGCTGTTTTATGAGAGTCATGCAGGAAACTGAGATAAAATAAATAATGGAAATAATTATTCAAGGAACAAAGGATGTCGTTTAACTCTTACATATTATGTTGTTTACTTTAAATGGAAAATTAATTAGCACTCCATCAACATTTTGTGAAATTCAGTTAACTCGGTTACATCCAGTCACTTTGCTTTGACCCAGAAGTCAGTACTTAGCGCAAACAATTAAATCTGAACCTACATATATGTCAACAAAACATCACCTTCTCGCCACTGCGACAACTCCGTATTATTTGTGTCAGTGTCACAACCACAGCAGCTAAATATGTAAATAACCTGATCATTTCTATTAAATGAAACTGGTATTTCATCAGTACTATAGTATACTAGTAATATTTATTGAATACTTTTATATTCTGAACTTAAAACTGCATTACAGTAAATGCAAATGCATCATCGGACATTCTTTTAGTGTCACACATTTGTTCACCATCATAACCAAATACTCAATCACTCACTAGTCAGTTTGTATCAAAATTATATAATTATGTAACTAGTTATTTATATCAGTCTCGATAAAGTTCTCATTACCATCAGTTACTGTTGTCTTAGGAATCACTTCTCATCGCCATCACCTATGATGAGCGGGTTCTCGTCCACTCCTGACAACACCACAGTGTACTGGTTACTACTGTATTTCTTCATTTCCTGCTCGAACAGTATATTATTAATGGCCTGTTTGATCATACTGCGCGTTCTTTCGTCATGTTTCCTCAAAGAAACTGCTATATAATCTCCAAAACTGTCACATTCGTCTTTTTTCCTCGACAAGTCTGATTTCCTTAACAACTTTAATGTTTCTAGCAGTCTGCTGTCTAATGAATCGTTTTCTTTCACTACTTTTCGTTTTAATAAGGGTCTTGTGAGTTTATATTTCTTGACTGGTGTTCGCTGCTTGGGTCGCTCCGGTTTTCTCTTGGTCTCGGAGTGCACGCTGTCGATGCAGTACGTCTCGATGACAGGCTCCTGCTTGATCATGACTTCTCTTTCTTCTCTGTCGTCGTTGTCATCGTCGTTTTCTGATGATTCATCTGATCTTGCGCTTGTTGTTTGTGATTGGGAATATTGTACATCGTTAGTCGTGCCCTGGAAAAATAAACACATAGTTATTAATTCTTCGAACACACCTGATTCGAGACAATAGCAGCCCGACAGCCGGCTATCGCTTGGTTGTCGACAGGTTAAAAAAATTGATAGCCCCTCGTCTCGTTTTAGAGCTGTTTATATATTTGCCTATTTACTTGATTAATAGGACGCCACATTATTAGATTATTGTTATCGGACTGTCGGTGTCTCGAGTCAATATGACCGTACAAATCGCAAACAATGAAGTCATTCCCTAATTTGAATACAGGAAGACAGGTCAACCTTGACATGGAGCAGGAAGCGAACTCGTTACCAAGAACTTGTTATATCGATGCATTATTAATTAATTTGTTCAAACTCGTGTTTGATTGACCTATATTTCGCGATGAGGTCACTATCGGCAAAATAATCGAATTATTTTCAATATATTGTTTGGCCACGTATCGATACGATTCTGTAATTAAAGCGAAAAACAGGACAAATAATGTTAAGTTAAATGTTATTTGTTTCCTGCGAACTACAGAATAATAATGAGTGTGCATACACTGTTTGTTTAAAGTGGAATACTTAAGTTGAAACCTACATTTTCATAATAATTAAGTTTGATTATAGTTTTGTAAAGAATGATGCAATAGCAAGTAATTGAGGTGTGTTAACAGGTGGATTGCAAACTGTTTAAATATGCCTCAGTCCGGCTGCCTGGACCTGGTGAATAAGAATATCTGCTGGCGAGCGCAGTTATGAATTTCAAAACCTCTAAAATTGACAAGTATCTTTTAGACAATAAACTCTGCTTTAACATTTCTGGCCTTCTGCTTTAATTTCGTTATATATTTTGATATCAAAAGAGTCTCCTAAATTTTTAGGCGTTCTTCTCCAAAGATATCTAAAGTTTGAAAGGAGGTCCGACAAACTCCCTTACAATTCTAAAATTGCTAAGATTGTCTTATTTGCTAGGTTTCAGTAATCAGATTCGATACGGATAATACGGGTGTCACGTTCTAACGCAAATCTCAATAAGTATTTAAGATTTGTAATGGCAAATTCCATATTTGCGACTGATATAGTACAGATTATTTCCTCTTTGATAAAACGTAATGGTTCATAGTCTAAACCGGTGTTATTCAACATAATGTTAGTAATTAGTATGACTAAGAATATTATGTTACTGTAATCTGAAGATTAGCATTTATATTTTTGGTGTAGGTAATATAATATTCATATTATTATATTCAATGGCGTGACTTTTATGGCTTAGACATTCGTTTTAGACAAAAGTAAGGTTAAAATTTAATTTTGTTATTCAATGTTTCCTAACCTAGGAACCCAAAATAAAAATTAGTTAGTTGCTAAAATTCAAAATTCAAAATTCAAAATTCAAAGCATTTATTTCACTTAGACCATTTACAGGTACTTATGAATTGTCAAAGAGTCGGTCGGTCAGTCAGAAAAGGAAAGTGACGCTAATTGCCTGTTCCAAAACGTAGATCTCTATGGAGAAGAACAGGCAAGAAACTCCACGGACACTCTTTTTAAAAATATCATGTTTTACAAAATCTTGGTTACATTTTCTTTTTGTTGCTTCTACATGTGAAAAAATTAGATATATAGCTAGATTTCAGTAATCAGATTCGATACGGATAATACGGGTGTCACGTTCTGACCCAATCTCAATAAGTATCCTAATGGCTAATGATTCTAAAATCTTTAGCCATTAGGACTTGTCCGTCATTACACACAAAGTTGTCTTTGCTATCAGAAATGAATGTAATGATTCGATATCTAAATGGCCATTTTTCATTTCTTCTATTAACATTATTTGTGTTAGCCGCCAACTGCGATGCCCTTGTATTTTGCAGCGAGTCAATTATTTCCGTAATTAAATTGTGTAACGATAAGCGGTGGCCTTGGTGATTACTTGTCGCTATGTACGGCATCGCTGCCACCTCACTGCTTTCAAATTTGGGAATTTTAGCCACGACGTTAAATTATATAGAAATTTTGAAGTCCATTAATCAATGTGATGGCTATTTGCAAGTAGTCTCAGCAGATCTCTGTGGAATATAGACCTCTCCGTGGCATTTAAAGGCATCGTCATATGAACGAGGTTAACACCGGGGCGATTATCTTGTCGGTGAAATATAAATTGTTCTACAGATAGATAGGTGTATACATGTCTTATAAATTTTAGTGTTCGCTCTGTGATACTACAGCTTTAACGTGGGGATGCCTTAGTTCGATCGTCGGCTACTCTCATTCCATCCACTAATATTTATAAGATAATATTTTTAACGTGAACTAAAGTGGATTCTACACGTGCAGAAAGATAAAAAGCAAAAAAATATGGAGTGTTACTTTATCAAGTGATGCAATGAGTTCATTATATTTGTTTTGATCAATAAAAATATCGTAATTATCTTATCTGGAAACGGAAGGATCACTGGCAACTTAGTAAGAGTGTTATTGTATTTAAAGATGATCAGTGTCTAGACAGCGATATAGCATTGTGTATCAGGTCTAATAATAACCATGAATGATGAAATTTGGCAGTGTGCTACACCAGGGCTCTTGGTAACTACATGGTCAACACACTTTGTTGACAACTGATAGATTTCCGGTCTCTGAGCTAAAATTGTAACAGTTTTATGTAAATTTTCATTACAAAGAAGAAATGGTCTTCCATTCAACGTTTTAGCAAATTGTCGTCCAGTTTCAGCTTAAAAATCTGAAATTAGGCAGACACTTAGTTAATAGTAGACTTTTTTCTCTGGTTATCGATCCTTATCAAGAAGAACTACAGTTTCTTTTTACCGCAAAGAGTCTTTTTTCAATTTAAAAAGACAATATTAATGAAATTTTTCTCAAAAATGTAATGTTTTTTTTTTTACTACTAATCAATTTAACTAATTGTAGTAATACTTATAGTAGTTTTTGTCTTGGTAGTTTTTATGAATACATCATTAACCCTTCCAGTATAAAGTTTGAAAGTAGCGATTCTTCCTGAAAGGGCTCGATATTATTATTTCACTGTGAGTTATTAGCAATTTTTTTACATGCATTTTGATAGGATTATAGTTATAGATTCTCTATCAACATGGCGGTTGCTTTTCTTTTCCATCGTCGATTTATTAAAAGCAATCCGCTAAGTAAATAGTTGCCTATTACGGTTAAACTCCATCAAGGTTATGAGTTATAGATATAACATACTGACCGATTTTTGTGATAGGTGCCTAAATATTTGTTCTAAAGGCCTATCCTTTGTGCTCAGTTAGAGAACTTGCCGTAACAAAGACATGAGCATTTTATGAAATGCAGTTTTTCATAATGCAATGCATTTCAATATGTTTTGTTAAGTAGTGCTTTCAACAGTTGAATCAAACTGGTTTAAAATGGTCCTCTTCTTTCTCATCCAAGTTAGGAATATACTACTATACTAATTCAACTTCTGTCCTCTGTTCATAGTAAATACCGGTTTTAAATGGAAATGTATCCTTCCTCTACATTTCTATGAATAAGTTTACTTAGTCCCTGAATGTTCGATCAAACATTTTGGTCGAAAGACTGAGCTGTACCGTTAAATTAGATAATACTGTTGAAGTTGTAGTCCTGATAACCCCTTGTAAGGGGTTCACACCGCTCACATTAATAGTGCAGGGGTCGGGATCGAATAATAATAACACATCGCTCGAAACCCAACTCCACGCTTTAACGTAGGGACTACTAGGGACATAGATATTTCGCAGCTTCTAAACCAAGGCCGGACCGCAATATCATCATAAATTGGCTCACATGAAGTTGTGTATGAGTAAATTGTTTCCAATGTTAGGCTCCGCCGCACCGGTAACTTTTTAACGTTGTCGAAGCCTTTATTTCGTGGCAGTAAGAACGATTTTCCTAATTCAAGTGTGAGTTGCAAGTACACCGGCTTCGTACTGTGACTAGAGTAACAGGATCTTAGCGCGGGTCTATTGTCTTCAGCTAAATTACTAAATTAATGATAGGGAGTGCATATTAATTACCACAATAACTTCAACATTGTTGTCCATTACAGGGTTTGGGTCCAAATGGCTCGGCAAGAATCGTAAATAAGAGTACAGAAACCATGTCGAGCGGCCTCCGTTACGAATCTTAGCCTTCTCTCGCCGGTGCGACGCAAATATCGAATTCAATTTTTTCCGCAAGTCTGTAATATCGCATTCGAATATCCTAGCCATGTCGGACCAAGCCTCGTACTTGGCGGTCTGCACCCGGTACAGGCCGTGCGTGTTGTCCCACAGCTCGGGCCTCTGCCGGTACTCCTCTACCAAGCGTATCGACAAGTCTCCCGACCAATCTACGTCGGCCATCTTCCCTCTCACTCCCGCACAATGTCAAGGTCGATAACGCACGACGCCGCGAAGCGATCACACCGAATGAGCGCTCTTACTTATACAAACGATTGTAATCTATTTTTAAAATTAAACGAGCGGCGAACACGAATTCGTACACGTTCGCTTGCGCGCGGTGCGAGCGGGGACTGCTGGCGGACGTAGGGGAGCTCGGCTCGGGCTCGCTCGGGCCCGCTCGGGCGCGCTCGTGTGCGCTCGGCCGCTCGCTTGGGATCGAGCGGCTCGGCCGACAGCGACCGTACATAACTATGTAACCAGCGCGCTGTAGTTTGTAACCAAGTGCTACGCCCACCTATCGCCATGACCGTTTTAACCTTTTCTATTTACTTTAAAACTAAGGAAGGAGTGTTATGTTAGCCATATTAGTACTGTTGCTGGTGTGGTTTACGTCCGAGGTCTTTGGTTTGACGGTCAAGCCTACGAACAATAGCTCGCTATTCAAAATATTATTTACTTCAATATGAGAGCGGTAGCTAGCCAGGCAGAAAGGGTGCATTGTACTGAGTGCTGGGTACTGCATATTGGGGTTATTATGGATGTGAATTTGTATATTTTTTTGTTAGTTTAATCCTGTAAGTACCTACCTAAGTAATGTAAGGAATGTAAGTATACCGTCGCTTTTTGTGACAGTAGCTGACACCCACGGTGTAACACATAGCCACAATGAACTACCTATGCGTTAATGACTATACTCGGAATTTTAATTCGATTCCAGATTTGACAATTTCAGTGTTGCAACGTTATGACAAGTACTAAATAGTGACGTTGCGAAATTATTCGATATGGAAATGGAATATTTCCAGATCGATTCTTCTCGTTTATAATTTTACTCTCGTAAACTAAGTACCTATATCAGGAAATTAAATATTTCTGAACCGATAATTTAGTTTTGACGATCAATTAACGATCTGAGACTTTTCTTTTATATTGTGTGTGAAATAAATAAGAAAATGTGATCATGAAGGAACATGACAAATAAAACAGATAGATGTATTATGGTAATAATTTATTTTATAAATTGTCGCCGTCATCGCTATCGCTATCGCTGTCACTTTCTGTAACATTTAGTATAAATGTGTCTGTGATATTGTCAATTAACATATCTAGCCTACTCATTGATTGTTTATCGATTTTTGTGTTCATCACTACACTATTATATGTGGTATCATTATTTCACAAAATGACAGTAGCTAATGTCAAATCTGGAATCGAATTAAAATTCCGAGTATAGTAAGTAGGTGCTTAAAATATTTATATGTGTTATGGTGTTTAACAAAAAGTTAAGTACCTAATACCTCGGATTATAAAAATTTGAAGCTAAAACATTTTTTAAGTTAGAGAACTGAACCTGCAACCTCTCACATTCCGTCAGTAGAACCCTGCGAGTCCTCAGTAGTGCGGTGGAGTGAGGCCTACTGTTCTAATTCCAGCCAGTTTGTGTTTACGACGTCCACGGGAGCGCGGGACGACGGGATCAGTATTCTTTCGCGACCCCTCGTAAAATTTACTACAATAGTTGATCTCCTTTTGTACAATTTAAAACAAAATTTCCAAATAAAACCCTCAGTACTTTTGTAACAAAGAAAGCGGCCATAAAACTTGGTCCATTTAGGGAGACCTATTACTGTGCGATAAATCTTTAAGTTGGGAGTTCTGATTACGTAGGTTGTTGATGTCCAGCGTACGCTGAGCCCCGGCGTTGTTCGGCTGTCAACAGGAGGGTGCTCGCTGGGCGTGTCAAGAGGCCTGGTCGAGTGCTCCCTCGTGGAGAGCAGGCCTAGCGGCGGCCCGGGGAGGGGCGGGGGCCGGGGGGAGTCCTCCACTCAGAGCGTTCGTTCTGTTGTTGGAGGGCAAGCCGTGATTAAATTAATGAAATTCTATTTTCTCCGAGGACACTGTTAATTTTATCGTTATTTATGTTTGCACATAAATCCCGTTTAGTTCGTGTGTAATTAAATGCAAGTTGTGCTCGATCATCGTTTTATCTGGTTACCGGTTTAATGGGCGCTCCTCTGGGGTCGTTACCGGATTAGATACTGGTTGCTAATTGAATTATTAAGTCGTTCATTACTGATGTTTATGAACCGATTCCCATTGCGAGAAATGGTGCGTAAATAGTCGCTTATATTTTCACAAAATGTATCCATTTGTTACGTTCAGAAGTTGAGAACAACATTTCTGAGACAATGTTGTAAAAAAAAATTTATAGAAAGATTAATAATGGTACTTTTCTTATTTTTTTAGTCTTCCGAGCACTCAGTAAAAAATCTTGAAACATCAATTTAATCTCAAAAATACAACCCATAAAAATCTGTTCAAACAAAACAAAAAAGAACTAATGACGCGGAAGAAAATATTTATAACGCAACCTTAATCTGTATTATACAGGGTGTCGAAAAATCAATTTCTTTTCATTTTCCGTGACTGCACCGCCGAGCGGCGCGGCGCGGCGCGGTGCGGCGCGCGGGGAGCGGAAACAGCGCCGCTGCGGATTTCCGAACCATTGTCCAAAACTGTCGTAACTTAAAAACAATATGGGAGAGAACGAAAGATTATGCCAAATACGTAGTGGTGTGTCACTATGTCGATACTTTTTTGTTTTGGTATCGATATGTCTTTGTTGAACAAGATTGCTTCAAAATACATAAACGTCTGTCAGTAATTGTCACTCATCGCAAATGCAGACGAAGCCACATTAAAAAATGGCTTATGTCCTTCCTGGGATCTTACTCCATTCAGTGATGTATCATTTATTTAATTGTTATTGGTATGGATTTCTAGTTAAGAAAATGTTTTATACGTTTGTCTAAATATTTGTTACTAGGTGACTTATTGTACCCAGTTGTTATACAACTAGGAAAAACAGATTATTGTGACATTGTGTTCCTAAATAGAATGGATTCGCCATTCTGTTACGCACAAGAACACAATTCATTAGTCTCTTGTCGCTATGCTGACCACAGGGGAATAAACGGTAAACATACATACAATATCACATGCGAGAACATGAAAATAATATAACGTAACAATCTGTCACTGACTGGACATTGTCCACAGGTGTGACACTGGCGCAGGTGCACCCAAATGAGGGGGATCAAATATTTGCATAATTTGTTATACAACAGCCAACTAATTTAGATAATTGGCACGCAACACGAAACATGGCGTTATTCTCCCATTTTATGGGAATGTTATAAAATTCTTTTGTGATTGTTAAACGTTCGGGTAAGGTCCCTTTTTCCGCCAGATGCGTTAGCTTAAGGTTATCAACATTTTAATCGCGTTTCTTGTGACCATTGTAGGGATTCTAAAACGCAAAATTCATTAACCCAAATTCAAGGCATTTCTGGACTTGATCAACCCGATAACATATCAGGCTTCTGGGAAGAATCTTCCTATTCAAACAGACCTACATGTTTGTTGTAATATGTGTTCTTGTATATTGATTTTGGCGTTATCTCGTACAGATTATGTCCTAAGCTTTTTACTAGGGATTTCTCAAGAGATACGGTAAGTTTGCCGACAGCTCCGAGGCATTACCTAACATGGCTCCACATTTAACGCCACCTACACAAACAAGGTTTAGTGCGAGGATTAGGTGTTGACTTCTGTTTCGTTACATTCCATGCGTATGTATTCTCACTGAAGTTTGCTCGTGTTTATGAATGTTAAAACAGTTTTAATATAAAATCATAAAATCATAAAAATCATAAATATGATTTTATGATTTTAATATATTGCTCGCCTTTGAGGATACACTAGCGTACAATGTTTATTATTAGACTGCATCTTGAGGGTAAATATTTTTAGTTTTAGTTGCTTCACCAGCTTTAGATTTCTGTACAAATCTTTGGCATAGCTTTAAAACTTGCACCAATTCCGCATTTCTGTTTTTAATTTTCCTTTTTAAACTATATCGATATCCCCACTTGGAGTATTGACAGCCGAACGATCAAGGATGCACGACTTATCGTGAAGCCAGAGATTATTCGATGGGGCTCGATCCCTGCCTATCTCCGCTCCCAGCCAACAATGAGACGCATTTGTGACGTAAAATTTACGAGCCTCTTTTACGAGTGCAAAATAGGTGGGACCATTTTACGACCCACCCTGTATAATAAGGGAGCGATCTAGTATATGCAAAGTTTGGAGATAAACAAACGACTTTTGTTGTTCGCGTTAAGTTATGATGTGAACGTGGAATAGGGATTATCAACAAATACATTAGAAATTGTGATAGGGATGTTGTGTGTTTGTGGAGTAATAAAATGTTAGTTTTATAGTTTCACGTCAGGACAGACACGCCTACGGAGTGTTAGCGAGGTGGCCGTTACTTACACACAAAGTAACAGATTCACTTCTTTGTCCTCGATTTATTCCGGTGTGCCGCGAGGGACTGCTTTGTTTGAAGTAACTGTCAACAGATCGACTCATTAGTAATCAAAGGAAGCGCTGTTAAACAACGTTATGCATGGAAATTATAATAATACACACTCAATTCTAAAAAAAATCTTATAATAAAGATTAACTATCACTGTCAAAAAAAACCTTTGTTTCATCCATCAAAAAGCATTCATTTTCTTGCATATACTGCAAAAAAACTAAATTATAGTAGGCGTAGTATAGAAGACATTCGATAAGACCAAGTATTACATTGGCAGCGGCGATGGGGGCTCGGCAGTAAGGTTATTACGTCAATTGTTGGGTGACGGGAGCCGCTCATTTAGCAGCATTCGTTTATTGCACCCATCAGGCAATGGCGTGATGAATTTGTATGGTTAGAGGATAAATCTTTGAGGGTATCTACTCCAAAGATTATATGGGGGCGATGAGTGTACATAAAGTCTACCGCGGCTTTATGTACACTCGTCGTATTCATACATTGCAATGAGGGTTACCTGTAATAAAATAGAGTGTCATCCAATCTCTGTTTTCTTTTGGTGTTTTGCAAGACCCGATATTGTGAAGCAAGATTTATAGATACGAATGAAACCAATTTGTTATCTGTTTTCTTCTTTTGGATTTTAGTTATGTTCTTGCTTATGTTTTCTCTTTGTCACTAAAATAGTAAAACCACTAGTCTGTCAGTTGAAGTCTCAAAAAAACTAGTATAAAAAATATAAGGCTTTAAAGAAGCACATACGCTTGTTTTTAATGGGCTAAAATTATGTCCTGCGATCCCTTTATGTACGACCGACATTCATGCAGACGAATTCACGTCCAAAAGCTAGTTTAAATAATGAGCAGCTGATCCCAGGGCTTGAAATACCGTTAAAAATATGGTATCGTTACCAAATTTAACGTTATATCTGGCACATTTTACCGTTAAATATACGTAACGTTATAATGTACGATAACGTTAATTTTATCGGTATGAGTCAGTTTTGTTACCGGCGCGGCGCGGCGCCGCCACTACCCGCCAAGCCGCGCCCGCGCGGCCTTGGAAAAAAGGGCAACGTTTACCGCTATTTTCACAATAACATTAAAAATACCGGTAATTTTTAACGCTATTTTTAACGTTCTTTTAATGTTATGTTACTAAATAACGCTACCAAATCATACCGATATGCAAGTATCTCTATGGAAATAACGTTACTTACCGGTATTTTTAATGTGAATTGGTAACGTTTTCAAGCCCTGGCTGATCCTCTGAACCATCAACGTCGTGGATCAATCACAAATCCAGTTATTTACGACACCCATAAAACTGCACTAAAAGCTTCTAATGTGCATTAGTACTGTAACAATGCACCGCACGGGATCGAACACAATACTCCTCGGTAATAATATTTAATTATATGGTGTGGCAACACAAAGAGTTGGCGACTGGCAACCCTGGAGCGTTTCGCTTCAAATACTCTGTGGACACGGCTTTAGAGTTCTGTGCCAGATAATAATACTTTATGTAGGTTTTACACATAACTACTTGCATTACATTAAGTGTAATAGTTTGCCTTACTGACTAAGGTAATGACTGATATGTGTTAATGCTTAATGTCGCTTGATCGTACTTGTTTAATAGACAAATTTTTGACTGTTGGTCTAGTGGTCAGTGGCGTGGGTTCGAATCTCATCCAGGACAAATCTTCAAATCAAATCATCAAAAATGATTGTTTGTTGTATGTATATTATATTATGTATCTACCTAATTTGGTCTGTGATGGTCGTGCATTTACTATTGTGTTACTATAATTTATTTCTGACGGTCGACGCTTTAGTAGATAATCTTAATTAGTTTTATTTATAATTCATTTCGTCACCGGTACCAAAATAACTATTACTTAATACCTATATTTCAAGTATATATTTTTCAAAGAAAGTTCCATTAATTTAATCGTAAAATGCATTTCAACACGGTAGCTCAATTTAACATGAATTAATGGCCGGGTGCTAATCACTGATTACCGATCAATGGATTACCGAGATAAGGAATCTTTTGTGATCATGACTTTGATATTTTTGTTTCTATATAAATGTAAACATATCCATACATTTTATTTATTTTGGACGTGCGGAACCTTCAATTCAATTAGCTATCACACTTAACATACACTAAGTACAGTGTATACTTGTATGTTAATATATTTTCGTTAGTATTAGCATTCAGTTCCGCCGATGTAGCCGCTATATATATACTCTGTATGTATGTATGTGTGTGTATGTACCGTAAATATGTTATTGTTGTTTTTTCTCCACATAACTCACGGCTAAGTGGTGTGGAGAGATAAGAGCGAATTTTGCGGCGTTTTATTAAGTGTTAATTAGATTTTTCTTCGACTTTTAATTACTAGGGGTATTCAGAAGAACAAACTTAGCTGTCTTTTGAGTTCTCTCATATGTTCAACAAGCCTTCACCCGCGGCTTCGCCTGCGTGGATGTCGAACATCCAGTCACAATTTTACCCCTTTTGGGGTCAAATTGTCAAAATTCTTTCTTAATAGGTACTCTACTATACTTTTCATAAAGAACAAACATGCTGATATCTATTTCATACAGACAGTAGTAGGTACTCTCTAAAGTCAGTTAGACGCTGAAACACACTTAAACCTTAGTCTATTGGTGTTGCCGCATTTGACAAAGTCTTGGTCATATTATTTTCACGACTTCTAAAAACCATTGCAGGAAAGCTGAAAAAAAACCTAACCCATGGCAACCAGTCACCAATTGAAAATAATCAGCGAATGGTGATCGATGTTTAACGAATATTTATGTATAGTCTATTTAGACTATTATCGTATAGCTATCCCGAATAAGACAGCTAGTAACTCTTGCTGAATTGCTGAAAGTTTTCAAACATATATATAAAACATTTGCTAAGTAAGTACTGTCGAGACTCCGGCTGAAATTACTTTGATGAAAACCTTTTTAGATAAATTGTTTGAATAGACCGATGATGAGATGAAATATAATTAAAATAAGAAAGACTTGACAACCCGTAAGGCTATTTAACGTGTAAAATTCGTTTGATTGCGTTCATAGTTTATCCCGTAGAGGTTCCTCAGACCTTTTCTGGAGTTTCAGTGCAGGGAAATAATAACTACAGACTTCAGTATCTCCGTACGCGAGCTCAGGGCGACTCGTTGTTACACACTACACAGGTAATCCAGTTAGCAGTAAGTCTGGATCAGACTGCACCCCGCGGCTTCCCTTCCTGCATGCATTTTGCGCATTTAATGCTCCTTCATTATGTAAATGTTGGGCTACGTAAGCTCATTTAGAAGTTCAGTTTTAATAAGTCTTCGTGCGAGTTAAGTCGTTTGCAACCTGGTTTTTTTGTGGACTGTTCTAATGTGACCTCTTTGCTTAATTGATTAAATTCATTTTTTAACTAGACTTTAGCTTGAGTGGAAGGTGGATTCCATTTTGTCTGACAAAAGTTAGCAGTGGTAGCAATAGTTCACTACTAGCCATCCGATGCAGGTCCAGCGTACGTCATTCTCCTTAAACTCTCATTAACTCTCATCCAGATTGTATTAGTTTTGATGTCTACCTACATGGTTTTCCCTTTTTCCTACTTATAAACAACTTTTATGTATAAATATGTACCTCTAACCTGAAATCGTAGCTAATCAATAGCTCGTTAACTCCTGAAAGGAACTTTTACAACAATTCTTCATAAAACTTCAACAAAGTTTACTCTGTGCCTAAACTGTGATTCAAATTTCCTCTTGCTAAAGAGTTCAACCTAACCTTGTAATGTAACAAAAACTCGGCTGACAGAGAGAGAGGCCACCATTGTTACAGCCTTACTCTTCACTCTGCAGCTACACGAGTTGGTAACAACAGTTTTTTCTCCAAACTAGATTGAATAACAACTTTTTGTCCGCCATTACTGTCGCTAAGTGAAGATGAGGGGGCCGCGCGGGGCGGGGCGGGGGAGTGGAGGAGCTGAGGAGAGGGGGCAGGGGGGGGTGGTAGTGAGATGCGTGCGCGCAGTTCTGCAAAATATTGACTCAATCCTTTAGCGCAGTGTTTCGGTGCACAGTTTTGACAGAGTTCCAGAGTTCTGTTGTTTTAGAAACATATGTTACTGTTTTAACACTTTATAGCTACTTAGTTAAGTAGCCGTGGCCACAGTGTTGTAAACACACCTTTTTCATGTAAAGATAAATGAAGCTTGTGGTAATATTATTAAAGTATCGTCGTGTAACCACAGATCATGTTGAGGTCAACGAATTCAGTATTTGAGTACTTCATTGGGGCGTAGGCTTTCGTATTTTTTGCTGGCTATGAGTCCACATTGCGGTTTGTTGAAGAGAATATACGTATTGAAAAACTCAGTATGAGACCTCACAATTATTAAACTTTTCAACAGAGCTCTTTCACGATTTCTTTTACAATACTTTGTTGCTAACTCATGATATAATGAAACCTATACATTAAAGTAGAACTATTATAAACTTTTTGCAAGACAACCGAATCAAAAAATAACAATTTGTTATACTTAATACTTATATTTCGTTTTTCAAACGTGACCTTAATGAAACTAGACCTACAACATGGCGTATTGTATCGACTTGTAAATTAACATAAATTAATTGCTACATTCGTATTTAATTGATGTGTAGGAGGCCGGTCAAGCGTGAACTGTGGAAAAAAATGGATGTAAACGTCATTGTGCCTTTGAGTTTAAACCTAGATTTTTAATAATACGGGACCTTTTGTTAATAGTCGGTGAAGTTTCTCGTGAGTGGAACCTATTAGTTTTGTGTTAAACTGTAAAATGTTTAAAAATAAATCAGCCAAGCGCGAGCCGGAGTCACACGCAAAGGTTTTTGTTCTTATAGGTTTATGGGTTTTTCAGTAATATAAGTCAGTTAAGAACGATCTTTTTTTTTCTAAGTTATAAACTAAGGATTTTTGAAGTAAAGAGAGGAACAACATCGAACAGACAGACACACTAGTTATTCTAAAAGAGTTCCTCCGTTTCTCCTTAAACTATAACTTATTCAGAAATCCCGAAAACTAACTATTGTTCCAATATACTAGTGTACTGATAATCGCATATGTAACGTCCTAATTTTTATACAAGTATTAGTTGACGTCAATAGCCATGTGCAAATGATGTGGGTACCTATCGCAGGTCTATTTCAGCAACAATGCAGCTCTTAGAACATCAAGTTTACTTCGAAATTAGCATCACAGTGATAACAACTCTAATTTAGCATATTTATATTAAAGGCAACAAAGGAAAACCAACTAAAACTAGCAAACGCACGTCAACATGCCTGAACTGGTTGTTTCAGGTTAACAAACTAGGGGTTATTTCGACTGTGGAATAATTTTGACCATAGAAACAACAGAATAACAGAGAAAGTACAGTGCTTGCTATGTAGTTCTCTTTCAATAGTTTTCATAGGTACAGTTAAAATAGTCACGTCTACCCCTTTGAATAATATTCATAGTACCAGTGCCAGTCATCTTGAGCATTGTTCTTTGTTATTCATTTCAAGCGACTCGTTGTTTAGTTAGTAATCGTTTGACTAAGTCCCTGAAAAACGAAAAAGGCAACATTACAACATCTCTCTTTGCAGAGTTCCGTATTTGAAGCTTGCCTACGAAGACCCTATGGCCTTCGCTTTCCGCCTCTCTATCTCTCTCTAGATCTAGCCCATACCTGACGAATCGTAAGATCGAAATTTTAAATTTTGAAAGAATTTATACAGACATTACTATTTGTCCCTGGAATGACAACGCATCTGCGAGGACTCTAGTATTGCAGCAGATGTGTATATTCGGCTGTGACTACTTAACATCAAGTGTGCCAACAATGTATATACGGTCGTAGTTATAAAAAAATATCGCTATGTCGTTATAACAATTACAAATATTCTTTATCGAAGTAATGGAAATAGTTTTCTATAATAAGTTTCCCTTTCGGTACATTGAACTGTATAACGGGATAGTAATGTCACATTTATTTAATGTATAATAAATAAGTTTAAAGTAATTAATTAGTTATTGAGATATTGGAAATTGACATTTGCATTCTCGGAATCAGCATTCGCTGGTTATTAAAATGTTTATTTAGTTCGTCCATTATGTCATGACTAACCTTTTGAAGGGTATTGTAAAACAGTTACCGATAGCTTTTATTATGTATTTAATACATTTATTAGTATATCAACAGTTTCCATACTTATTTAAGGAAATAACAAGTATATAAATGGTTGATTCATACTTTTATGGTTACCTAATGGTTTGTGGCTGAGTATGGCCTTTATTTAATTTTGATTCATCAATTAATAGGACAATAAAATTGACAGGGCAATGCTTGAAGTTCCTCTGCAAGATTGAATCAGATATGAAATATATACAGAACAACTTACGACATAGATAAAACCTGACTTTTGCCAGAATTAAGTGGAAATGGCCCCCCATTGCCAGTTGGAAATGGCGGTGAGCTGTCGGTGAGGCACGGGATGGTCCGGAAATCCGCTTAGTGAGGATTCAGATTCTGTTACTGTGGTACACCTTGGATTAAAGTTCTGGCGATTGTGTCTCGGTTGAGATGACGATAAAGTGGACATCAATGGTAGCAATTTGTATGGTAATCACCAGGTTTTTTTGAAAACCGAACTTTAAATAGTTTTTACTAAGCGCAAAAATGGACTGCTGAACGTTTTAGCAGTTCAAAAGTTAAAAATATCCAATGTGGGCGGCGTCCTTCTCCTTGAACTAGTGGAAATCTAGGAATGTTCTGAATTACATTGAATTTATCACATTGGTACTTTGGTACCTATTCAGGTTTCGAACAGGCAACCTGGCACTTATAGAGCTCCAGGTAAAAAATTAGGTGCCGTCATTATTTCTTTGTTCAATATCAACCCACGTGTAGGCGGCTTTGTTCTAACAACTAATTATGGTACGTTTCCATGTTAAAGACTTCAAATAGGTGAGTCATGTTACGTGCAATTATATTTGTTGCGTGCAATAATTTCCGTTACTCTAGGAATGCAACTATGCGATGCAACGGCACCCTTGAAAAACTACTGAAGGCCATTTTTAATTTAAATGGAAAAATATTAGTTTCAAGTATGTAGTGTTTTTGCGACCGCATTAGTGGTTAGTGTAGTCACTAAGCATGGGCCTTCAATATCATGAATCAAAACCTAACTGGGTTTTCTGGAGTCCCTGAGCCATTAACCTTATTCTATTAAAATGTGTCTGTTTTTTATGCTGACTAATATTACCTAGTTTTAAATATCGTGATTAAAGTGTTAAAGAGATTAATGTGTAAAGAGCCCCACCCTTGTAGTAACCGGGCAAGTACAAATGAAACTTTCTTCCTTCAGTGTTTGTCTTGGACATCACAGACGTTCGCATTGGTAAAAAACCTGAATTTATAAATATATCACCAATCCGACTTGGGCAAATGTGGTGATCAATGTTCGTGCCTTTTCGGTATAAGACGTCTTTGCTGCACAGTAGGACAAATAGAACGCATTTTTTTCGTTTAATAGTGGTTTTATATTTCTTTAATTCTAATTACAATTTCATGTTTTCCTTACTAAGTTTCCAACAAAAAACATTATAAAGATAAAATAATCAATTTGTGTTTTGTCTTTCGAAAGTAGATGATTCAGAATTATATCACTGGTTATACCACAGTAAAATTTACTGTAATGGGTTGGTGTTTTTCCGTGAAATATTTCAGAATGTCTCCGTTTGAACCGGCTATCATTATCCTGTGAGCGACTGTTTTTTCTGGAAGTGGATAACAGTTATTTTCCTTTGTAAGTACAAGATGTGCTTATAAAGAACTACTAGGTAGCTGTACTAGGTAGCTCCTAATGAGCTTCTATTTATTTGTTAGGTGAATTTCATATTCTCAGAAATCTCTTCCATATGGTTTTACATATTTTTTGTTGTTTACGCAATTCGTCTGCCTGTCAGACGTAATCTCCAAATGTTGGCATCGGCGAGAGGTTCCCGACATTACCGCGTATTGTCTAACATTGCGGAGCGATGGACGATGTTCGCACCAGTTCTTGGAATCAATCTAATTTTAGCTTATTTTTTGTTGTCGGTCAAAGAGGGCTTCCAGATTCACGCTCACTGAATTGATGAAAGCAGGGAAAGTAAATCAACAACAGAATAGTTAATAAAATAGTTGTAGACGCTTTATATGTCGTTGTCGTGGCTCAGTGGTCCGTTTACTTTGTGCTCTTTTGTGGTTATTTAATTCGTGCGTCCTCTAAATGAGAAAAGAGGCAATTGCCCTGTAATGGGTCGATAGTAGGCCGGTTTTCTATTTTATATAGATATCATTTGTAATGTCACATTGACGCTAACAAAGCTTTCAAATCGAAACAACAGAAACAGATTACAACCACCGGTACCACTAACTATAAATATTTCCTCACGACCTCAGGGAAACCTCTCACGTCGACCGCATCTGGCTTCAGTCGGCCACTTGTTCAAACATTTCCCGTTGTTTCGCAACAACCAACAACAGTAAGGCACGGGAACGGGACGTCATCAAACTTGGAAACAGCCCTGTTTAGTCCTGTTCTAGCCTGTTACTCACAAGCCGGCACAGATGGCCAACAACATGTTTTCCTATTAACATCTTGTTTTCGTAAGTCGCTACGTCATTATGAATAAGTCTACTGTGTGCCTCCCGTGGCCAGTTATAAGAATTAATATTTTAATGTGCGTCATTATTATAGTCGTAAAGTTTTTGTAATAAGTGGATGAACAGGTTGTTGGAATATTTTTAGCTTCTGAGTTTGTGAGTGATGAGAGTTAGGTTTTCGTCTTTGACAATGAAGCATCTTCTGTCAATCTCACTTCACACATTCAAGTATAGAAAAAGGCTGGCTTTTATCTTGGCCAGAGGCTTAGCATTGCCATCCAACGTGGCAATGCTGCCAGCCTCTTGGACACTTTACTGGTTGACAGCGATGCGGAGGAGTTTTTTGATGCCATTTTATTTTAATTCTAGTGTTTTTAATTTAGTTTTAGTTTGTAAATGTTGTGTATTTGAGTCATCAGTATAGAATACGTCATTGTCGTATTGAGTAGGAAAGTAAAAATATCAAAGACACTTTTAAAAATAAAATATTGTTCTGCCCTGAAAAAGGCTAACAAATATATAAGAAGATGGCTGATCAATAAATAGAAATAGTAGAATCTACATGAACACGACAAATGAATACGCGATGAACGCTTGTGCGACAGAACTGTACTGCGACCCAACAATTAATGCCGGGGTTGTGGAATAGTTCCAATAGTTACCGCGGCCCCGGAACCTAAAGAACAACCGAAAGAACATGGGCAGTTTTAGTCAGTAAAAGACTGACACTCCCTCCTGCCCCTTCCAAGGCGGGAGAAGTCATTTGTAAATAATCCAGAATAAAAAACCAACAATTGAAAATATAGTAATATAAAAAAATTTAGTCGATAAGTCAGTTTTGTGAAGATATACACAGTACACAAACACACAGTTTGGAGATAGCAATGATTGAACTAAAAGTGTAAAAGTGATTCACATTAAATACGAATTAGAATAATGTTAACTCATTTGTAAATAAGTACTAATAGGATGGCCTTCAGAAACAGTTAATTAGTGATGCTAGTCGCCACGTGTATCAATAAAATAATACAATATGT
Organism: Athetis lepigone; assembly: GCA_033675125.1. Lineage (NCBI taxonomy): Eukaryota > Metazoa > Arthropoda > Insecta > Lepidoptera > Noctuidae > Athetis > Athetis lepigone. The sequence continues at coordinate 19,124,916 of CM066224.1, forward strand.
AAATGAGTGTACTACGATGCAGTATTAACACTAGATAGTGTAATCCGTGACCTCTGGGAGCTCGCGCCAGACCACAGATAAGCTGGCACGCTTCTGATAGCAGGCTGCAATCGCTCCTAGAACGTAGTCATGTACCAATTAATTGTAGAACATGATGACTACTAGGACAATGTATAGATATGTTAAAAATACCGTAGGCATTTGAGAACTGATCGTAGGTAGGAGGAAGGAGGTAGGAGGTTGTTTAGCACCAACCTCAGCTAAATTTAGAGACGACATGGATGCATGGCATACCAAAATTGAACCTAGAACTAAAAAAATGATCTGCCAAACAAAATGAAATAGCTAAATCTCAAAGAAATCATGGCTTAATAAGCTGGTATCATTATAAATCGAATGGTGACATGGAACGAGTCGTGATGATTGACTGGGTCGCCGCGGGTCAGGCGGCGCACATCCTCGACCGGTTGCATCAGCCGCGTCACACATCCGTTTCGGTCCACGAGCCAATAATTCATCCGATGTTATTTAATAAGACCTTGATGATTAGCGAATGTGATTTAACTGTCCTTCTGACGTAGCAGCACATTATCGTCAGATAGAAACCTTCAAAACCTTTTACTCCAAATGAATCCTTTGTAGACTCACCGACTTCTTAAGTGTGAACTCCCTAAGAACATTTTTTTTAAACAAGGTTCCAGTGTGGGACTTGGGACACGCTAAATCGTTTCGAGATAAGAAACTGGAAGCCAGTCTGTAACCAGGGAGTCAGGAAGTTAGATTTCCCTCAACGACACTACAGAGCAAGACAAACTTACTAATCTAGAAACTGATAAGAAGTATGATTCAATAGGTCAACACGGATTACTAGATCAGCAAGAATCTCGATCACCCTGTAACCGGTTGTATTGCATCAGCTGCTCACTACATAACACACCCACTCGGTGAATAGCGATCAACACGTGTCACTTAAGTGGCCAAAATTTTTCAAGGAATCTATAATATTTTTTGTTAGATAAGTTGCAGCCTTTCCTAGTTGTTACTGGTTCTAACTGCTGTAAAGCAAGTCTATGTTCAAAAAGTGCTTTAAATTAGGGGTTATCGTGTTAGCAATGAACCGTAGTTTCAATAGGTCATCTTAAACCGAGCTATTAGTTGCAGAGCACAGTACGTCCGTCCGTACATGGCGGATAATTGCCCATCCACGTGCAGGATGCACGCTGGTGCTATTTTTAGCGTCGTATGGGGGGCTGAACGTGAGCACTCGAGGATTACACACATTTCTACTATTGCTACTGTGTTCGCGCTTCTTGTGGGCATTTATCTAAAAATAATCACCGGCCAGGACCTGTTCATGTTCTACGTGATGACCCTCTATGTTCTTGGCACACTCCATGTCCACTCCATGTTGTGATGATAATTTCGAACTGTTTACCAGATATTAAGGAATTCAGAAGGCCATAAAATGAACTAATCGCTCCTCTGTCTACCCACGCAGCGTGTTATATCTCAGAAATACCGCTAGCACCGCATATCCGCTATTTATTTGCTGTTGTCGATAATATTGTTTGGAGCGCGTTTACAAAACATACGCATGCGCGTCCGTCGGCGAACATTCTCACGGAATATGTGCTTAGTGACGTCACGATGATATGCTGGGCTGTTGCTAGGCGCTGCTGGGAAGGAATAAGTTAGCATCGCGCACCCAAAGGTGACTGCAGGGAAAATAAGGGCCAATTAAAGGACTGATTCCTAGACAAGTAAGCGTTACTTACTCAGTTTGTACTTCCCCTTAGTTCTGTTGCAGCCTCTGGTATTCGTAGTTTGACAAATGTGCTGCAGTTACAAAAATAATGTTTAAACAAGGAAGAAATACTGGTTCGATGTACCTACATATTACTGTGTATCAATTGACTTAAGCTGTAGCTTCTTTGTCAACTGTGTTCACCAGGAAAATAGGGGCACATAAATCAGAATTGGTATGTTCGATGTTTATACAGTTAGCATGGCTAGCCGAATGTCCGGCTGCACTCTTAAATAGATAAATATTGTTGTTGAATACAGCCATATTAGGTAAATCCTTTTTCATAAGAATCATAAGACTTTAAAAACTCAGAAAATATTAGTCAACAGATTACGTGTTATTGAACTCTCTTGATCTTGATTCAATAAAGTGACGTAATTTGAACACACCTTACACTACACACGCACTACACTCTTATCATAGAAGCATAAGGTTGACAATCGTTTCAATTAGTGAGGTAGATATCTTTTATTTTACAGAAGGATTTTCAGCTTTGTTTGTCACGTGGTAAAGTTGAAATTGGTCTGTGTGTAAGGTTATATGGTGTTTATCAGTTGTACACAAAACAGACACTGATGGATAATTTTTGGTCTTTTAAAAAAACATGTTTTCGACTTAATTGTTTTATGATAATGAGTTTAAGGTGAAAATATTAATCTTCAGCAAGAGTACACAATAATGTTGACATTATTATGTGTCTAGATTTTCTGAAGTGATGAGTTCCATGAACAATTTTATTTGATTAAGTTTTTTATTGATGGATACTTTACTGTAAGTGGAACATCGTGACTTTATAGACCATTTCTATGAAGTCAGTAATGATTTTAGACCCGCCAACGATAAATTTGTTCGGTGGTTCTTTGTTAAAAATAAACTGTTTTTTTTTTGTTCATTAGGCTGGGACACGTTAGTATGGGACGATCAGTTGGACATGTATTTATTAAATCTGGATGATCTAGATTGCTATTATGGATGGATGGATGAGTGGAAATGAAGGTTTGTTGCACAAAAAAAAATCAACGGATTTTGATAAATATATATAGTTTTACTAACTTCTTCCGTCGCTTCGCCTGTGTGAATGTCGAGAACTCGAGACAAACATTATTAGTTGGAACTTCAAAATATCCCGTCTTCGTGAATACTCGTAAATACTACTTACTCTTCACAAAGAACATAGGTACTCTTCGAGTTTCATGTCTGGCCTGTTGGTCTAGTGGTCAGTGAGTGACCCTGGCTGCTAAGCCAGAGGTCGTGGGTTCGATTCCCAACCAGGACAAACTTTGTGTGATGAGCATAATTGTTTGTTCTGTGTCTGGGTGTTATTTATCTATAATATGTATGTATTTAAAAATTATATAAGTATGTATATCAGTAAGTTGTCTGATTACCATAACACAAGCTCTGCTTAGCTTGGGATCAGATGGCCGTGTGTAAGATGTCCCAGGATATTTATTTATTTATTATTTATTTATGTCACTAGAATCATTTTATTTGCATAAAACAAGTAATTAACCAAAATATTGCGTAATATGTGTGTGAAACTGAGGAAACACAACGAGGAACGACGCGGGAGAAACCAGGGGAAGCCGCTAGTCATTATTAAAACTATGATGAAACGCATAATGTTCAGTATTTCTACATGACCATAATAAAGGACTATACCTTCGCTACCTAAAGATCGTTATCCAAGTAGCCATCTCATAAACAATATCAGTAATAGGTAGGTGTGTCGTTTCTTCATTTGCAATTCAGATAGCCGTGTTGTTATTGTATTATTAGCATTTTAAATATTATATTATACTCATCCGGAATATTTTATGAGTACCCAGTAACCTGAACCTTTGGAAAACAATGTATTAGGTATTGATGAATTTAAAAATAACCTTCATCTGCTTATACCTAATTATTGGGGTAGGCTCTACCTTGCCAGAAGCAAAAGCTTTTCTGAAGTATACTTTGGAGTTTCGAGTTGTGGTTTTTATTCCATTTCAACTTGTAATCTTCTAGAGGCAACCTTGTAAGACCACTTCTTCTCATTTAGAGAAGAAGCTAGTGTGCCACAACCACAACCCGTCTGCCAACTGCAGCAAACCTTTAAAAAAATTAAATAATCAAGAAACCCAACTGCAAATTCGAAAGTTGGTGACAATTAAATAAAACAGAAACAAAGCCACTGACTTCCAAAATTGCAGTTGGTTTTTTTTTATATTTAATTATATTTTTTGTGTCACTCCCACTGTCTCAACTGAGATGAATTCAAAGACACCTCATATGTCGAACCCCCTTAATTAATTAAACGGTTTAGGCTATAGAGCATTCCATATAATGAGACATACATAAAAACACACATAAGTACGCTGGAAAAACATAACCAGTCGGGTAAAAACTTAAGTGAAATGAATTTGAGCAGTCCTTTCCATCCTTAGGTAGGCTGGCTCCAATAAAACAAGAAAAAAAACGTTAATAGATTCAGAGCATCACGTGACACAATAAAAATCGACGGTTTGACATACTAACAAAAAACCGGCTGCTACGGCTACAACACACGATAATAAAATAATGAGATTAAGCAGAAAAAACAAAAAACTCGTTTTCTTTTAAATTTGTTTTCCATTCATTTAAAATAAATGAATTCTATAATAAAACAAAAAAAAGCCTTAAGTGCCTATTTTAAGTTTTTTTTTTTTAAATAAATATGTAGGTCAACATATAAAACCATTATTTATTTACCTGTAAAGAAATACAAATTAAGTAGTATGTGAAAAGTTCAACATTCTGCCAATTACTTTTCATAAGATACATATCTCTGACACACAGGACGAATTGACAGACAGAGAAGTCAGTAATAAGGCCCTGTTGGTACCCCCAACCCTAAATAAATTATACAAAGTTAAAACATTTAAGTGTACCTAACTTCTCCTAACAACAAATACCTACCGCAAGTTTTAAATTTATCGGCCTTCAATACCTGAAAAAGAGCAAATAGACACCTACTCATGTTTATTGAGCAGTAGGTGTGGTCAATGCCCATGTAGTATCACAATTCACAATACATGACGAAACATCCAGCAAGCAGTCGCCAGTAGCTGACGCAATACAGCTCAGCCCCCCGTCACACACTTGCGGAAAATTTGTGCTCCGAGGAAAACACGGAACTTCTATGTCGATAAATATTATTTTAACTTTGCTTTTATTTCTATGAGCTATTTGGAATCTGTTTGTTTTTGTATGATGTTGGAATCCGGTCGTTTATGAGTGTTAGGAAATCTCTGCCTTTGGGTTTGTACGAGTCAATCAAGTGATTGATATTTTGTGTTATTGTTACCTGGTTGCGAAAAAATGAGAAAAGGAGATGTATTCCAGGTTTATGAGTTGAATCAACAGGGTCTCCTGCAATCACGCCCGTCAGCCTGGATGTCACCGCAGTTTTGAGGAGATTTTAGGCTATTAACCAAGAGTAGTCAAAGGCGCTTTCGACCACTTCTAGGTGGATTTTTTGCATAAAAATGTCAGTACCTAAGAAAGTTGAAGTGTCCCACAGTTGGATCCTTTGATGAAGACTCATCATCGCGCATGCGCACCCGGGTTGGCTCTGTAAATTCGTTGCGGGACGTTATGTGGGCATCGCTAACTAGCGGATATTTATTTACCTTTTTTATAACCTTTACTCCATCAGAGCTCCCAATCCGACTTCACCAGGACTTTTTACATAATAACACTCCTGAACCGCTCCAGTAGTAATAGCCTAGTTCATTGTATTGATGAAGGTATAATTAAGAGTGATTAAGACTAAGTAACAATTGTAATAAACGTATCGTCTGCTCCGCGGCCGACCTGTGCGATCTGTTAATTGACCACTGTTACATAACGCGCTTCCATTGACTCCATCTTGATTAACGTGTCGTTAACACGTCGTTTGAGATCATTAGATTATCAAATAAGACCTGTTAGCTGTAGGTTAGCTAACTGTCAAGAAAGTTCAACTGTCTCCATACAAGACCGTTGATCCCAGAAGTAACACTTTCTATCGATTCTCCGTTGATGAAGAGTTAAAAGGGTGGTAGCTCGATTCTGCTTGACATGAAAAAATACTATCATATCATAGAATAGTCGGGATCTGTTTCCATCGATTGGTAACGCAACACCAACGTTTATGGTACTTATACATATTTAGTAAATCGGTTTGTTTCCAAGAAACTCCGCCATGCGCTCCATTTGGCCAACAAACTAAAACCCATTACCACTAATATCCATTTCACACTTAGAGCTACAACAAAATACACAATTTCTCCAATGAAAACTACAATTTCACGTAATATTACGAGTCATTAGCTAGGCGTGTCGGCTCTATAAGCACGCGAGCGCTTGGCCCGAACCGCTCCGAACCGCTCCGAACCGGCCCGGACCGGTTCCAGACCGGTCCCATCCAGTTCGTCCCACAATCGGTCGTGATAAGTGGAATGAGTTCGTTTCACTGCCGCCCGCCTGATAACTTCGCTTACATTATGGAGATCAGAGTAGGTATGGTACTTGCATCAACATGCTGATAGAAGTGTCGTTGGCATCGCAATCGTGCTTTTATATCCATCACATAGATAGGTACTAGTGTAATGAACAAAGACGACCAGACCACAACAACCCTTATAATCGATTAAAGTATCCAAACAAAAGCACCAGTTCAGTGGAAATTGATAAAAAAGACAAAACTAAAACCCCCAAAAATAAATTAAAATGATGAAACCATTTTTCAAAAGCAAACTCCACCGTGGCACCGGTGACAACTTCGGAACAGTTTCTCCAAAGCATCAAGAAAGGTGGAAGGACGTCACACAATCACTGGCTATTATGAAAAATGAATGGCTTTGTCTTCACGTCCAGCTGAAAGTAATTAATTACTTTGGAGCTAATAACGTAATGGCTCATTAAGTTTGGTGAGGCTTCTTTTAATTTTTCGGAGAGCGACGAAAATCATCTCTCTCTTAATTAAGTCTTGGTGTCACAAAAAGTGAGTTGTAATCATTGTTTCCAGGAGGTTAAATGAGCTGTCTTTAGTTATAAAAACTTTATTGAACCCACTGCTACATTAGAGAAATCACTATTAGGGAAAGCAAAAACATTCGAAATACATAGGTACTCACAGTTCACAACACTTGTCAATACCAATACAAAAAGTGGTATTTTCCCCGACGAAGCAAGAAGAGCTGTTATCAAAAAACTTGGGGTATCCGGGTATCCCGTGGCAACACATTTGACGCAAAAAATCCATACCTACCTGGTTTGTATCAAAAGCTGTACACAGTGGGATAGCCTAGCAACAGCGCCGGGCTAAACAAAGACCCATTCAATGAATAGAATTAGCCAATGCTGTGAGAACGTGTGGCCGTTGACCTGGCCTCGCCGAGCCGCCATGGCTTTCAATTGTTACAGAACATAATTATAAGAAATCTATTTACATTAGATCATCGGAGTTATTATCTCGGGCTCATCATGACTTCAATTACAGGTAATCGTAGTTTTTCAGAGTTCATTTCATCAATTTTGCCAAAATGCTTCTTTGTGTGTAATAACGTATTTTAGTAGTGTCTTCTTATAACAAAGTTACAAGACAATTTGTTAGAGGAAACAATAAAACCTGTGTTAGTAGCAACACATTAAACGTCCCTGTATAGACTTCCTAATCACCAGGCGATGCGAGTTGGTAGGAAGTGCAGCTCGCGGACGGAACAGTTGCACACTGTGCACACACACACACTCCCATAAACGCACACATTCACTGCCGACTGACTGTTAAGAGGAAGCTAGTCGTGAAATTTTATCTGATGCTAAATTTGCGAAGACTGAGCTAACTGATTATGTCATGATGGCTTAATAATTAAGGCTCCCGCCGCTCATGTAAAAGGTTGTGGGTTCGAATCTGGGCTAGTACCAATGTGACTTTATCAATTCATTTATAATTTTTAAAGTTTATCTTGGACGTCCTTGATACTCCATGCCTCGGACAGCAAGGAAAGCCGTTGGTCACTGTGGTCATTCATTGAACTTTGACAGTTACTGGGTTGTGGAAGTGTGATAGACAGTCGCTTCACGTAAAACACTTGTATCGTTTCAGTTGATTTTAAAATTATCAGTAATCGATTTAGAACCTGGCCGCTTGACATGACCCCATGACTCCTTCTACCCCGGGATCCGTCGTTGTACCTAGACCTGAACCCTAACCATTGTGTACCTCTTTTACTGCATGAACATCTGATACAAACCCTATCAAAGAGAAAAGAAGATTCCATGCATGCTGCAGGTGAGCAAATGCATAAACCTGGTAGGTAGATAATACCACGAGATTAGGGGAACTAAAGAAGCAATTTCTAGAATAAACGTAACAACCCAATCATGGCTGAACACGTGTTTATAAAAAATATAAAGTAAATAAAACGGAGCTTGTCCTTATCGCGTGCGCTTACGCACCGCAGCCACAATGTCTGTGTCGGCTGCTAGCATCAAATATAACGTACAGAAGGGCTATTTAGATTTACTATTATAAATGATAGACACAATTACGTTGGAATGTGACCAATAGGACCTGGCGGGGTTCGTAGTCTTTACCTTAAATCTAGCCCAATATCAGGTTGATTCTATTGCATTGCTTCTTGACTTAGATGGGGTAAAAAATAGGAAGAGAGAGAGAAGAATTGGTCTGACAGATGAACTATTTTTCTCATAGTTAACATGACCTATAATGTCATTAAAACACTGTATATCAGTTGTCTGGTTACCATAACACAAGCTCTAAGCAGAGCTTAACTTGGGATCAGATGACCGTGTGTGAGTTGTCCTAGTATATTTATTTATTTATTATTTATTTACTTTGTCTAGTCATTATTATTTGTATCGTTCGATGATTGTAGAAGTGGATCCTCTGTTGTTCCATTTATTAGTGTTTGCCAATGATCTAGCGTCGCCATTGTCCTTGCGAGCGCGCTGCGGTTAACCAACAATATAGAATATTATAGAGTATTGTGTTATGACTACCTTCTGGCGATAATACCATAATCTGATGATGATAAATCGCTTGTTTGTTACACTAATTATTGGGCCTTAGTGGTTACTGTACTGATAATAAAATGTGATTTATTGCTACATGCGGTCTATCATGTACTTGCAGCAATGCAACAAAGAGAGTGGTATGCCAGTGTAGAGGAAAATTGGATCAACCCACATCGCTGATCTCGATTGATAGATGATTTCGTAACCAAGGATGAATTGTCACCTCGTTTCATACACATCAATTTAACCCTCATATGTGTACTATTCGTTTTATCGCATATAAGTAAAATGGCAGAAATTCTTGACATTCTACAGGACACTAACCTGTCGTCGCTTACACACTGGAAACTAATCTAGATGCCAAGGCTGAGTTGATTTATGATCAAGTCGATCTAAATAACAAAGGTTACGACCCTAAAGCTAATGGTATCAAATAATTGCATATTAAAGCCAAAAACTTAGTACACCACACAATCACTTAATATCCCTGACCGATTTAACAAAATTACAAACATTAGGCGCCAAATTACTAAAGTGCATATTAATAAACTTGTAGTCATGCAGGTTTATAAGTACAGCTTTGTAGCCGAAAAGTCTAAATATTTAGATTCTGATCATAATTCGCTTTACAAACCACATACAGGTTGATGTATACCTAATATATGAAATTCTGCAGTTGAAAGGCACCTACAGTCACTCGAAGAACTTTCAATTCAGCATTTATCGGGAGGGGTGCTCTCTCGGTGTCGGGTTTGCCCTCTGGCAAATCTTTTAAGACATTTTTGCACATAAAGTTCTTTAGTCCTTCGTCGACAATCGGTATCTAAGTAAAAAGCATCTAAAGTCCAAACTCCACTTAAACTTCCCTTATATTTGGAGCCCTTCTTTTGAAAACAGACAATTTTGCAACATTAATGAGACTTCAAAGTATTCAAGCTGTTTCTCTAACAATTGTTCAGTGCGTATCTTTGCAACTTCCAAACTTTGAAGTCCATCAACACAAACAACTTAACGGAGACTTCCACTGACATTTTGTTTACTCAGAAAACGGAACCAAGCTGTTTTTTACGACATTTTCCCTTTTCTTTTAGTATCAGCTTAGCGGAGTCGGCTTACGCACAATCCACGCTGCCAAATGAACAGACACCCGCACCACTTTATGTAGATTAGATATTTGTTTACCGAACTTGTTTATTTTTTATATTAATGAACGGAGTAAACAAGTTATCACGTGTCAAGTTTCATTGCGTTATTTTTACGATATTTCAGATAAAAATATCCTCAGTAAAATGTTGGAAACATGGAAATGTGGTGCCAGATTGGCGACGGAATAATCGTTGGCTCCGTATCTTGAGAGCTTTGTAGTGGACCAAAGTGACCCTTTCATAAAGATTAAGTTTCACAAGTTACAATGTTTAGGGTAAATGGCATTCATTATACGTAAATTAAAAGGTTAGTAAAAATGTAGTTATTATCTTGAATCTTATTTTGTGTACGGTCTCGTTTGCATTGTAGGTACCTATGGTTAATTTAGCTGACATGCTGCAAACACATGCATATTGCCAAATTATAATGTAAATTGATACCATCATCATCATCAATCATAATTATCCAACTCACACACAGTAGAACCACGACCGTCTCGCATTTGTTTCAATACAACCGAACAATGTGTTCTAAAAAATCACGAACCATTGTCGTGATAAATGATAAAGAATATTTGCTATCCATTAATGTATTGTCTTATCGACATTCAAATCTTATCTTTAATTCAACAAAACAAAACAATCAGCCACAGTAGATACCTAAGTACATGAATTCATTCAATTGCAAGTATTGATAAAAGCGTTCCGCCGTCCTGCCGACACCATCTTTCATTCAATAATCGTGTTATCACCTCCCATAGCAACAAATGATTTGGATTTTTCCTCAACATCAAAAGTACAATCAAAGGAAATAGGGCATGAACCCGAAGTGTTGATTGGTCTTATTCAAGGATACTGTCGCCAATAAAATGGAAAAGTATGAAGCCTGAGCAATGAATCGGAAGCCATGAAGCTAGTATCGCGCGATCGGTCGCCGAGGGAAACAGTCGCGGAGAGAAAGCGAGATCACATCGAGATGAATAAAGTGCGTGTTGATTTAGGTGAACGGCATCGTAAACATGTTTACATTGTGCTGTGCCGGCTGCTGCCGCTTGCTGTGGCAGATCAATTTGCCGTCGCGGCAATAAAGGAAGTTGTTCACTAAACTTTGTTTTGTTCCGCGCGCACATTTTAGGGGAATTGTCTGATAAATGTTCGCTGGATTGGATTGTTTTATTTTAGTCATAAGGTTTACTGCCTACTGTGTCGCTGTGAACGCGTACAGTTAATTCAGTAGTCAATCCTTATTGCTGCCATGAATAGTTACATGTTTTCGTGCTGTACATTTTCATAAAATTACATTGTTGTTTCATTTCTCTGGTTTTGATGTCAAGCACTGTACTTTATTGCCTTAGAAATGCGACCGATTTTCTAACTCAGTCTGTTATTCATTGTTACTTCCTGTACACGATACAGCTTTCTTTGATTCCCAGATGAACACAAAACTTTCCATTTGATTCAATTGAATGTAAACTACCACTTTGCGCAGTAAATTCCCCCTCATTACCCCACAGGCACTTTACAAAGTAAAATTTAAATTTTATTTGCAGATAACATACTGTTTGATCTCTAACAATGATCAACGGTACTATAATGAGCTATTTTTAATATAAACACAAAGGAACTATTTGGATACTGTGAAAATACTGAAGCCAACATAAAGTATACTGCTGGAAAAACTACTTGCTACGCTAAAATCAGTCTCAATCCACCACCATAAGACTGAATATGGAGAATGTAATTGTTTCCCGAGTGTAGAGAGACCATGGTTTCAGATGAATAAGTAGTAATTTAGTTCTGACGGATAATTTAATAATCCAGTTCATGATCTGTGTACAAAAAAAAAACATGGAAAAGGCAACACTTGTCAGTCAAAAGTAATTTAATGAAGATTAATAACAAAAAACGTTTTTAAGTCATACGTTTTAATGTCTGCGATGGAAAATAAGCGGATGATGTCACACTCGATGTTTAGACGGAATCAAAGTGGCAGCTCGTATAATGATCTTTTTTATATCAAGTGTGTTACCATGCGGTCACAGTTCTTAGAAGAGTTCTGTTAAAACAGATCAAGCTTTTTATTATCTTTTTTTCTTGCGACTAATTGAAACGCGAAAGTTTGTGAAGATTTATGTTTGTTACTCCTTCACGCAAAGATTATTGAACGGATTTTGTTGAGCTTTTACATCACAGTATCGCAGCTTAGTCATGAGATAAACATACAGATATAACCTTTATAACATAAGTTGAAGAATTATCTATAATAATAGATAGATACCACTGGGGCAGAGAAGGTACAAAACAAATGAATAGGTGCACAAGAAGTGTACATGCATTTAGTTAGATTATGTGATGTGATACAGATAAGGTACGATTTTGTCAGTTACGTCTAGTAAGTAATCAACTTGCCTGTCGTTTACGCTTTAATCATGAATTGTAATCAAGTGTACATTATGAATTACATTGATAACTAGGATCAATATTAAGTGTGTTAAAATTAGAAGAAAACAGCATTATTTTGCATTAATTTCCATATTATTTACATATTATGTTGTGGTTTTCCTATCCCACAACCACGTGCTAATCAATAGGTATGTTTATTACTAATTTTGTCGTTGACCTTAATAATGAGGCAAATCTGTATATATAAAACGCTTCCGTTACTGACTGACTGACAGACAACGCACAGCCGAAACTACTGGTCGTAGAGAGCTGAAATTTGGCATGTGTGTTTGTTAAGGGGTGTAGGCGCGTACTAAGAGAGGATTTTTGGAAATTCCCCCCCGAAGGGGAGAAAAGGGGGATAAACTGTTTTATTTATTTCTGAATGAATTCACTTAAAACTTTGCATGTAAGTTCCACCAGTGATTCAACTGAGCATTGCGAGAGGATTTTTGTAAATCAAATTTTTTTTTACAAATTTTTAAGTGAATCCATAAAGAAATAAAAAAACAGTTTATTCCTCTTTTCTCCCCTATGGCCCATAGGGGAGAAAAGAGGAATAAACTGTTTTTTTATTTCTTTATGGATTCACTTAAAAATTTGTATGTAGGTTCCACCACTGAAGCAAGTGAGCACTAAGAGAGGATTTTTATTTTCAGTCACCAAGCTGTATCTCAGGCACCATGCTATCTGTTGCCGCTATAACAACATCCTCAGCCTATACCTAAGCACAAATTACTAAATAGTTACTACATAAGTGCCCACAAACAGTATAGAAGTCCATTCTGTACATTAAATATACATATATTTAAAAACTAGCTTTTGCCCGCGACTTCGTCCGCGTGGAATAATACTTCCCGTTCGCGGGGGAATTCCGGAATGAAATCTATCTTATGTCTTTTCTCGGGTTCCAGACTATACCTGTACCAAATTTCATTCAAATGTGTTCAGTGGCTTAGGCGTGAAGAAGAGATAGACAGACAGACAGAGTTACTTTTGCATTTATAATATTAGTACGGAAGTACGAATTAATGTTGAAGGATGATTGGTGATTATCTAATCGATACTGATGCCAAAAATGCAATCAGTAAATTTTGTTTCTCTCTGTGTGTCTGTATGTGCACGCATGGTTTAAAAACTACTAAAGGGATTTTAACCAAACTTGGTACGATAACAATTCATACTTCTAGGCAGGTTATAGTATAGGCTATAATAACATAACGCTGAGACACATAGGAGCCAAGCAGAAATGAAAAGTGTGAAAAAAACGGGAAAATATATTCCTTTTTGATAGTATCCGTTGCGTGCGCTGCGTAAATGGTTGAAGTTACGCAAAAATTATGTACCACAGAGTTGTGTCTCTTAAAACGTTCTAAAAAAAAGTCCGCGACAGCATTATGTCTAATATTTATAGTTCACTCACTATAACATTTTTTTTTTGCCAGGGTATTTTCAGAAGTATAGTAAATCCTTATCAATATAAAATAATACCTTACTCTCTAATACACGTTTTTAATTTTGTACAAAATTGGCGTTTACATAATTTAATTACTATAAATACAATTGGAGATATCACAGAGTTTTAAAATTACTCCGCAGCTATATAATGATGATACATACGGGCAGTAGCAAGGCTGGCCGAGGGCTTTGCAAGATATTCGTAGCTATACATTAGAATATCACATAATATTGTGCTACCTAACGTTGCACCACGATCCACGGGAGCTGATCAGTAACCAAAAATAACTCCGCTGCCGCGGCTAATCGCCGCGCGATGCACCTCATCACCGGCGGAATTTTATGGCGGAATACAGACTGCGACTGTCGCGACCCAGTGCTGGGCACGCCTCTTTGAGGAGTGGCTGGAGAGGCGCCACGGCGCTCTCACGGACAATTCTAGAGGTTCCTGTGTCGGCGACGCCTGGGTGTCACCACTGCAGCAACGGTCGCCTAGAGGACACGGTGGAGCATACGGTGGTGGTATGCCCCGCTCGGGTGAGCCATCGCCAAAGTCTTGCAGAGGCAATTGGCGGGGGTGACTGAATGGGAAGCTGTCGCCTCCTTCTGCGAAGCAGTCAAGTCTTCTGCTGGAGAAGGTGGCTGCGGCGCGCGTGTGACACCGTCACGCCTCACGCCCCGGACAGTGACCCAGGCGTAGGCGTCGAGAGTCGCAAGACGACTACCGGCCACCGTAGGAGCGCGACTGCGGACGGCGAGCGATGGGTAGCTCACCGCCCGATAATGACTAGGTCCGTGTCGACGGTGCGTTTGTTCCACTCGCGGCTGAAAGAGCAGTCAGCACGTGACCAGGCCCTCTAGGGCCAATGCCTGCCGGGGTTGCGGATTAATTCTAATAGTTACCGCTGCCCCGAAACATAAAGGGCAATCAGTCTGACACTCCCTCCCGCCCCGTCCAAGGTGGGAAAAGTCGTTTGATATATACACACATATAATAGTAAACCCACTGACCGATATCAACACGTTTGTTGATATTAAATAATAACTAGCTAGAGACATGAAACTTGAAGGGGTTATTCTTTGTGAAGCCTGAGCCACTAAGAAGGGTTTTTTTTTTATTTAACCTCTACTGGGTAATATAGTGGATAGAAGTTCGACATCCACGCGGGCGAAGCCGCGGGCAAAAGCTAGTAAGTATATAAAGCTATAACAAATTAAAAATAACCAATTTTACTTCTTATACATTCTTATACTATTTTTGCATATGCTTCTGTTATATTTACTTTAAAATTTCAAATACTGCAATGTGTTCTTGACAAAATAGTCCGCAATATACATACTATAAAAAATCGAGCCCAAAAGAGTCGGTTACGAACTTAACAGCAGATCATCGCTGGTCCCTTGACCCTTTTGGAATAAGAATCAATCTTAGATCATTACTATATATAAACCTGATAAACCTGAAATGCACTAGTTATAAGAAAAATCGTAAAACTTAACGAACAAGAAAATGATCATTTAATGACCATGATTAACTAAGGTAGTTCTTTTCTTATAAATGCCTTAAAGGATAGGACTCATTACTGCGGGAAGCCCTAAGGCCGCCATATATAACGGCCATTCGTAAATATCACGAAACTGACAATCAATAACTTTTCGTATTCATATTTTACAGAAATAAAGCAGGATAATAGAACATATTCTATCAGAGCGCATGTTTTATTGAACAAGTTTAGCTGGTAACATAAAGCTATAGCGCCTAACTCCCATAAAAGGTGGCAGGACCCCCTAAATCAGGCCACAATACATAACTAGTGGCTCTTGCCATATATTAACGCCGTGGCCTTACGGAACAATACAGAAAGAAGGCCATTCATTCCTTTGTGGCGAACTTCTGCGGTTCAAAGTATTCAATGTTTTTTGTTCGGGAAACTGACGTCACACAACTTTTCGTCGTGTGGTGTAAGGGAAAACTCATTTTTCTTTTTAAAGGATATTTCTTTTTTTTTCTGTAAACGAATATAAGTAGGTTTAATATTTCAACAGATATAAAGCAACTAGGATTGAATCAAGAAAATAAACGTAATTACTGCCATTTGTAAAACTGAAATAATTATTTTTTAATCTTTCAGAATGATGTCAGCCGAGTTACTTCATCTCCGAAATAAGCTTCATTATTCTCATAATATTTAACATTCAAGTGTAGAGAGCTTGATTTAAATAAACACGATGATTATTATTGTTATGTAACCACAAAAAAACGTAACATGATGGTATTATTAAATTTTTTTACCGTGACAGGGAAAAAACTCAACAATACATTGTTATGGCCCGGCAGGCGAAAAAACATTATCTTTTAAGAATAGTAAAGATAGGTACATTATGTACTCAACACTTATGTAAGTATATGAATGTAGCTATGAAACTCAGTACACCTGGATTATAAACAAATAATGTACTTACATGTTTTCAACGTAAATAATTATAATTAGAAATATGTGTGTGACAGACGATATAATACATAATATATTTAATCAAGTTTTTTTATGTATCTTGTGTCAGTATGTGATTATTTATTTTATTTATATATCTTGTGTCACTATGCGATTTTTATTTTTTTTATAAATGTGTCATCTGTACTAAATTTTAACATGTTATGCCAATATAGGTTTTATGGCCACCTAGTTGAAACAATGGGAATGTTTCAAAAAACCCTCAACTTCATCTTTACCAAACTACTTAAAAGTTTCCAAGACTATACAGAACATCGCTAGTAGGGTGACAAGCATTTCCGTGCATGTCTCATCGCTTGCACCGCTCGCGCTCGGCGTCGCTCGCGATAACTCGTGTATTTTATTGCCCAATCCCGAGCCTGTGCGTGCGCTATTATTACTAATACTCGGTGGACACACGACGCGCTGCGGGAAGGACTCGAGTAAATATAACGGTGGAAAACAAATACTGGCATATGGCTTTGTTTAGCTGAGGGGACGTTGTGGGCGCTTTGGAATACGATACTTCACTTTAATTATTTATTAATTGGTCATAAATCAAGTCATTATCATGAGCTAAAACTTACTTACTGTACTTAAAATGCAACTTAATTTTAACTACAACGTGAACTCGCTAATCTTTTCAGTTTGATGGCGAGAAACGCTTGTGTTTCATACAAGAACAATGTAATAAAAATGTTTTGTCTTCTAATTCCACCACACGGTTGATCGTATCATGTGGTCAGATCTGTGCAAAAACATCTAATTCAGCATCTGTTTTATTCAATCGTTTCAGACAGCACACTGACTGTGTCGCACAAATTGTTTTATCATGCTGGACTACACTGCAGCTATAACATTTTATAAGTTTTATATTAAAACACTGTATTTTACTTCAACATAGGTATTTTCAAAAATCTTTGATACTTATCCTACCTCTTCCCAAAGCACGGTGTCCCTACCTAAGCCTGATCACGTGGCGTACGATTACCGCGTAGTTTTCACATTTCGGTATACAAAGTTTTGTGGCATTAATTGTGGTCTAATGCCAGGAAGAATGGCATTATTGCCACGTAAAATGGTTTTAATAATGCCAGGATAATAGGCTAACTTGAATCAGGCTTCTGTGTTGTCGTAAATTACGTAATAGCGACGTAGAAAGTTTGCAGTGATCCGAGGCTTCATAACAATGCTCTTTATATTTATGAGAATTACTTTCTGCTACTTATGAGCTTAAGAATTTCTTATGGAAAATATTGGTGTATTGACTGTGAGGGAAGATAATGTATGTTTATGCACAGTTATCTTTTTCCAATTATCTTGGTGAGTTACAGCAGAAATAATCAATAGTCGATCCGGTATCCGGGTTAGCTAAATAATTTCTCCGGGACTCGTCGAGCTCGACTCGCCTCAGAAATCGCCACTGTCTTTACTTATTTTCAAAAGTTACCACTTTGTTAAGTAATGTAGGCTAGTCCTTTAAAAAAAACAAACCATAAAGTTCAAACCAAAATGCGATAAGCCTTTTTATTGCTAGCAGAAGGAAGCTTCAAACTGCGGCTTGACTGAATGTTTATTCGATTCCTGTCGCGCAGGGACATACGCTAATAACTTAAACATCGTATTGGCTGAGAAGTGGATGTGCCTGAACATTCTCAAGGGTGCAGCCGGAAGCTTTTAGTGGCTCCGTGCGGGGCTGGGGCAGAGTCCCCACGGCATCCAGCACTCGCACATTTGGAGACAAGCACTTCTACACTCCGGAAACTAGTAGTGGATGATGTTTTATTGATTCAGTATCAGATATGTTGAAGATGTTACTTTTGGTAAGTAACAAAAGTTAAACGCTGAACACAATTTTTACGAACTACCATCGTTGATTGGCTCGCACTTGGTTACCTATTTCCCCATCCAAATTACCCTGAATGAATACAACAATGACATGACATTTCGACATAGACCTGCCTTGTTTTCAAACAAAGCCAAGCCAAATTGCCTGCACAAACCCCATAAAATACGGGAAACAATAGCTTTATTGCCTATTCTATAATTAAACAAAAAGTAATTCTAAATAAATTGAGCATATCTGCGGGCACCATCGGTAGGTGTCAATGTTGAGCTGGAGCTGGTGAGGCGCGGGTCCGGTAGCGCGCCGCTCCGTGCTGTTGTAAAATAAAACGACATGTCAGCTGCCGCCCGCTACTCCCGCCCAATTACTACAATTTATGGACATTAAAATATGACCATGGGGTATAGTGATGCGAGGTGTACTTACCGCTCCGTATCTGCCGATATCCGCAGTATTGCAGTTGACTACAGAAAGATATTAAGTCAAATCCTGAATTCCTGTTGTTGTTTAGAAAACTGTTTTTCTAAGGAAATAAACTTCCCTCATAAAATACTGCTAAGTAGGTAGGTGCATCGATGTGGGCATAATAAATAATAAGAATATTGATACTAAACACATCAAACACATGATTTTTAATCATGCTATTTTTTATGTTTGTTACTGTTTTATTACGAACGATCGACACTGCGCTTCTTGTGCTCATTTATGAGTTGGCGTTATGTGTAACGATATATTTTTATGGGTACCTAGTTATCACCCTAGCCTTAAGCTTCTTTCGTGTATAAAATACGCCCCCTGCATGTTCCCGAGAATGTGCTGATCTGGGATATAAAAACATAGCGTAACAGCTGCTTATAATCTCACACAAGTCGTAACCATAAATTGCAAGGGCCCTACTGTTTGAAGTAGTGATACTGCTAACAGTTTTGCATAAGACAAATGCAGCTATATCTGTCACTTTTTCAAACGTCTTTAAAGTCTTGCAATTGCAGCACTTACTCACACCGTGACGTGATAAGGAATAAATTAATTGAACCAGTAACAAGAAGTGTTTCAATTCAATTTATTTCGCTAAACACAAAAACCTAGCAGTATCTTGTTTATTTTTTACTGCCAAACAATATGTTAACAATATCCGCAAAACACTGAAGTGTTGTTTGTTGCGAGTTTTGGATATTTTGCTCAACGTAAGTCACGTCACTAGTGGAAAGATAAAACCCGTGCCCTGTCCAGTGTAATGGCGCCGTTACCATGGGATATGACAAAATTAAAAAGTGTACGTAGTTAAGGGGCAATTAATTTGTCAGGGGCAAATGTTATGATTTGGGGCAAATGTTATGAGTTTGGTGTTTGGTCCGTGATTGGCAAAATGTCGGCAGTCCCGGGCGTATTTAATTTTATTTTATTATCAATTGAAACAAGAGTTAACAAAATAAAATGAGTCATATGGCACAATAGGTAACAATACACTCGTTTGCTCGTTTTTATTGCGAAATGAATTGCTGTTAAATTAAAGCAAGTACCTATTTTGTTATTGTCTTTTAGACAAGAACCGTGAAAAATAGGTGATTATGTAAGGTGTTACATTACAAACGACAATTACCTGACAACTACACTTTGTTCAGTAAGTATTACTTTGATAGTTGTGGCTTTATTTACTGTTACATTGAGAACTTACTGCCTTACATGTCACACAAAAAGTATTCGTCGTCGAGCAGTCGCGCCGAGCTAACTGTAACATTTCTTATTGATTGACTTTTCACCATTTAAGAGCACCTCATTGTTTTGTTGCCAAAGCGTCCATTATCTCGTAATACTCCGTATCTATGGTTAGCGCGAAACAATGGCGGCAATGTATGGGGCATTAGGGGATATTGTCGTAAGTGAAGCGCCACAGTGTCGCCTGATCACTTAGGGCGCGGCGGAGATACAGGGCTTGTTATTGGATGGCATCCCGCAGGCGCCTCGCTCCAGTCCCTAAACGTCCTGCATCAGGGGAGACACCATTTTACCAATTTTGTTACACTACGTAATCAGTAATATCCATGAAAATACTTACTACCTACACACTGTTTACCAAGCATAGAAAAACAAACAACAATGGTTTGTACTAACTTGTTTTAACTGCAGTGGTTTCGGCAAACTGCAGTGGTTTTTATATTTACTGAAGTAATTCTAATGGTTTAGATTAGCTTCAGAGGTTTGAAATTTTGTATCAACTGCAATGTTTTGTGTTAACTGCAGCAGTTTGTTATTACTGCAGTCTGCAGTGGTTAACTGCAGTAGGTACCTAATTTGTAGTTGGAATAGTTGTTAGTGACCCTGACAGCAAAGTCGCTTCATACGATCGGTTAGATTTTCACCCAGCCAGGATCAACTTTGTGGATGAGCATGACTGTTTGTTCTGTGTGTGAGCGTATTTTTTATAATATAATATGTTGAAATATTATAAAGGTATGTCAATTAGTTGTCTAGTTAGTTGATTACCATAGTAAACCCTCTGTTTAGGATAAATAATTAATAATAGCTGTGGTTAACTGCAGCGGTTCGTATATTAACTGTAGTTTCTTATCTACTGCAATGTTAGCTATTTGTCCAGTACATTCTACTGCCGTGGTGGTAGTGGTACTGAATGTGTCTGCCTAGTGGCACTAGTTGGCAGGCTGGTACTTTTAGTGACTTAGTGGCAGCTGATGTTTTCGTTATGTTAGCGGTTGTTTACTCCGCGTGTTATCGCACTGATAAACATGTTGTTTGTGTTTCGTGCTATGATAGCGATGGAAAATAAAACTGTTTTGTTTCCTAAAGTACCTATTGTGCTCGTCTGTACCTATTAGCTAGGTATAAAAAGTGTTTTTGAATTTCTGTTTGGTGTAAAGTGATACTGTGTTTGCGTTTTCCATATGTAGGTAATGACACACACATAAATGGTGTTTCACTGGTACACTGAATATTTAGTAGTTTATTATGAATGATGAATAGACAAACAACAGCACATCACAGGTCGAACACCTGACAAACAAGTTGAAAATTATATTACTAAGGCGGTTGTACATACCGTACAGTTTAGATATCCATAGAATAGAATAGAATAGATTTATTTATGCATCAGTTCTCTTTGCCGATGGCACTTAGTAACAGTATATTTCCTAAGTAAAAACCTTTTTTGTAAAAAAACAAACAAGCTTTAGCTCTAATATTACTATAATTATTAATGTTAAATGAGAAAGAAGCAGACTCGGGATTTCATAAAGATAAGTACTTCTCTTGTTATTTATTTATTCGTTGTTTTCTTCTTGATAAGTATTTTGATTTTGTGTGATCGTTTGACCTTTCTGTACTGTCCTATCTTATTATACATAAGTTCTCCCCTGGCTTGTCTCATTAGAAGCTGTGACGATGCAAGTAGATCTAAATGAAGATTTAAGGCCGCCTCCTGCGCCGGCCGCGGGGGGTCGATGAACGAACAGAATGGCAGCTAGCAGTATGTAGCGAATATAGCGATACATCTACTGTACACGATATTGTGTACCAGTGCTAATATATGTAAAGTTGAAACATTTTACCCTAAAGCTATTTATTGCCTTAAAGTAGAAGTCAGGAAAAAAATTTTTCCCTTCCGTTCAAACCTATCGTCTAAACGAGAAAAAGGTTTAGGTACTTTCTTATTTATTTGTGTTAAGTGCTATACTATGTCTGATTACCTATTCATATATCATGGTCAGATATAACATCACGAAAAGATTGTAAAATCGATAAAAAATAAACGTTAGGCGCAATGCTCCTGAATACTCCTGAAACATTGAAGACTTACAATATTGAAACGTATTCCGGATCTATTTAGACTTTTCAAAGATAATTTTGTATACTATCACTTATCAGTGTTCAGCCGCATGTATTTGTTTAGAAAAGTCGGCAATCTTGTGCCGGTGGATGATGGTGGATGGTAATGGTGTGAGCTTAGAACCTTGCCTGGACGCTAATAAACCAGACACATATTTTCTTATGCATTGCTTTGTCTCTTCGTCTTCAAAAATGTTGTCTGCAAGAAACACCGTGAATTTTATCGCTAATTGTACAGTCAGCATCAAAAGTCGCTGATCACATTCAGATTTCCAAAACACTGTATACTATTATCATCTATAAATCGCTCAACAAGATAGGCGCCAGTATTGAATAAACATCATTAAAAATACATAAAACATTAAACATAACACATTAAATAGGTGATAATAGTATACAGTGATTTTGAAAATCTGAATGTGTTCAGCGACTTTTGATGCTGACCGTACCTAATGTACACGAAAAGGATTTGACTCCATGTCACAATAAAGGTAACTTAATTACATTACCGTCAATTGGTCAAACACAAATGAGATAATATCTCAATTGTATCCATGCAACTAATGGAAGTCACCGCCGGCCCGCCTGTCTGCCCAGCCCACTGTGACAATGGGTTAATGTTTTATCATTAGGTGCGGATATCGCTGCTCTTTGTTAAACAATAATAGCGCAGGTCCACTTCAAGGAAGCCACTTATTTCGGGTAGCCACACACCACACCACACGACAAGCTATCAAGAAATATTGATCCAAATGCCCTTTTAAATTGTTGCCATGTCACAATTATGAAAAAAGGTGACATCTTTGTAAGTTTAGTTTATAAGAAAACACAATCAACCAAAGTTTTCAATGTCATATTACAATTCTAAAATAGGTAGGTGTAACGGAATGCAAATAAACCCCTTATCTAAACGATTTGTATCGTCAAATAACAATTTCACAGTTCCTTACATACAGGAAGATGCGCAAGGTCATAAGAATACACTCAGTATAATCAAATAGTATCTATGTATTTAATTAATATAAGTCAAACAAAGCTGCAACTCTGCTCACGTATGTTACTCCAGTGACTTACATCGTAGAGATAGATACAGAAAGTCCAGTCATTTATATTAACGCGGTTTGCCCCCCGTTCCGCCGAGTGACCCCCACTCCCTGCGCCCCCCGCGCCCCCGCGCCCCCGCGCCCCCAGCGGGTCCGAATTAGTGCACTCTGCGCTCCAACTGTTGGGGACACTCTTTTGAAAATTCAAATTGCCCGTCGAGCCGTGGAGAGGTAATGATTGTCGACAATCGCACAGGATCGCATGACGACAAAGGCAATTTAATTTATTTTGATATAAACTTTAGATTGCTATAAAATATACGGCCGAGCACGCAATTTGCGACGCCGGGTATCAGTAACGTTGAACTCGTTATACTATGTCGCGTTATTTGATTGAACAAACTTTCTTGTTTTGTTGGTTTTCTATGAAGGTACCCGTGGAGACTCCAACACCTGTCATAATATATTCTTCATCAGATCGCAGCGCTCGTAATATTTCATCAACAGCTCGTATTTCATGCGGAAAACCCGTCGGAAGTTTTCCGGAGCGGTAAGTAATGGTTTACTAAAGATGCAGGCAGAAAGATTACATCTAACTTATGATTCTGAGAAATTGCGCACAGGTATGTGAGAACATATTGAATTTCTAAGAATTGTTCGTTTTTCACTCACCTAATTAACCCATTGACTGCGCGCAACAACACTGGCTGGAGATTGTATCTGGTGGCTACCGACTTTACCTGTATTGAGTAAATTACAATTTTCTAATTCTGAC
This sequence comes from Athetis lepigone, assembly GCA_033675125.1. Taxonomy (NCBI): domain Eukaryota; kingdom Metazoa; phylum Arthropoda; class Insecta; order Lepidoptera; family Noctuidae; genus Athetis; species Athetis lepigone. Next base: position 19,148,805 of record CM066224.1, read on the forward strand.
TCACAAAAGAATATGAACGTAGACTGAATATTATTGAACTGTAATATCTAGATTATTTAAATATGATCAGTGCTATTATGGTAAAAAAAGTATTCTACAACAAATCCGAACAGAAACACAATGTTTTGTACAACTCATCAAGCACACCCGGAAATCGAAACCCGGCTAATCAATAGATTCAATAGGATCCCTCGTCTATATCCTAACATACAGCATGTAGCCGTACAAAGCGGTATCTCCCACATTAACGTCGGCGGCAGGTAGGGGTACTATTGACCGCGCGAATTTATCGCCCCCGGGTAACAAAAGCCTACGCTGACCTCTCCGGTCGAAGGGACCGCTAAATTTTACGTAACAGAAAAAGGCGTCGTGCGATATTTTAGGGTTAATTATGTTTGTGATGGGGTTATGAAGATGTATGGGTTTTTTTGGCTTTTTAATAACATTAGCAATGTTTGTAAGGTGGCTTTTGAAAGTCTTTTATTTCGCTGTAATCTTTGGTGGGTTTCCGGGAGCTGTTTGTGCGTTTTTTTGGTACTACAAAGATAGGACTGCTTTTAAGGAAAGGTTTATTTGCATATGTACACCTTTTATTTTTAGTGTGCGTGTATATTTTTCATGTAGTATAATATAACTAAATGCAACAAAAACTTAGAGCATATTTATTTTCTTAAGAGTTCATATCCCTGCCAGCGGTGTTGCAGGTTGAAGACTAGGTAAATGTGAAAAATGAAAAGTAAATGAAACCATTTCCGCATATTGAATTTGTTAGAATTAGAATTCAATTGTGGCTTATTCCCAAGATCCAAAAAAATTTGTATTTTCAGATCCCGTCTTAGCAGAACTCAGTTCACTTGTAAACCCCTACTACAAACATTTAGCAAATGGATTGGTGATAGCTGTAATCAGTAACAAGGGTAGTACCTCGCTGATATCCCTTACTCGTCCTTAACGCCACACACGAGGGTCAGCCATATCCTCCAGTGAGAAGGTTTAGAATCGTGTGGCAAAATATTGAAGAGTATCGGTACATGCATGTCGACACAAAGAGGCTGAAAGGTTGCCGATTCATCACTACGCTAAAACGTAGCTCTACGACATTCGGAGAAGGCCGAAAGCCGAAAGTCAATATTATGTCCCTCTATTCTTCGTTACATAGAGGTTCAGTGAGGTACAGCTAGAAATCTGTTGAAGTTTGTACTTAGTTAGTGTGTAGGTGTGTGTACGAGACCTTTTGAAGTGGACCCTCGGCTTCGTTCGGCACATTATTTATAGTCGTGTTAGTTACGTGGTGAGTGGTCTATGTGTGTGTTGTAACTATGTTACTTATATAGTAGTATTATGTACTTAGTAAGTACCATTTTTAGGGTTCCGTAGTCAACTAGGAACCCTTATAGTTTCGCCATGTCTGTCTGTCTGTCCGTCCGTCCTCGCTTAATCTCTGTGACCGTTAGCACTAGAAAGCTGAAATTTGGTACCAATATGTATATCAACCACGCCGACAAAGTGGTAAAATAAAAATTGGAGAAAAATATTTTATTAGGGTAGCCCCCCTATATGTAAAGAGGGAAGTGTTTTTTTTTTAATTTCAACCCTGACTTGTGACATATTGGTGGGTAGGTATTTAAAAATGAAAAGGGGTTTACTAAAATCAGTTTTTGATAATGTCAATAATATCGGAAATAATCGCTCCAAAAGGAAAAATTAAAGCGTCCCCCCCCCCCCCTCTAACTTTTGACCCGTAGGTTTAAAAAATATGAAAAAAATCTGGAAAGTAGAACTTTATAAGTACTTTCTAGGAAAATTATTTTGAACTTGATAGAAAAAACAGTTTTTGTAAAAAAAAGACAAAAAGGTTGTACAAAATAATTTCTGCGTACTTTGATGTCAACGTAACAAATAGCTTTTTTTTTTAACTTATAAGTGGGAACACTTATTGTGACGGACGGGAAACTACGGAACCATACATTGAGCGTGGCCCGACACGCTCTTGGCCGGTTTTTTTGACTATAAAAGTTGTCTAGACTCCATCACCTGTCATGAAACCAACAGCTATTGTCTATTTGCCTAACTATTTACTTATTCCTTGCTGAAAACAATTCTTCAGCGAGTGCCACTAGACTATCTGCAAAAGCTAAAAGTATTAGAAGGTCATATTAAGTAGGCACAGACATGAATAATAAATAAATTACACTAAATATATAACTTGACCTACATAAATACACAAATATAATATTTATTACATAAGTCGTCTATTTCAGTTAGCGCTATCAGTTAGGTATCGATAAGATACGGCTTGATATTTCGATAGCTATTAATTGGGGGAAACTTTCCACACGCAACAGTACACAAATACTTATCTTTTACCTTTACATCAGTTTATCAATGGGTAAAGGTTTATTGATAGCTCGGTGCTAGCGAACCTTTATGTTTGCTGAATAGGTAACAAGGTCTCTCTGGGAAGGAAAGAGCCTCTTTCATTCAAGGAGGGGGCGGAGAACTGATCACTCTTACCAGTTCCAAGAAAGAAATTAATATTAAAACACTACGGTCAATATTCTTGCTCATCATAAAAAAAAATCTTTATATACTTTATACTTGGTCACAGAACATCGTCCTTTGTTCCAATATGACTGCAGTGGCACATAGGTACGCATAATAAAGTGGAGCTGTTCAAAGTCAAGTGAAAGTGAGAAAGGCTGCAGAGTTCCAGTAGCTGTGCCGCTATATCTGTACTGTATCGATCCGCCCTAGAGGAGACCCCAAGGTAACCCAAATACTTTAGTTACAAGCTGAATACGTGCCTATCTAGCTCTTGTGTAATAAAGAAAACTGATATTTGAGACTATTTTTGAGTAAATAAAAGAAAACTAACTTTTAGTAATTCAGGAATTCATATTTTCTGAAGTTTATGTTAGACATCACAGAGAACAAAAACCTTGCGAGGAAACTTGGACTTATAATAAATGTAAGTCCCAGAATTGTTAATCCGCCTTGAGCAAACGAGGTGATCAATGCTCGTGCTTTCTTTGGGCAACAGGCCTTTGTTGTCCCTGAGTGGAACATTTATATGCTGATATTAATTAATGTTCTACTAATAGCACAGTGAAGTGTCTTGTAAAACGTCGTGCTGTAAGCAAGTATCGTCCTCTAGACAGGTCACATACTGCGTCCACAAACAATTTTAATTAAATGTGACTGAGCTACGTAATAAAGCCAGCGCTGTAACTGGTAGTTTCCATGCGAACTACAACATAAATTATAATGGCAAACCTTTTAACAAATTCAGGCTAAAATTCTCCGAGAACAGGCCCTCTGGGATCTGGGGCAGTTTACAAAGGGATATAATTGTGAGATGTCTTTGAGAACTAAAATAACGCTACGCCTGTCGCCTACCTACTCTGAATCTGAAGGGTAAGCCTGAACTCATTATATATAATCCTGCGTAAGTCCCGAGTTACTCTGAGACACATTAGCGGATCAGGGGAGGTCATTACGTAGTCACTGAGCACTTCGCGAACATTGTTCGTACATCTGTGGCAGTGGGCTTGCGAACTGCTGAGCACACCTTCCATTTGCAATTTAACTTCAAACCATGCTTGATGGAAACTAAATCCATTAGATGTGTCAAAAGGAGGCTCTAGTTATTGGATGAATAACATGTTTTCCATTTTTGAAGACGGAAACATCGCTAAATCTTCATGATTTCTGTTAGTGTATTATGATGAATATTAATTGCAGAAGTATCACTCACAGTTCTCACTCCACTGGTCTCATTATTTCACTCGTGTTTCCGCACGAAGTCGGGAGGCGGCCCTAGTCGCGCGACCACAAATCCGGCTGTAAGAGGGCATTGTTGATGTTGAGCTGTTTAAAGCTGTTTTTATGCAAATGTTATTGCTGAAAGTTTCCGTTGAGTTGCTTAACGAGGACTGTTAGGAGTGTACCGAGAGGGTCAGGTGCAGTGCCAATAGGTGGCGATGGATTAGGGGGGCAGAGGAAAATAAACATGGAAGTGCCACAATGTAAGTGTAATGAAAAAAGCGTCGACAGATTAAACCTTTTAAATAACACGTAAAAAAGCAATTTACCTGTTTTGTAAATAATATTATTACCTATAATCTTTCCAAGAGTTAAGTTGTCGATTCTATGATTTGAAACTCTAAGTCATAGCCAAAACACCCTTGTTCTTAGGAACGCCTTCCCTAAATATAGCAAAATATTCGTTAGGAAGACCTAAATCCAAATTGTAATTCGAGCAACATTAAATATTTACTTAAAACTTAAAACTGTCACACTCACTTACATTAATATAACCTCTAAAACCATACTATACACAACCACATTAATCGAATAAACTTACAACGACTACTGAAATAACTTTATATTTTTAATAGCTTATTAAATCAGCTGTCCCATACAAAATAAATAATTCATCAATCTATGCAACATTTACCTTTTAGATAAAAATAATGTACCTATAAAACATTTTTTTTATAATAAGCTTTTTATAAAACCTGGACTGAGTAAAAGATAAAGTAGCCCACCCACCTCTTAGGTAAGCACAAAATCTATCAAATAGGTACTTAACAGAAACACTGAAAAACGTTAACAACAGTATCGCTAGGTATAGTAATATTTACCTGCTGGCCTATTTGCCTATCTACAGACAATGACATTGATCGACAAGGTTCTATAACATCTACTTACACTGCACTGAACAATCCCGATAGCGGACAAATACAACCAGTAAAAAAATAAAGGATTTGATATTTAATACAACTGGGAGTTGAACATAACCCGTTACATCTGGCATGGACGTGTGAATAAGGATATTTGTGTGGGCGTTGCTTACTCTACGGTTTGGAAGTGACAACAGTCCAGCGACTCAGAGGTAGTAATGGTGTACATAAAGTAGTACATTCAAAGCGGACCATTAGTGTTCACCACTTAATCGTTACTTCTAATATGGCACCACCACCACCATAGTTATAACAAAGAAGTTATTTAGATTTGTATGGATACATTATGACACATACCTTTCTATTTCCATAGACATGACGTACTGATTATAATAAGCTGTGGAAATGCGTTTTTCACGATTTCCCGCATAGATACAGCGCGTGTGAGTCGTCATTTGCCAATTCAATCGACTGTATTTGTTGACTAGCTGTCCCCCGCGATGTCACTCGCGTACTATTTGGTCTTATGTTACTATTCCGCAGAATTCCGCTCCCGTGGGTCTTAACATTGTGACATGTAGCCATGTGCTATTTATGATATACAGGAGAATTTAAATTAACCTTGCATGACTATATTCTGTAAGTATTGCAAACATTTTAAACAATCAGTTTTTGCCCGTGGCTTCGCCCGTGTGAATGTCGATGCTTCCTTCCCTTATTTTACTTTTTTAGGGTGGGGATTTTCAAAAAATACTTTCTTGCTGGTTACCTACTCTTTACAAAGAACACACCCTACAAGTTTCATATCTCTAGGAGCAGCGGTTTGGGCTGTGTATGATGTACCAACAATCAGTCAGTCAGTTTACCATAACTATCAGCTGCTCATACTTACAATATGTTGAGTTATGTGATCATTCATATTTATGAAGGGGTTGAATTTTTTTGTTGTTAAATTATTAAGTCGTAGAACAAAAACCCTGTATACGACTCGCCCTGCTATCTTTTAAGTGTTTTTTCAAATAACCTTGTATAAACCGTAAAGTCTCATCAAAATCCTTTCAACAGGGACAGGAAATAATCATAATGTTAGATAAGTACAAGATTACAAAGCGCCTCAAAAACTAATGGCAACAAATTTTTAGCCAAATTAGTGTTTATTAGGAATAGTGTCTTGGATTATTGGTTGTTGGTAGCTTTTTTTTTGGTGAGTGGGCGGGGCGGGAGGGCGTGTCAGACTTTTACTAACTAAAACCCACTCATGTTCCTTCGGTTGCCCGTTATGTTCCGGGGTCACGGTAACTATTATAACTATTCCGCAACCGTTGTTGGTATCTCACAAGCCCCCTGTCCAGGTAAGCAGCAGCTAAGCGCTGATGACGTCAGAGAGCTCATCACGTGCCGCGAGTGTTGTCAGGGTGTAATCAGCGCTGCGCCGGCGGCTGTCGTCTCGTTTGTCGTCGCGCTCAACAGCGGTGTGCTCCCTCGTGACCTCTAGCGAACTACCCTGTCTTTTTAGGACTGCTATTTTTAACACCCTATGCAAAAACAAACCGACACACACAAAGCGGTCAAACTTACACTAAGTTTGAGCGCTTTATGTGTGACTGTGTGTGTCGGTTTGTTTGTTTGTCTGTCTGTCTCTGGCACCGTAACTCTTAAAAAGTAATCCAGTTTGGAAGTTTTTTTTTTGAAAGTAGGTTATTTAGCGATTGTTTTTAGATATGTTTCATCAAAATCTTTTTTTTTTATTACATATGGGCTTGCTCTTGGTCCCAGACTAGCCCGAGGGCATAGACGGGGCCTACGCTGAGAAAGAAAAAATGCGCACCGCAAAAGAATGGAATTCCCTGCCGGCCGGCGTCTGTGTTTGCAAATGCATATAACCCGGAAGTATTCAAGAGACGAGTGCATAGGCATCTTTTGGGTGAGCTCGCTCCATCGTAAGCCCCGTCTATGCCCTCGGGCCTAGTCTGATAATTCTAGCCCGATTCTATTAATTTAAAAAAATCGGGGGTAAGTCACATTGGTGCTCGCCCGGTTTCGAACCCTCAACCTCACGTATGAGAGGCAGGCACCTTAACCATCACTACACACAATAATTTTACACCAAAAGCTTGCCTTAGCTAGTATTTATGTAGACACTATACGAAGCTTATGTCAACACTATACGTGTTCACATAAGCTTCTAATATCCACAAAAAGAAATAGAAAACCAAGAATAGCAAAAAGAGAAAAGAAAAACTAAAACATAGGTTCCTAAATTAGTTCAAGTAAGTGACGTCAACGTATCGTGAACCAATGTGATCCTGATTTAAATCCACGTTTATTTATATCTAACGCAAACATCTCGAGGTGACCTCTCATTTGAACACAAATTATCCTCTTTATTGAACGAGACTCACAAAATAAACTGAGTTGAACACCTTCGCTTTTCTTATTCAAGATGCACTTCAACTTGATTCAGACGAGAATAGCTAGAAAACAAACATCAAACGTTTATTTATAAGTTTTATTAGCTTGTTGGTTGATCTCGCAAAATAACGCCGATTAACTTCTTACAAAAACATTTTTGGAACGTATTAAATTATTTATTTTTTGTGTTATGAATTTATAGAAGACGTGAAATGTCAACCTGCTTTCTTTAAAAGTTTAAACAATTTCGATTAAAAAATAAGAGGTCGACTCGAAATGTCAGACGCAAGTGGAACACACCAGGCGTTTGCATAGCAACCCGAGCCCCTGCCTCGCCCTTACAAGCTAGCCCTACTTTGGAGGAATGTATACTATTGGAAAAGCTACCTTACAGTGTTAGAAATAGGATATATTCTTCTTTGATCTAAGAATGAGTTATAACAGCAGACGCATTTGAACGTTATCTCTTGCTAGTAAGGTTAGTTTTTAAGTGGGCATATTTTCAATGCATCAAATTCAATGTCAATTTTATGAACACCATTTTCAGTCTAAAATCCAATTTAAGCTTGACAAAATAAGGTTTTATTTTCTTTATTCCTCTCGTCAAATGCACGAGAGCATTGATGTGCAGGTACACTTTCAGAGGTCCAAAACGACGAGAAAAAACGTGAAGATTTATGTTTAACCAACATGGCAAAAAATGGGTTAAGTGTTTACTCATTTCTATTTCTGGTCAGATAACACGTGTAACTTGAGACGATTTTGGTCGTTTTTTGTGCAGCTACCGGCGTTCCGTGTGACGTCACACGCAGGTCAGGTAGTGTGGTGCCATCAGCTGGTCTGTGTTATGTATACATACATAATGTAGGTAGTGCACACTCGAATAAATGATAGATAATATTTATTTTTGTAAATACTTACACAATCATGTTTTGTTTATTTCAAGCGAAAAATGAAGCCGGTGTGTTCTAGTTCTAGCCGAGTGGTTTGAGACGAAATATTCTGAGATGAGTTAGAGTTGACTTTTGAGTGTTTTAGCAGAATAGGACAAAGTCAACGGTAAGGAATAATGTTTGAAATGATTCGTCCATCACCAGGAGAGCGGTTTTTGACTACATTTCAGTTGTCAACTATCCTGGTAGACTAGTAATCACCGCGTCCTTACGCAAGTGAATAGCAACGTTTCGCTTATAATAATCCTTTTGCCACGCGCCTGTACTAAGTATTAGCGAATTAACGGCACGGCCGGTACTAAGTATAAGTAAATAAATACTTTATTAATTTTGAAGAGCAGATAGGGGTTGTTGTTCAGAATGAGGAACCATTTGCCTCTAACTCCTAAAACCAAGCTATTGCGCAAGTCTCTCAGACCATTATTCGACTTGATTTGACTGGCCCGTTAGTAAAGTGGTTAGTAACCCTTACTGCTAAGTCGGAGGAAGTGCGTACGATTCTGGAATGTTTGTATGATAAGCAACATAGTTTATTCTGTGTTTGGGTGTAACTTATTTCTAATTCGTATGTATTTTTAATTTTTATAAGTATGTACATATTAATATAAATAGTACAGGCGCTGACCAGTTTGTGTTTGAGATAAGATTGCTGTGTGTGTTATTCCGAATTATTTATTAGGTACCAAATTATAATTACTTAATTATTTATTTACCCTTGGCACCTATTTTATGGTGTCAGTGAGGCGTACAGTCACGAGCATAAACATGTATACACTACGCAATTTTTTGTTGACTTTACCTAAAATTATAATAAAAAACGATAATAAATGAAAGCTTTAAAAAGTTGTATTATAATATTATACATATAGTGTTGTATTCGTAAGTGATTATTTCGCTAATTAATAATTACGGTTGACCAATAAGTCGGTAATAAACTAGTATTTAACAACATAATTTTATTGTTTTTGTTGTCTGTGGACGAGGTTATTTTTTGTTTTCTCCTTATCAAATGGTAATCTGCGCCTACGGACATTCAAGCATACCTATGACCTGCCTCTCCTTTCTCTCTCAAGATAAACATCGCCAATGATAATTGGCACCATTCTTTCCAAAATAATTTGAGATACTATTTTTTTTTTCAAAAATTACCTTTATACAACCAGCTCTATTTATTAACATGTGATCCATATACTAATATTATAAATGGGAAAGTGTGTCTGTCTGTCTGTATGTTTGTCTTTCTTTCACGGCAAAATGGAGCGACGAATTGACGTGATTTTTTAAGTGGAGATAGTTGAAGGGATGGAGAGTAACATAGGCTACTTTTTGTCTCTTTCTAACGCGAGCGGAGCCGCGGGCAAAAGCTAGTATAATATAAAACTTTAATTAAGTACTTACTACAATTTTTATAAAAGTGGTCTATATATTTTCCAGCACTGAGATATACTTACATACGTACAGAACTGAATAAGGCAATGCAACTAAAGTTTTCATTAGGTACTCTTTTATATTTGATTTAGTTAATAAGTAAAGTCTACTTTTACATAGTTATTGAGATCGATGTTAGATGTCATATGTTGTAATTTTAAACAAAACCAGTGAAACACAAATCATTTATTTCAACAAATGCAATGGCAGATATTTCAAGCCTAATCTTCGAGTCGTTGGCACGCCTCTGTGGAGAAGAACAAGCAAAAAATTGCACGGACTATTAGAAATGTACATAACAGTACTGTAACCACAAAACTAATATGTTCATACATATTATACTTAAAAATACAGAACAGATGCACAACAAACACTTCGCACAAAGCTTTGTCCAGGATGGAAGTCGAATTCACTATCTCCAACTTAACTTAGAGTCACTATACTAACTGGGCAGACAGCTCGACCTTATGCCGGTTATTCTTATGATTATTCTTAGCACTTCTTAGGATTAGATGAAGCTAAATCTAAGCTTGATATTTAAAGAGTGATGCAGGATACGAGTTTGCGTAGTATGGCAGACTGTACCAGCCACACAATACCGACAGATAATTACATACCGCTCAAAGATGATTGCTAAAGTTCATTTGTTCGCATGACCAGGTTCTTCACGCTTTGGCCTTTAGTTCCTAATCGCTTTGATTTTCCAAAAGACCACCTCGGGCCCCGGAGGGCCCACGGTCCCGAGGTCCGGGCCTTCCGGACCAAAGCACAACACTATTAACTAAACCACAGAAACAATTACTGATCGACCCGAGATAAGATGGAATTGTTAGAAAACCACTTTGATTGGCTCGTGTATCGAACTTGTGACCTTAGCTATTGTTCTTGTTTGTGTCTGGGATAACGTTTCTTTGGCGTGGGTGCTTTGGTGTGTAACCAGATTATGAATTTATTAAGTGTAACGATACCATACTACCTAACTGGCGCACATCCTACATGTACTCATTTGGATCAATTATATATGGTAGTAGGTAGACTAGACAGGACTACGGGTAGTACATTAATAGTTAGTGTTGTAGTGCGTCCCTCCCCACTCGATGCCCCCCACATCGGTCTATTACAACCCGGCCCACACACACAACTGTGACCATCCTCAATCTATTCCTACAACACTTCTCTTCACATCTTATTCATAAAAACGAGGCGTGTCAGTCTGTCCGCACTTACATCTAGAGGCGAGGGTTACACAACACAGGGAAAGGAATATTGATTATATTATCTTCTTTGTTCACGACACTTTACGACGGACCCGTCTAATGCCACCATCATCTAAATCCAACTTACTTTTTTAAGGCCTTTTGATAACAGTAAAGTATCCTCCGCTATGAAAGCCAAGTTATCACGACAAAGGACAATAATAAAATCAATGTGTGACGCAACAAAATCCATTCCTCAAAAAACCTGACTCCCAACCCGTCACGGACAAAGAACTTCAGTACTTTTCCATGTTTAGAGCGAGACACCTATATCTGCGAGTACATCCCTCTCTCTTCCCTAAAAAGGGGCAAAATTATGACGTAATCATAGCCCGAGCACCCCTGCAAGGCAAGCGATGCAATTACTCGGGAAACTTTACGTCAATAGGTTTAAAGGTCATAATTGATTGTTGCTGCATCTCTGAGATGGATGACGAAATCATAGGGTGAATGTTA